>DF239437.1:0-137827 GCA_000507305.1 Breviolum minutum Mf 1.05b.01 | reverse complement strand
TTACTTTACGAATCTATTACTTTACGAATCTATTACTTTACGAATCTATTACTTTACGAATCTATTACTTTACGAATCTATTACTTTGAGCATTTTTAAAAGTTCGTAACTCGGAAGTTTCGCATCCAAACTTCCTTCGATAAATATATATGTATATATCTAAAAGGATTCACTTTATGAAACTCACCATTCCCCCCCAAAAAAAGGCTCCTCATAGTTGCCAGGTGTTTGATGTTTTTTTTTCAATGATAAATAACATGCCGACAATAAAAGTCGTCCAAAAACTTAAAAAAAAAGGAAAGTTGCTGGAGATGCTTTTTTTTGAATCCTATCTTATTTGTGAAGGGCTAAAACTCGCTACTATTCGTTTCAGGGAGTGTAGAAAAACACTATAAACCTTGTGGGTTCACCTTGATGATTTCCATGTGGGCTAACCAAGATGTAAGTCACTCAACTTGATCGAAAAAAATACCATTGGAGGAAGGGTTTTCTCAGTTGGACATGTCTTTTTTTTTTCGAAACTTGCCAGGCAAAAAAACAACCAAACCAGCATGAAAATTTCCACCTTGAGGTCATGAAGCATTTGCCACATACTGCCTGGATACCTCGGGAAGTTAGTCAATTTTTTATAGTAACCGGCCTTTGTAACCCACTAAAAAAACATGTTTTATATTTTTATTTTTGTAACCCACTCACAAACCAAATTTACCTTTTGGTAAACTAACATATCAATGGAATATAGGAAATACATCTTCAATCCGGGTCCATTTTCAATTACTATCTTAGTTTACCAGAGTGTACATACCATTCACTTACTGTAGTTCCTTGAGCATCTTTTCTTTTCGGGATGCGAACCCTTCAACAAAAAAAAATGTTGCTGCGACTTCGTGGGCTTCCCAACGGAGCCAAATTGGTCACCTCCTTTCGCAGGTCCTTTCGGCGATGTTTCTGCTATTTTCAGGTGGCAAAATCCCTATACTAGTTGGTGGTTGAACCAACCCGTTTGAAAACTGTGTTCGTCAAAATGGATCATGTCGCCAAATAGGGATGAACAGTGAAAATGAAACATATTTGAAACCACCACCCACGTATAGATTGGGTTGATTGAATGGCCGGAAAAAGAACGACATACGGTTGATGGTTCAGAAATCCCGCGATCACCAGTTGAGGTTGTTAGATTATCTCTTTTTCTACAAGGTTCTTTTCATCCCAGGTGGTTAGCCGGATTTCTTCCATCAACATATTGCTACAAAATTATCTGTACATATTTCCTTCATCGGTTTTTGTTGGCAAAACACAGTTCCAAATTGAGTTCAAAAAAGGCAAACAACAGAAAATTGTATAAAATCATCATATAGGACATATACATCTTATAGAAATATGGAAACAAAAAAATCTTAAGCCAGCCACTTGTGTTTTTTTCCCCCTTCACCGGGAAAAAAACAACAACACCACACGTTCTCCACTTTTTTTGTGCCTAGAGCTCCTTTACCAAAGCTATTTGGTGGAGCACCTGGCGCGATCAACAGCTGAAGGATGGGCCCTAAAAAACCCCTGAACAAATAGATGGTTGGAAGAAAACCATCCTTTCGTGTTGGGTTTCGGTCTGTTTTCAGGGGCAAACTCCCGCCCCAATTATATATTTCTCATTCTCGCCTTTTGGAAGACACAAAATGGGTAGAGTCGATTCTCCTGAGAAAACTTACCTGAATGGATGGAAATGGTGATTTCCAACCATTTTTTTTTATGTAAAGGTTTGGAATCATCCAACTGAAACAACCAATAAAAAGCGAATGTTTCGGGTACCAGGCAAAAATAAGAAATTATGTGCAAACTTTTTGACAAATAAAAACAGCCAGGTTTCAGTTTGGATGATGACAAATGTTCAATCTATTACTTTGTGTGAACATTAGCCTGCATGATTATGTCTGTATGTAGAAAAAAATAATTATGTAATATATATATATATACATCGTACAACTAACCGTATCCCTCGTGATTTAGAGGGATTCGGGGGTAAAACTGCTGAAGGCTTGCTACCCCGGTATGCCCATGAGGGCCAAAAGATTCAAGATGCCATTGGGCGCTATCCAACTCAATTGCTACCCCCTTTCGTATAGATCAATCATCGAAATGGGTGTTTCCAAAATTCGGGGTCTCCCACAATGGATGGTGTATAATGGAAAAACCTACTAAAATGGATGATTTGGGGGTACCCCTATTTTGGGAAACATCCAAATACAACTGTGGTGCTTTTGAATCTAAATGAGGTAATTCTCAAAATCATCCCGTTCCCAACAACACATATTTGTTTCCATCAGCATCAGGTCCCCATTCCAACAACAAACAACAAAATTCACAAACGACAACAACAATCACCACCAAAACACTGGGAAAAAAACAACAACATCACCTTTTTTTCCTCGGAGATCGCGGAGATAAAAGTTGGCTTCGCCTTTCATGGAGCTGTCAGGCCATCCAGTACTTGACCTTGGTGCGGAGGCTTCTGCCAACTTGCGGTAAGAAAAACTTGGAACCTAAAAATCAGCCTATCATCTGAACCAAACCTCCATGACTTTTGGGTTCTATGTTAATTATTTTACCACTTAGTACATGGTTAATGACCATGGTGATCGTAAATCCCCTAAGGATGGGGTTGTGGGACCCCTTCCAGATGGCCTTTTTATGACTTATAAATGGGGTGATCCTAGCCACTTACTAGCTGGGATGATCCTCCACGTAACCTGGCAGCTGGGGGATACATGAGAAGCAGAGATTATGTATAATAATGCGATCATTGTGGCTAGCCAACATGTTTGCAAATAGATCAACAACTACGACGGGCAACGCACATTGAAGACCACACGCGCATTCTCTAGCACAAGCACGTTGCACACATCTTTGGCATGTGCGCTTCGCACGTCAGCGGGGCATGTTGTTTTGCAACTCCCGCCAATCAGTCATGGTCTGAATGAGTTTCCAATCATACACGGGGTAAAGCTTTCAATAGAAGCACAAAGCATTTCTCCCACACTTCTACAACCTGATGCAGCCACAATGCCATGTCCCTCTACGTGGACTGGGACCCACCAGAAGACACAAAAGCCGCAATGCCAATTGTTCGTGAAAAAGTCCCACCAGAGATGCGCCCATTCCCTTTGAAAAGACGGTTGAAGCAAAAGACAAACGTGCGAAGGTTTGTCCCGGAGGGAGCTCCTCGAAAAGCAAAGCCCGCACCCGAGCTGATGGCGCGTGGCCTCGTGCCGCATGTTAGGCACCATTCCTGCTATGCCACGGTTTCTTTGCTGGTTTAACCAAAATGTCTTGTTCAGTGCACCCAGGTTTACAAGGAGCCAGGGGCGTCTGCACAGCTCTGCCAAGCTTTGGCCATGCGAATTTGTCAGTCCACTGCACCTTCACTTCTGGGTCAGAGGCTTCCACCTCCGCTGTCGTGTGCTGGATCTGCCCAATGTGCCACTCGACCCAGGCAGACATGCGAGCGGCTGCGCGCGCTGATTTGCAATGATTCATGCAGGACCGCGCTGAGGCTGCTCTGGCAAATGACGCTTGGGGCTGTCTAGACCAGGACTGTTCTTTGAGTCGCAAAGAATGAAAATTTTCGCCTCATTATTCTAGCAGCTATATACTTGCACCTTCTTGATCCTGGTTACCGTAATAACTGTTTTTTTGGGGGTCATTCTGTAGTTCGAATTTGCAGCTGTAATTGTTGTTTCCACCTCGATGTTTTCTATACGTCAGACATTGATTATAGACACAACTTTTTGAGTTGCGCGGGAAAAGCAGGTTTTGAATCAATCCACTCAGGTTCGATCATTGTGGCCAAGCAACCGTTGTGGACTGAAGACCTGTTCGGTCTACATTGAGCGTATGACCGGACGACACTTTGACTCCCCATCAGCTTCTGACCCTGGGTCGACGGGATGAGCCACACCTTCCTCTTCCAAGAGAATCCCCAGTTCAGCCTCGAACACACATGGCCAACTCGTCCAGTCGTCTTCTCTTCCAGAAAACAGGTCCTGCCCCAGACGTGAGGCTTTCTTTGCAAGTAGCCCGGAATTGAATTGGCAGAGGCATGGGGCTAGAATATGGAAAACCACAGTGATGTACTTATATAGAGCTGGAAATCACAACGTGTGGCATATGAAGATGCCTGATCTGCAGCCCTTTGCATGGCTTAAAAGGCCCCGGCTCTCTTAGCACTTCCCTGTACATGGTAGCGGGAAACTAACGCTCAACCCCTTGGTGGAAGTCGCAACCACTTGGGGCGGAGCTGTTGCGAGCGGTGCGTAGCAAGGCCAAACCCTTGGAAGGCCCGACTTCGTGAAGCAGGTGAACAATATAGCCTGGCAGCCCTTCTGCCAGACGCCCCACTTGGCCACGCAACCCATTTTATAAATGCCTTAATTCTGGTTGCTTCGCCACAGAAAATATCTAAGCCTAGCTGATAAGTTTTTGTGCGTGTTAACCTCTGTTGGATGGGGTCAACTCACTCTTTTCGCACCTCAGAAGCTGCGGCCATTGCTTCTCGCGAAACCTTGCTACCGCATGGAAACTAGCCACACTGCACCAGCAACGTCAACTGACCCACGTTTTTCCGGGGTTGACCGGCACCATTTTATGCGGCCCCATTTGGGTTCTAGGTATTCGACACCTTGGTTGAACACAACGAGAGCAACCTGTTTCAACCTTTATCAAGATGCCAGTTGTCCAGGGACATTCCATTTTTTCAAAGCTCAAAAAGAGATTCCTTTCAACACAAACAAACTTGTTTTGTTATTTTTTGGGCAGGTGTCCATGCAGATGTTAAAAACATGGAATGTAATTGAACTTGATTGAAATTGGCCCCTGAATCACATGTCGTTACTTAGGAATTCCGATGAAACTAACTTCAGTTGCAATGATCTTTCAACAACACTTCTTGAAAGAATCCTCTTTCTGAAGGTCGTCTCCTTAGCGAATGGAAGCCTATGGAAGCCTGGCAAATCGTTGCCAAATTGCCAAGGCCCCCCTTCAGGAAAATCAACGAATGGCCCCTAGAAATTTCGGGACCATTTCAAAAGGAAATGGTGCCTCATCTTACAACCAGCACTTTTTTTCCAGGGCGAACTGCTCTTAGTTTTTTTTTTGGGGGGTTATCTAATAACAACCTGAAACTTCCCTAATGGCAGGCTTGCACCATCAAGGGTGTTCCGATAAACCTGAAACATTCGCAATTCTTAGTGGCAACATTTCAGTTGGATGATGGTTCCCACATCTTTACCATGGAAAAATGGTTGGAAATCACCATTTCCATCCATTAATCAATGGTATCTTTGGGAGTTCCAAGTTGATGTTTACTCCCAAATCTCAAGGTGGCTGCAGAATTTCTGCGTTTTCTTGATGACTTTCTTAGGATTCAAGTGAAGGATTTCTGCAGCATCAACTTAATATGTTTAGACTTGTTCAGGCCGGTGACATTTTCAAAAGAAAATTCTACCAGGTAAATCATCCTGGAACTCAACATTCGGGGTCTTATGTTTCACATTTTTCTTCATCATCTTCACAACCTGAAACTCTGAACAACCATTTTTTATTGGTTGTTTCAGTTGGATGACTCCAAATCACTACCAAAAAAAGGGTGGTTGGAAATCACCAAATATCCATCAAAAGGAAAAACAGTTCTTCAGAGTTTCCAAGGAATCTGAAGTTCCTAACGGTTAGGAAGCGTTAGGTAATCACCATCCATTCAAAAGTAAAAAACATCTTCCGAACCTCCATTCTTAGATTTCAGGGAAGTATGTCCGAATCCCTAAACCCCCAAATTGGGCAGGAATTCCGAAACATAAAACCGTTGGTTGGGTGTTCCAGGGGTATGTTCCAAAGGTATGCTGAAAAATTCTTAGGTTTTGTCCGATTTTCTGTCCTTTTTGTGTCTGAAATTTGCGTGCCGTTTGGTACCCGTTTGGCGGCTTGAGACCCCCGACGACTTCCCGCCTTGAAAACCTCCAGGACTTGGACCGCCCTTCGGCGCCTCAAAAAAACACGGTGACGGGCCAATCTCATGGGTTCCTGCAAAGTGGGCCCTGGATACCAATTATAAGTGGGGTATTCACTCCCGAAAACGAACGAATGTCCCCTGAAAATTGTTCGATGGTTGGTTGAAAGATGTATTTCCGAAATTGAAAGTTCGTCCCTTAAAAAAGGGGACATTACCGTTCGTTTTCCTAGGGTGTAAGTTTTAAATGGATGGAGTTTAAACTGTTGGATTTGCACCCCCAAAGATTCAAATTAGTCCCATGAGTTGGGGAATCGTTATCTAACTGGAATATTGACCATTTATAAATGGATGTTTCGGGTATCAGGTTGATCTCAAGAATCCAGAGAGAGAGGGAGGATCAAAGGTAGAATCATCTTGGAAATGCACAGTGACCTTTTTGGATAGGTATACATATATATATATATAAATATCTCTCTCTATATATATATATTATATAAATATATATATATATTATATATAAATAACATATATACATATATACCTATATAAAATGTCTTTAAATGTCAACCGAAATTCGGGGAAGGTTCAACAGATTCCACCTCCCAATTTGAAACTACGAATTGAACTGAATCTGGAATGTGGTCCATCAGCTTAGAGTTTATCCAGATAGATGGGGAAGAATTACAACCCCCGAAAATAAACATGGACAACTTCAAAAATCTCAAAAATATCATAGTTGACTTAGTGGGCTCTTATAGTTTTTTTCTGTCTGAAGCCATTTTTTTTTCGGGTCTCAAAATCTTAGGTCCAAGGTCCAAGGTGGTGTTTTTCTCGTCAAACACACCCAGATGTGCTGATCGAAACCTTTGGGGGGTAGCTCCAAATAGCTCCCTGTTAAACAAAGGGATTTTAGCTAGCTCCAAACGCTCCAAATCGCTCGCTCCTGAACCCAAGCACCAGCTAGAATCTAGAACATGCGTTCTTTGTTTCATAAACATTTCCAAAACAACATTTCGTGACGTAGAAGATTCGCAAAACAACATGTATAAACCTTAAACAAATTGAAACCACCTATTGCAGTATGAGATTTCACCACGAGTGGAAATTTCCAACCAAAAAAAACTTCGGAAAAAAAGACCTACTGTACCTAGAACTCGAAAGCCATAGAGTTTTAAGTTTAATGTTTGGATATGTTTGGGTGATTTCCAACTACTTCCCAATGTATGCCCCAAGTGTTTAATAAACATTTTGGGAACCGAATCATCCAATTGAAACGTTTCTGGAAGCTGATGGCCATCCATTTATAAATAGTTGAAAAACAATTGGATGATGAACCAAATTTTCTACATCAAAAAACTGATTCTAGTTGGTGGTTGAACCAACCCATCTGAAAAATATTATTTTGTCAAATTGGGAATCATTTCCCTCAATAGGGATGAACATAAAAGATATGCACCAACCACCAAGCAGTGATAGATTTAACCAAACATTCATCCAAACAAAAAACTGCTTGGCGTTTTCGGGGTAGCCAGGTGTTGCCCATTGATACGCTGAGCTTCCCAACCCCAGGACCTCCAAAGGATCCTTTTTCGAATCCTGTGAACGCTCGCCCCGTCGATTTCCAACACCGGTAGGTTGATATACATGCGACACAGCACGGTTCAGGGTTTGCCGTTTCATCACCTGAAGTTTCACCCTAAAAAATAGGGGTTGAAGACCCGAAACATCACCTACCTGTCAATCTTTTGTTGGTTGATTTTCCCATGTAACGGTTATGGTGGACCCCGCCCGTTGAAAGAAAAAAGCAGGGCGACATCTATTCAGGGACAACTGAATGATAAACATGAAGCGAATCTACTGTTGGCGTAGGTAACAGTCGAAAAAAACAGCATTTGGGAGATGGTGTTTACAAAAGTTGAGCATTTCTGAGTGGCTTGAAAAAATCGATACCTACTAAACAACTCAAAGGGTTCCAAGATCTCGTGGGCTAAGGGTACGAGATATTTTTTCTGTAAGATCTAGCCCAAATCACAAGGTCTTTTTACCATGTCAACATAATGGATAAACCCATCAAATGGCCCAACATTGATAGGAAACTTGGAAAAACTTGGCCTCCAACCGATCGTTCTAAACAACCCTCAAAGTGGGCCCCGTACCGATCGTTGTACATGGAATTATGTCACCAGCAGCATGCAAACTGCAAACCAAATGTGACGCTTCTCCTTCTTTCCGCTTGAAGTTTGACAACCGTGCAGATCACAGGCTGTGTTCAAGCAAAGGCCTTTGCCAGCGTAAGCCACTTCTTTAAAAAAACACTCTGCAAAGTCGAATGTCGAAGGCAGCTAGGGGCAGCTGCAATCCCCAATCAAAAGCTAAGGGTCACGGGGTCGTTGAGCTCTGGTTAGCCACCTCCGCAGCAAATGGGAGAAAAGACGCTTCAGCCCCCAACTGTCCAGGTTTGTTTTGGCCTGGTTCTCATCCCCGAACAACGCTCGATACTGTGCCACCTGTCAGTGAAGCCGAGGGCGTTGGTGCAGGGGCAATTGTCAGGCTTTCGCGCCGCACTGCTATTGGCAGGAGCTGGAGTTCCGGTGCCATTTGGTGGAACAACTTGCTGAGCAAACACCGGCTGCTGCTGAAACAGCTTGTGATGCTTGTGGTTGGAACACTTGCTGCTGGGAATGGGCATCCTATTCCTTGCGCCATGGCCTTACAAATAAATGGATTACTGCAACTGGTGTTGTTTCACCCCTATAAATGGAGTGAAATGGGCCCTTACACTCTGGAAAATTAACATGGAACACAATCATGGAGGTTTAGTTCAGATGCTTTTTCTNCGGGGGTGTACTTATATATATATATATATATATAATGTATATAAATATATATATATATATACATATATATATATATAACTACTAGGGGCGCACCTTGTCCGAATCCTTCACAGTTTCTGTTGTTTGCGTCCCAAATGTACCCGCAAACGCCCCACGTTTTTCGTCCTCCAAATCCACCACCTTTCGGACCCCCTTTGGACCCTGGAAACAACGGAACGAGGTCAACATGTTGATTTACAAAAAGGCGATAGCAACAAATTTGTCTGGAAGGAATTCAGCAACTTCTTTTTTAAATCATAAAAATGACTCCTGGAACTTCAAATTTTAACTTTTAATGGATGAAAATGGTGATTTCCAACCATTTTTTACTATGGTAAAGATTTGGGTTCATAATCCAACGGAAACAACATTGTATGAAAACAAACATTGGCAAGTTGTATGGAAAAAATGCATTTTTCCAGGTTGGCAAGTTGTATGAAATGCATTGACATTGAATTATAATCCCTATTATAACTGGGTAGTATGATCCCCATATACGGCAAATAACCAGGGTTTTGGTTACTGCTCACCCTAAACATGACGATCTGAACGTGTAAACAACGTGTCAGCAAGACCAGGCCCGCCGCTGTCAAATGGGCTTGGCCCGCCTGCTAAGCAGGGATGAAAAGTCACCGAAAGGACTTGTGGTAACTTTTCAGGGGCGAACTGTTAAACCTTTGGAACTGTACCCATTTCTTTTCGGCCACTGCAACAGTGACCCCATAAGGCCATTTGGGGGCCCACCTACAGTGTCGAATCAGTGGTTTTCTGGACCTTGGGCAGTCGAAAGCCATTACCATTAAAAAAAAACGGTTGGCTTTTGTATTTCAGAGATCCTTTGGTTGGGTGGGGGGGCCGGAGGGGTTGAGGAAGTGGGGAGTCCGTTCACCTGAAAATCCAGCATGCTGATGACTTCCCCGTTAAAAAAGCGGGCGTTGTAGTCGTTTTTTTTTGCGGCTCCAGCAACAAAATCATTTACTAGTTGGTGGTTGAACCAACCCATCTGAAAAATATTATTTTGTCAAATTGGGAATCATTTCCCCAAATAGGGATGAACATAAAAACTATTTGAAACCACCACCTAGTATATATCGGCTTGCCATGTTTCAGGAAAAGGTCGACTGATTTTTTGGCTATCTCTTGCAATCTTTCATTCTTCAAGCTGCTTATTTCAAACGAAAGAATGACATCACACACCGCAGGTTTTTGTTGGAGTGGTGAAGGGGGAGCCAAGAGCTTAAACGATTTTAAACTATTTGATCCTTCGAAAGGTTCCACGCAAAGTCACCGAAACCATTGAAGTGTTCCGTTCCCCGCCTCCACCCTTCTCTCCGAAACCACTTGGTGGCCGCTGTGGAGCCTCAAGCAATTTTCCAATGCTGACATCTTTTGCAGGTGGAGCTACCTAAATTCATGGGGGTAATCTAAGGGACCTACCTCCTCAATGCCACGTTTCCCCAAGTAAGGCCGTAAGGCCTTAATAGCCCCTTAGATTCCAATGATAAGTAGCTGCATATGACAAGCTTCCACATCTGTCTGTACATCTTAAACATCAAGCTTCTGAAAAACTTCACAGTTTCACGAAATTCTAAATGCTATTCGACAATTCGGTTTCTCCCCCCAAAAAAAACATAGAAAGGTACCAAAAATGGCACTACTCACTACTTGTTTTGTGAAGTTTTTTTCTGTGAGATTTTTCATTCAGGCTGCAAAACCTGTTTTAACAAAAGAAACTCTGATGTTGGCACCAGAGATTCTGTAGCTTCTTTGCTGCCTCCGTTTGTTGAACCACTCCCCCAAAGAGATATCTATTGGAAATCTACAGGGAAACTCCCCCAATGCCACCCTCTGCCTTAATAAGACCCTATTAAGAGATCATGGTTGCTACTTCCTTACTAACCGCCGTTTTTTTTGGGCATTTTGTTGGGCGGTTGGTACCCTTCAATTCCTATCTTCAGATCTTGTCCCCCGGCGCCTGGCTACCAAAGCCGCCACCAAAAGGGTTGCCTGGCAGATTTTCTTCATCAACACTTGATGACTTCATTGAATGTGCTGAAGATCGGAAGATCATACAAAAAAACCCTCCTGGCAACTAAGATATCCCCTTACCAAAAGGAACTTTCGAGGATGGTTCTCTTTCCCCAAAGGTGGTGATATGTTAGTTCCCGGGAGGGCAACCCCCTGACAAAAATAAATCAATATCAACCCTTTTGAAGGGACCTCGCCGCCTCATTGAACCCCCGAAAATCTCAGGTGCGAACCGTTAGCTTTCAGAAAAAAATACCCTCACTTTATACAGATTGTTTCCAAAAGGGGCGAAAAACCAAAGTCTTCACAATTTAAAGATCAAAAACACATCATCCTTGTTATATCCCAATCACAACCTGCTTTCAATCAAGGTATGATCAAAGATAATTCACCATCCACAAGCTTCTGTACACCAAGAATACCCGAACCATTCTGCACCTTTATTAGTGTGCCAAATCGGGGGTTTAGTCCACCATCTCAACACTTCCGAGCACCAACGAAGCTGCTGGTAGAACAACCTTACCTCAAGAACAGTATTTTTGGAACCAAACAAATCTGAACAGTTTGAAAAACAAAGCACTGCTCACTCCCCAAAAAAATATGAGCGTTGGGTCTGCCTGAACATTGGTTCACAGTGGATAATGAAGATTTATAAGGATCCCTCCATAAAATAGATTATCTAATTACCCACTGTTACAAGGTTTTGGCAACCCCCAAGACACACCCCGGAAGATTAATGTAAAACATAATCACATAATCATGGAGGTTTGGGTTCAGATCATCTTCCTTTCTAAATGGATATCTAAGTAGGTCCCAGCCGTTAATCTTCCAAGGTGTGTGTATGTGCTAACTAACACACACGAAACTCGAAACCATCATCCGTTTTTGGTTGGTTTTCATTGAAGGCGGCGCCTCCTTTTCCTGGTAAACCACCTGGAGCCTCAGGAACAAAAAGGTGGATTGGGTCTAGGTCTATGTCAAATGCTGCTTCAACTCTTACCATCCCCGAAAACTAGCCGAAAACGATGCGTTTAAAATGATGGGCCTTGGCAACAGCGGACTCCTTTTAAAAAATATGGCCATTTTTGGTATCTAACGTTTGATTTCTGGGCTGTAATCAGGGGAGATTGGCTGCGGGACTTTTTCTTGACAAAAAGCCAATGGTGGATCCTACAATTGGAGTCTGCCTTGAAGCCATGGTGGCTTAAAGAAGTGGTCATGTGAGTCATATAGTTCAATGCCATCCCCAATTTTATGCCTTCAAATCCCACCCAACAAAAACTGGTTGGTGGTTGAACCTACCCCTTTGAAAAATAGGAGTCAAAATGGGAATCTTCCCCAAATAGGGATGAACATAAAAAATATGTGAAACCACCACCTAGAAAACCACTTCTAAACGATTCTAGACTTAAACCACAATTGGGGTCAGATTCAAAAAAACTTCGCCATTTCTGAAAGTTTTGAATGCCTTGAACGGTGTCTTCTATGGCCAAACTCCGTGACCAACCCATGAGAAACTAACATGAAAGTGTAAACTTCTGACACATTGTAACTTAAGACTTGTGTCAACTCCCCCCAAAAATTACACCATCATGAAAGTGGATGGCGCAACCCCCAAAAGGTGGATTAGTAGAGAAAATCACAATAAACATAATACATGGGGGGTTGCGCAACCTCGATCCTTTCCAGGGTGGTGTAGTACCAGTACACCCCTTTCCTTTATCAAGTCCTCTTTTGAACCAATCTTTGTTGTGACCTTGCAGCCACCTGCAAGTGCCAAACCTTGGATCGAAACCTTGGATCCTGGAGGGTTTTTTTTGTCGCTAGGATTTTGCGAATGAAACTTCCCTCTCCCAAGATGCTGGCTCCAAACACCACCAGGATGATAGTATATGTATATATATATATATGTTATACATACCTGGATCTTCCTTTTGTGTGTCATAAATTTGTGCCTTGGTTTCACCCGAAAAAACAAAAAACTGTCAAGTAGGCAGTTCAACTTTACATATCTGGAAGATTTTTTTTGGTATGTTTAGTAGGGTATCGGTATGAAAATTTGCACCTTTATTTGCCACTGCAAAAGGGGTTCGCGAATCCCCCAAAAAATGGTCCCCGGTCCCCAACCAGCTCTGGCGACCCCAGCCGAGTTGTAGGAGTTGTAGGGACATCCAGAACTGCAGGGTGCCACGGAAAAAACGGGACTATAAAATTGCCATGTTTGGGGCCATGAACTTAAAAATTTGCATTCAAAGATCACATAGATCCACCGAGCACCAAAACGCATGTTTTTCTTCATTTTTTTGGATGCCAAGGATCTACCAACAAAAACCAGGGGAAAACCCATGTCTCCGTACTGCAAACGAACGCGCCTGGAACCCCATGGAGCTGACGCCTCTATGGAATGGATGATGGGGGGGATGATGATAGGCTTTCCGGAAGGTAGATTTGGGGCTCTACCAAAATATCTTCAAGTGGGATACACTGACTCAAACTTACATAATTAGCGAACATGCGAAAATGGAAAATGGACCCAAATTTTCGCTTCATCTTTTTTTAAGACCTGCCAATCAGTTTCGCCGAATTTGGATGATCCAATCATGGTGGCACCCACCAATCATGATAATCATGGAAAACCAACGATACATCCGTTTTTTGAATCCACACAGAATCCATACCAAATCCTCTGAGAAATCCGCCTGCGAGTTAAATGGATCACCACCTTTTTCTGGTCCTGACCGCTTACGAAAAACGTGGGGAAATTTCATCACTTTCATCGCCTCAGGTGAAACTGTTGAAACACGTAGTTTGGTTGGGTTGGTTCGAGAAAAAGGAAGAAACATCCAGTTTTAGGTTACATAAATTACATATACCTAGAACCCAAATGACCCTTGTTTTGATTGAAAAGGGCCTTGTTTTGGAGGGTTGAAGCCCAAAAATAGAGGACAAACAGGTTCCAAGTATATATATATATATATCATATATTACAATTCAAATTGGTTATTTGTATTAAACATGTCACCTTTGGGTGGTTTAAAACAATCCCTAGCAACTCGCAATATCTGTGACCCGTTGTGAGATCATTTAATTTGTGAAAGGGCGTTTCAAACACCAAGGTGACCTCCAATGAATGATCGTGGATCAAAAGAAATGCGTGAATCACTTGGCGGTGCATTTCTTTGCAAAAACCCAAATTTCAGAAGCTTGCTAGGATAATAGATAAATATACATTATATAATACCCTAAGAATCCTTGGGATGTCATCGGGTGTGAAAACCACCTGTTTTGAGGCTCCACGGGGGGTCATTGGGAGGGTGTGGTGTTTCTATGAGGGGTCAGGATTCTTAGGGTACTAGAACTTCTAGATATGATCTAGATATAAGTATACTTCTATTTGGATGAACTATCTTAATTCACCAACTCGGATTTTCTTGAATAAGTGATACTACTTTTCATTTTAAAGAAACCACCTTTTGGGGGTCATGCCATGTAAGATCCCTAAAAATTCAGCCAGTATATACTTTCTTCAATTTCATGCTGCCACCTGCATTTCAACCATGGCTATGGTGCACTAAACTTCCCTTCATGTCATGCACCTTGAAAAAAATATCTTCCTTCATCTAGTCAGGCTCCACTACCCTCACACACGCCCCATAAACGGGAAGTGGCGAAAAAACCGTTTTCGGTCCTCCTTTCCCGAAGGCAGCACCTGGAGGGTTTTTGGTCTTAAAAAGCAACAAGTTAGAGAAGCCACGAGTCAACTCTATGGCTACTGCAAGATCTTGGCCCACGTCAATTTTGGTCATGAACATTAAATTCGTGGCCGCGGCGAACAAAAAATCCACACACACACACGGACGGACCATCATCCCAGCCAATTGAACAATATCACCCCCTTCACCCCAATCAAAAATATATCAAAAAATGTCCTTTTTGCCAAAAATCACATCAGATCAAACAAAAAAACAACATCTCAACTCAACCTCATAAAAATCTACATACCCAAACAATATCCTTCGAACTACCCCCTTCCCTTCCCCCTAAAAACAACAATCCCATCACCACAAACACCATGGGTTTGTTGGTTTTCGTCCGGCCTCCTTTAAACGACTCGCTTCCTTTGGAACCTTTGAAGTCACCTTTGGAACTCGGCCATCCGCCTCCAGACCTCAGGAACGTGAGTTGTTTTCCAGCGGTTCCAGGCACTCAACCGTTGATACCCCTCCCCCAGAAATAAGGGTTTTGTGATTGGCAGTTGTTTCAATTGGATGATTCCAGACCACTACATAAAGAATGGTTGTTTCATCAAACATCCATTAAAAACTGGTTGTTTAGGGTACCAGGTAGATATTACGGCTGGCCTTAATAAGGGAATGGGTTGCTCTAGTTGGTGGTTGAACCAACCCATTTGAAAATTGTTAGTCAAATTGGAAATCATTTCCCCAGGTAGTAAGGGTGAAAATAAGAAATGTTTGAAACCACCACCCACAAACATATAAGAATTTGAAGACGAGTTTCAGGAAGTCTAACTTGGAAAAACCAAGTCAAACCCCACCAGTAAGTTTCACTTCCCCTAAACCACCGGCCCTGGGATGATGTTCTGTGATGTTAGTGACCTACCTCAAACAACATGGTTCCTATAGGACACATTCAAAAATTAGATTCTTGGAAACCAAAAACCTGAAGTGAGCCAAAAAAAACACCCTCCCACACTTTCCATTGAATCATGGTTGCTTAATAGGGATCCTTGTAATGGTTTATATATTCTAATGCCCATAAAACTTGGCAGTAAAATCCTCTGTATATATATATATACACCCTAAACCACCAGTTGTTTTTCACTGCTCACGTGTTTCAATACGTTGTTGAGGTCATACAACATCCAACATCCGCAAAATAAAGGATTTGTCGTTTTAAACAACATATCCTCCTAAATGGAAACTGGCTGAGAAGAGTCAAACATGGTGGCAAAAATTATCTAGTTGGTGGTTTCAACCCGTTTGAAATATATTAGTCATAATGGGAATCTTCCCCAAATAGGGGTGAACATAAAAAATATTTGAAACCACCATGTAGAATTATTGTATCTAGATTTCCAAGTGCTAATAGAAATCTTGGGTCCTGGTTCCTGACAAAGGACTCATGAACCCAAAACACAAGGTTCAGCTGGTTTGGGGATCATGGACTTTTCGGTGAGATTTTTCACATGGATTTTTCACACTTGGGATCCTTGAGGATTGGTATGGGTGGCAACAACTTAGATCCTGAAGTCTCCAAAAACGACTTTACGAATCCGTTACGAATCCCTTCAAACACTCCGTTTTTGCCATCCATGGGATTGGTATATTTACCTACATGAGTGGTTGAATTTTATGGTACATGTGGGTAAATATACCATACTCAATGTACATGGATGATATGGGACTACTAAACTCAAAGGGGTTAAGTGTGATAGGAGGATCACTTGCGCCCGTTGGAATCGGATCCCTGGCGCCCGTTAATTCATGTATTCCAAGTACTACCTAAGGATTTGAAGCCGGAGATACATTTTCCAAACCACAATTTTTCCCATCCCTGGTACTCTAAACAACTGTTTTTAATTGGGTTCTTTCAATTGGATGATGATTCCATACCATGGAAAAATAGTTTGGAATCACCAAATCCCCGTCTCCGTCCATTTTCCAAACTGATTGGCTTTGGAGGGGTGTACATACATACCCTCGAAGTCCTTGGCCTTTATTCTTTGATAGGTTGGTTTCCGAAGCACCATGATTTTAGTAGGGTTTATCATGGTTTATCATCATCCAAAAAGAAACTTACCATTTTGAAAAAGGTGGCAACGATTTCCAGGGCACCCCCCAAGTGATGTATGATCAGATCGATCCATTCATCGTGAATCCGAGGTACCCCCAGCCATTGGAAGCTGGTGCCTCGGCACACGCCACGCGCCACCAGCTCCAACCATTCCCCACCCAGCTCCAACGGTCGGCTATGAAACCTTGATTTCTGAGGGGGGTTGGTTGATTAGCCATATTTTCCCCCCATTCTAGGTGACGTCACTGGTGACATCACAAAAAAAATTGTCCCCCTACAAGATGGGCCCCTACGATCGCTATAAATGGGGTTGTGGGGCCTATATAAATGGCCCCTTATATATGGACTTACTGGAGTTATGGCCCTAAAAGGTGGAGTTATAACTCACCTTCTAGGCCGTTGCACGGACCATTTGTTGGGAAAATGGCAGCTCATTTGCTCATCACGATTCGCAGGAGTAAGATAAGCTGACAAACTTCAGCAATGTTTAAAGATGCATCGAAGTTCCCCTTTTCCAAGATCCTCCCTTTTGTTTTGCTACCCCCTGAATCCTATTTCAAAGGGACAAAACAAATCATCTGTCAGAACTAGCTGATGAAGAATTGTACAGAATCTCAGTTTGCTACTTGTCCTTGCAATCACGATTTCTTGCTGAATATCTCGAAGAGATTTCCAAATTACAGGGGCTATGCTGCAAAGGATGAATTCCCTGGTTCTTTTCAAAGGACATCTCCCAATATCGTCGTCAATCAGGTGAGTCTGATGAATCACCCAAACTGAAAGGAGGGGTTGATCTAAAGGTTTATTATCCTCTCTGGTAAACTAACACTTTCCCATGGAAATGTCCTTTCTTTGCTGGTAAGTGCCATCAACATGGTGGATGTCTACCGCAGCGTAAGGATACATGCGTATGCCAAGGTCAACTATAACTCACCAACTACTGCTTAAAAACAACACCTACTATCCACACTTTCTACCATATTGCCACAAAGCATCTGGTATTTCCTGTTATATCTACTGTAGTTGTAACTAGTTATTTTCCCATTTGCCATTTTTTGTGTTCCTCCAAATTCGTCTTCTTACAGTCTTACAGGCACTGCTATATATATATAAACCCGTTTTTCTTTGGGTCGTTATCAATTAATCGAAACTATCTTCGATCCATCCAAAACCAACACGACTTTACAGTCACCCAACGGACCAATAAAATCTGCCGAGCAGCGTTCTGTGCCGCGCCGCCTGCGGAGACTGAACTTGGAACTTGGGGGTGATCTTCCACGTGGCGAATGGGGAACCCTTGAGATCTACCACCAGAAATCTGTTGAGGACTCAAAAAAGGGCCAAACCTTGATTCCTTACTCGGCTCTTCTCATGGGGTTTTGGTTAAAAGCTCACAAAATCATCATTTCTGTGAGGTTTGGTGCGTTTTTTCTTTGAAGGCCCAACAAAAAAAAAACACAAAAAACACAACACAAACACACTACGAAAACCTCCGAAATTTTCTCCAGCGAGTTTCCCCCTGAAACATGAAACTTTCCAAAGGCGATCCATTCCGATTCCTTTTTTTTTGTTTCGGCCGGAGTTTTCTCAGGGGCGAACTGTTAACATTTGAGCCACGAAAAAAACCCTTACTACTTTCCATTATACTGGTTGGTTAATAGCGATCCTTATAATGGTTTATTATAATCCCTATATAATTGGGTAGGATTTCATCCCCTATATAAGCTAAACAACCAGGGGCCCCTTTTTTCATTGCTCATTTCTGGGGTTTTTCACAATAAATCCACCATCCATCTCATTCCATCTCAAGAGTACCTCCACCTCCAGGCCAAGCTCCACCACCACCTCAAGCTCAAGTGAGCCATCCAAGGAGAGGTGGAAGTGACGTGATTTCGAAAACTTGGTGCCCGGTAAGAATCAGTTGGGACCCTTCCATTATTTCCATCTAAGGGGAAGGTCATAAAACCCAATAGTAGGGATGACTATACCCAATATAAGGAGTTTAGACCCTGGGGCTTGACTCTGTTTTTTGGGAAATGTTCTTTTGGATCTTGAAAGCACCAGGTTTTTTGAGATCAGGCTGGGAAACCTTCTCAAAATTCGATTCCTCCCCAATTTTTTTGATGTACAAATGTTCAGCAACTATTTAGACTACCTGGAACTCTTAAACAACCAGTTTTCAATGGATTTTTGATGAAACAACCAATTTTTTGTGTAATGATCTGGAATCATCCAATTGAAACAACCATTAAGACTTGGTTGTTTGGAGTTCCAGGTACAAAAAACTTACTATTTAGACTACAAAGGAACCAAGACCAAAAGGGTTTAAGTTTAAGTTGATAGTCTTGCATGAAATTAACCAAAAGGTTTGTTTGTGGTGAACCTTGAACCAACCTTCTCCTGAAAAGATTGAAAAATTCACCTCGTGATTTTTTCATCTTATCTCATATAGTGGTTGTGGTTGTGGTTGTTGTTGCTGCTCCGGTGATGATTTTGCACCCAGTTTTTATTGTTGGCGCTATCGATTTTGCCAAGTTTAATCAAAAAATGATCAGCGTCACTACCGTTTTGATTTGAGCAACGGCAACAACACCCTCATGACATTCTATTATACTGTTTCGTTCATAGGGCTCCTTGTAGTGTCCTATCATAATCCCGTATAATCCCACCATATAACTGGGTAGTATACTCCTCTATATACAGCAAATACTCTAACCAGCCTTTTAGTCACTGCTCATTCTACTTTTGTCATCTTTCTTGGAGGGAAGGGTGAATTGCTACATGCACCATGAAGCATCAATCATGGACACACTTGGATCATATAGCTACTTCAAGGCAAATCCCAAGAAATTGAAGAATTGCCCAGGTCTATATGGGTGTTTCCAAAAATAGGGGTGGGCCCCCAAAATGGATGGTTTCTAATAGAACACCCTATTAAAATGGATGATTTCGGGGGGGTTTCCCCCTATTTTCGGAAACATCCAGATTCACTTCCGGGGTTTGCCATAATCACTTGAAACAACCCTAAAAAATGGAGAAACCCTGCATCACCAAGGGACAATATCTTTCAATTTTTAGGTTTGATTTTCTCATGTAACGGTTGGTGCTTATGGTGGACCCCGACGTCTGGGGAGTGTTTTTTTTCCAACTTTTTCATCCAACTTTTTGGTTGCGTTTCACCAAGGTACTGTCGGGCCAACTTCCAAAAGCACCACCCTTGCCATTCTGGGGCCATCCTGTGGTCTGACTGATGCCCAGTTGGCGAACTGCCCAACAATGAAATCCAACCTGAAACATCCATCTATAATCATCTATAAATGGTTGTTTCAAGTGGATGATTCAAAATCTTTGAAAAAAGAAATGGATGATGAACCAAAACTTTCGTGTAATTACAACTTGTTCTTTGCAGTTCCAGCAACGCAAAATCAGATCAGAAAAAACACAAAATAAATTATCGCAGCGTTCGTCAGTTCGTCCAACCAACCAAAAATGGCCTTTTTGGGATATGTTTTTTTTGGGTGAGATAAATTTCTGCATTTAAAGACATCAAATTCAGACCTTTTTCACTCTGAAAAAAAATGCAACATCTTAACCAGGACCCCAACTTGCCCAAATCGCAACGGAACTTTTTTTGTTGGTCCTTCGAACCACTGTTGATGGCAACCAGAAATCCGGCGAGCACTAGTTGAGGTTGGTAGTTGAAATCCCATTATTTACGACGGGTTTTATAGATCCCAGGCGGTTGGCCGGATTTCTGGTTGCCATCAACAGTAATTCCTTCATTAACAAAAAAATCCCCAAGACGATTCACCCCAGGGAAGCAGGTCCGTGACACGTCGTGTGTGACCGGGGCTTCGGGAAGCCGAAGACGTCCGTGTTTTTTTGGGGTCAAAAATTTTCCCTCCGCACATCCGTGGGTGCAATTCACAGGTCCTCAGGTCCGAATCCTCCCCCAAAAAAAAGTAGTTGGTGGTTGAGTTTCAACCCATCTGAAAAATATGCGCGTTCGTCAAATTGGATCATGAAACCCCAATTTTCCGGGGTGAAAATAACAGATATTTGAGTTGCAACCACTTCGAAAATTCTTAAGGGCGACTCAACCTTGGAAATTTTCGGAACCTCCGAAGTCGTTCCAAAAAAACATGCGTCATTTTGATGGCTGGATTCGGCTGGAAAGCTGGCAGATTTCAAGATATTTTCGATTGGAAAGATTTGGGAAACATCATTTAGGCTGGGGGGAATCACCCTATGAATCATAGGCCAATTTAGTTCAAGTTCATAAGCTTCAATACAAATCGCATGCGGATTTTTTACAACCAAAACAATCTTCCTAAACACCCGAAAACGTAACATGGAACCTGAAAATAGAGGTTTAAAATTTAGAAGATTATATTATATATGAATATGATTTCCCTTTTTTCAAACGGATCATTTTCAGGTTCCAGCCGTTAGTTTTGAGGGGAAGTATCCTCCATTCACACAAATCAGGGCATCACTGCGTGAAAAATCCGCCCGTGGCGCCTCCTTTGTCTCCTCCTTTACCCTTCTGAGGAGCTTCCTGTGGACCGTTTTTTCAAGGTTGTGTTCTGCTGAAAACTGCTGGCTACACCCATGCTGTTTTCATGAAAGAATTCCGGAAAAACTAGTTGAGGTTGGAAGTTGAAATCCCATGACTTACAAGGTTTTTTATGCATTTCAGGTGGTGATAGCCAGAATTCTGAACCATCAACATTCTGAACCATCAACAGTATCACATGTTCACTTACTTCTTTGGAAGGTGGAGGTGAGTTTGATACACTTATAAGTCAATTGATTCAACACAACTCAACTCCAAAGTGGTACTTCCGCTAAACCACAGGTAACAAACCAATGGGCGGCTGATGCAGCAACATACGTCATTTTTGGTGACGTCTCCCTGGTGAAAAATCACCAACCTCGACTATTCACTCATCCCTGGTACCCAAAAAAAATATGGATGGAAATGGTGAAAACTTACAATTTTGCCATGGAAGATGTGGTTCATCATCCAATTGAAACAACCTATATAGAAAAGGGATGTGTAGAGTACCAGTGATTAATCCATGGCAACGTCATCCAAGCTACTACCATCAACCAAAAATGCTTGGAAATCGGAATTTTCATGCATTCAAGTTCAACAACAACAACAACAACAACAACAACAACAACAACAACAACAACATTTTACTCCACTATCCTGTTTTTCCCCTTACCAACAGCATCAATAATTTTGGACCTTTGGGAAAGTTCACGAAGCAACTAACTCGACACCTCTTCTTCAGATTCCTCTTCAGAATAGCTTTCCTCTGAGCCTGGGGAAGAGTCTTTAGTGGGTACAAGGGGCGAGAATGGCACAAGGCGCCTTTCAAAAACCCACCAACCAAATCTAGTTGGTGGTTTCAACTCGTTTGAAAAATATGAGTCAAAATGGGAAAATAGGTGCGAAAATAAAACATATTTGAAACCACCAACCAAATCCATTGTGAAACAGTGAAAACGCCATGAATTTCCCGGAGGACTTGAGAGCCCAAGTTTCACCTTTTTTGGATGACAAGTTTCGCTGTTTGGCGTTGATATGGTCGTTTCATGGAAATTTGCGAGGAAAAGAAAAGGGAACAGATTCAAATTGCGGGAGTCCATTTGCCGTGAACAAATATAACATGTTTCAAACGACCACCTAGTTTTCGACTGAAAAAAAATGGTTGAAGCAATTGCTACTTCTTGAAGCAATTCAAACAACCCCAACTTGCAGCTTGAGAGTTGGAAAATCCCACTTTTCCACTGAAACAGAATGACCATGTTTCAGTTGGATGATGAACCAAATCATTTCCAATGAAAATCTAATGAAAATCATTGACAATCGTAGGTCACCCCTTATTACCCTCCCCAAAACTAACATAGCCCCTGCAAATATGGTTTCCCAAAAGAAAAATTCATCTTCCAACCATCCGTTTTCAGGTGCTATGTTAGTCTCAGGGAGGGTATTGCCATTCTTCAAGAACCCACCTTTAGTTTTTTCAAGTTCCTTGTCCCATATTTTCCCCGATTAGCGTCTCCGACCTGAACTGCTGCTTTCCTGCACTGCTGCCTGACATTGAGATGATGGACTTCCTACCCAACCAACAAACAAGGGTCATTATATATAATATATATCACCAACCCAAACTGCATGCAGCACCCATTTGTTGTTGGCACATGAAAAATGTTTGAACCCTCAGGCTAGGTCAATTGTGAGGGGATAAAAGTCCCTTTAGATTGAAATTAAACAAGTTCCCTGTACTTTTCATATATGAAACTATGTATGTAATTGTAGAGTCTGGATAGCTGAACATCATCAACAAATCATCAAACATCAATCATGAAATTTACAATTGGATGATTTGAACATGCCATGATTCCCTCCGGTGACCCCTTGGAATGCTCCCTCATTCCCACGGATGCTGGTTGGCTTGAAGTCAAAAAGTGCAAGTGTTTGGGATCCCCTTTTTTTTCATCTTTTTCAACCTACCATGGGCCCCCAAAACCTACATTTTTAGAGGTTTTTATGGTAAATAACCTGGTTTTAGGTGGCCAAAACCTCTATTTTTCATGGTTTTGGGGGCTCATGGTATATTATATACTTCCCAAACCTGAATTGTTCGGACATTCTTAGGCGACACTTCCCTTACCAAATCAACCACCCAATTTGCGAGGTTTAACTTAACACATCACCTGGTGGTGGTTAGCCGGAATTCTGAACCATCAACAGTTACTCTTCCTCCCATCAGTTTCTCGCCCAGGAATCCCTAAAAAAACTTGGATTTGCTTGCTTGAAATGCTTGGTTCACCAAGTTCCAAACATACTCTCCCAAATGGTGGTGAGTGAAAGATTGGTGATGAATCCCATGGCACAATCCGTAAAAAAATCCACCAAACCTAACACCAAATCCAAGTTATTGGGGGATAACTGGGAAGGTATTCCTTACATGCTTGTTAACCACTTACTAAGGGGATAACCCAGGGTCACAGCCGTGAATCCCTAAGGTTTCCCTTAAGGGGACTTTTTGTGCCATGCTTATTAGTCGCTAAAGGAATGACCTTAAACAAATCCAAGAACAAAAATGACACAAAACTTGTCCCACCCACTGGCCACCTTGGTCGGGCTCGGCTTGCTTGGCCTTGAAAAAGGCGAACCAGAAGAAAGTGATTGTTTAGGTAAAAAACCACTAGTTTCTTGAAATACTCTAACTACCAAGTTTAATATAGGTATATTATGATTAATTATAATGCTTTATTATTCAGACAATTTGTAAGAGTCCCTCTTTATCAACCAGAATGGTTTCCGTTACTGAATAATTAAGAGTTTAAAAAATGAATGCTCAGATACCCTCCCCAAAATGAACGTAGCCGCATCCAAAAAGGAAACAGATCATCTCCTAACCACCCATTTTTCAGGGACTGGAACTTGCCCCAGATTTTTTGGCATACGAAAAAAGGCAGGAATTTTTCATTGATTGACGACGTGTAAGAAGCTTTCCAAAAAAACAGGCAAGTGCATAGCAATCATTTTCCGGAGGATCTAGTTTTAGCCTTTTCTTTTAGGGGAAAAACACGCCAAAACATTTCAGAACTACAGTAAACCATGTCACGAGATTTTTGTCTCTTCATCAGTTTTGTTGTCTCTTTGTGTTTTTCATTAATTTGTTGATGCGTTTGGTTATCCAAGAATACTCCAAATGAGCAGTGATCAAAACACTTGTGACATTCCACTATGCTGGTTAGTTAATAGGCATCCTTGTAATGGCTTTACATAGTCCTATACAACTGGGTAGTATAATGCCGTATATACAGCAAATAACCAGGGTCAACTGACCAGTGTTCAAATGTGTCAATACATGGAAGCTGATGGCCATGCATGAATCAAATAAATGGCAAGGTTTTCAATTGAATGATGATTCCACATCTTTACCATGGAAAAAATGCTTTCCTCCAGGAAAAACTTGTTGGCTTTGGAGTTCCAGGTTAGTAGAAATCACCATTGAATGACAAAAAATGGCTGGAAGTCACCATTTCCATTAAGGTCATGCTTTTTTCGAGTCAGGACAAATCTCCGCGCCATTTGCCCCGCTGGGCCAAACCCGACGCGGATTTCGGAGCAGGAGCAGAACCTGAAGGCGGATCTTTTCGGGCGGAATTTGGGAGGTTTCTCCGAAAAAAACACATCAACATACCTCGAAAACTTGCTGCTAATTTCAATCAACCTATCAACCTTTACCCCTGAAACCAGCAAATCCAGTGGCCTAAACAAACATGGTGGTACACTATTTTTGGTAGTTCCCTATGTTTTCCAAGTATATAATCATATATACCTGGAACATGAAATATCCATTCATAAAAAGTTGTTTCAGTTTTATGATGAATTGGAAATCACCGTTTCTAACCATTTTAATTCGGGGATGTTTCGGCTACCAGGGACTGAACATATGTAAAATCCAATCCTGTAGCTCTAAAGCCAACCGGTTTTATTCATGGATGGATGGAACATGGTGATGTTTGGACCCATTTTTCGCTGGGAAATGCTTTGGTTCATCATCATGCAATCAATAAATGGTTGGCTTTACCAGGATGGTCTCCTATCAAACAATCAACCAATTTGTCAACCAGCTTTTTTCGATCTTGCATCTCCTCGGATTTCACCAAAGGATGGAGGTGAAATAACTTGGAGGTACTGTCTCACGTATCTTATTAATTATAAGGCTGTTTTAGGGGGTTGGGGATTCTCTTACCTAGGCCGTATCCATACTGCTTACATAGGTGGAGTACCCTCTATTTCAGGTACTATCCCTGAAATTTGTTGCTGATGATTCCTCCGATCCTCCAAGAAACTTCATCCCCATATATGCTGCCATGATGTTCCTGGAATATTTACCCATCCATTTACCATAAATCTAAGCCAAGCCATCCCATGGGAACATATATTTGCACGAATCATCCGCCGATTCCCCGCCGTGGTTCAAAAACAACTTCTTCGCCGTCAAGCTGCTGGGATTGTCTTCCAGCACTTTGTCCAAGGCCGTTTCCACGTTCCAATTCGCTTTCCTCGGAGAGTCCGGGATGGTTTTTGGTGATTTTTTTGTTCTCCGGTCCGAAAACGACCAACAAAAACAAAAACCCACGGCTTTTTTTCGAAGCCGAGGAAGAACAAAAAAAAACACCCCTGTTGACATCCAAAAAAAAAGGCATATCTCCTGAGGTTCGGTGTTTTAGGTACAACATCAAGGTGTTTTATACAAGTATATGAGTGTTTCCGAAAATAGTGGTACCCCCAAATCATCCATTTTGATAGGGTTTTCCATTATAAACCATCCATTTTGGGGTACCTTTATTTTTGGAAACACCCATATTTGGGGGGGGGTCCAAATCCTGATCCTCAGCAGGTGGCTCTGGATGTCTATAGGGACACACGTTTCTTTTTTTTTGAGATCTTGCCCCAAGAATATTCGATGTTTGGGATGCTTGGTTGAGTTTTGGGGTTTGTCGATTTTGTCGTCAAGTTGCCGCCATTTTTTTCTGAGGCACCAAGGGGTGTCGTCATTGGGAGGGTCTGCTTCTTTTGTTGTTTTTTGCATCAGGGGTCAAGATCTTTAGGGTGAAGGATATATCTTTTTGCAGGAAAGTCTGACAGCAACCAAATTGCCTGGGGGGAAAAAACAGTGTTAGCTGGTGGACCCTTTTTTCTTTTGCTTCAGCAAAGTGTTGCTTCGGCTAAGTGTCGCCAACGGCTATTATTTGATTGGAATCTCAAGGCCATGTTCCATTGCAAAGACCTGGACGGCCATAAAGCACAATTCGAAAGTAAACTTGTCTGCTTCTTTTGAAGCGTGTTTAGGTTTGAAAAAGAATTATTGAGAGCTCATAAAGTCTAAGTCTATCATGCCAATAGACTCTCCTGGAACCTGATGGACATCAAATTGTAAATGGTTGTTTCAACTGGATGATTCCAAACCTTTACTTGGGAAATGGTTATTTTGTACAAATAAATCTAAAGCTAATCTAATGACTTTTGTGCACAAAACATCGATTTTTTGTAACGATCAATAGGTGCCCACACTCCAGGTACTCTTCAGCCACCCTTTCACTTACCTGCAGAATCTTTCGGGATGGGGTGTCCACTCTGAAGCTCGAATTTCAATGAAATTGCTGGAAAAAATGCAGTTGGTACCCATGAATCCGTACATATAATTTATACATACCTGGAACTCTTAACAACCAGATTTAAACTTGATGTTTCATTAAACCACCATTTTTTTGTAATGATTTGGAACCGTCCAACTGAAACGACCAGCTTTTTTTTAAGTGGATGTTTCAGGTTCCAGGTACAATATAGCTTGGATTGTCCTCCCCTCCCAGTACTAGTCAGTTGAAGGTACAAGGCATCAGTTTCAAAACTGATTCATGATGTTGAGGCGCAAAGAAGTCACTGTTTCTGAGATGGGGAGGACAACTCAATATATCCCAAACACTCAATGTATGGTGTATTTCCCTACATGTTACCCCCTAAACTGCCCAAAATGTAGGTAAGTAGACCATACACTGAGTGGCTGGGGATAAAGCAAAGACTCTAAGCAACAGCGCCTTGGCAATGGAAACAATGGAATCCACTCGCGACTTCCTCTCCGTCCTGAGAGACCAAATCGGTCAGTGGTCGGTGAGCTGGCAAAAAACGGAGCGAAACTCACAGGAAAACCTGAAACACTGGTAGTAGAGCAAAATCCATAGCAACTGGGTTGATAATATGTGATATATATATATATATGTATGTATGTATATATATATATGTATATATATATATTAATATATCCATGGTAATGGCATGTATGGCACACGTGCCCTAGGTGCAACCTCTTGAAAGACCAGTTTCATGTTGTGAGTCAATTACCATACATTCTCACAAAACATGAGGAAAACCTTCACCCACAAAGCATAACCCAAATCTACCAACCTCATCCACTCTCTATAGATTTAAGATCGAAATGTAATTTCATGATTTATNACATAATAAACACTAAGTACAAATATCTACAATGCAATTTAGACATGTGTACATGAACTTTCGCCAAAACTTTCGCCAGAAAAAAAAAATTCTTTCGCCATTTCAGAAAAAAACTTTAGCCGAGACTGTTAATTGCAAACCCAAAGGCTTACGCAAAGGAAACCCCTTTCATGGACCTTTTGCTCAACTCTCATGTATATATATATATATATAAATATAAACGCATATTTATAGATGTGAAGAGCTCTCCGATGTGAATCTGCCCTTGGGCCCTTTGTATCGGGAAAAATCGCACGTAACCAGCCACCCATGCACCCTATCAAGAGGTGGGCCCCCGAGCCGATCGTTACAAACGGAGTTTATGGGCCCTTTTATCAATGGTCTTTTGTAAAATACGGGTGACTGGTGTTATTTCACCCCGAAAAAAATGGAGATATTTGTTACCTTATCTTATAACTGGTAAGGGCCAACCTGGATTATATCTGCGCAACTTATACACTATACAATTCCAAAAAAACCCGAATTTAAGGGTTTAAGGGGGCCTTTCAGGGACGATTTCCCACTGTAATCAGCAGCACCATGTAGGGAGAATTCCCAACCCGACGGAGCTGGTCGCGATGAAATTTTGCCCTGATTACATCCCCAAATTTCAAACATGGAACCTGAAAAAGGCTAGTTGGAAAACGAAACACATCTACAAACCACCATTTTTTTTCGGGGTTCCAGCCGTTCGTTTTCCAGGGGGTATATGGAAAGAATGAAACTTTTAGATCCTCCGCACATGTAGTGAAAGTCACTTGAGCCACGAAAAAAACCCGGCCTTACTTTCCATTGAATCCCGATTGTTTAATAGTGATCCTTATAATGGTTCAATATAATCCCCACATAATCGGGTAGTATAATCCCCCAGATATCCTAATAGCTAAGCAGGGTTTGCCATAATCACCTGAAACAACCTTAAAAAGTAGGGTTGAAACCCGAAACATCTCCAAGGGACAAACGCTACCTGTCAATCTTTAGGGGCCCGATTTTCCCATGTAACGGTTGGTCCTTATGGTGGACACCGCAATACCCAGCCCCAACAAACAAAATGGACTGAAACTAAGCCTCCTGGAAAATCTAACATATCCTCTACCCAATGGCACTTTTGAGTCGATGGTTGTCCTAATAGCTAAGCAACCAGGGGCCCGTTTTTCATTGCTCACTTCAGGATGGAAACCTTTCCATAACTCAGACGCCCCGACCATCCAGGCTTGGCGCTCGATGGTGGCAGTTCTGAACGCGATGGATTTCGATGGAGTGGGGGGGGGTGGAATTCAATGGAACTCCAAACAGCCCGTTTTTTATGGTTGTTTCAACTGGATGATTCCAAATCATTTTTAAAAAAATGTTTGTTTCACCAAACATCCACTAGAAAATGGTTGTTTAGGGTACCAGGGATATATTTTTTTTTGTTGTTGATCATCTGGGGATTTTCTATCTAAAATGAGGCTTACAAAATCACAAATATAAAGGGTGTATTAAAAACAAGTTTTAAAAGTCACTGGTGCTTGTTTCTTTGTAGATCATCTGGGTGATGTTGAAGTGAAAGTTCTAAGGCACCCGATGTTTGCTATATTTTTCTAGGAAGTTAGGATCAATGGGTAGGAACTGCGTTTTTCAACAATTTCATTTAACCCTTCCTGAAATTGAAAGCTCGCGCCATAACACCAACGAAATGATTCATCACCAATCTCGGTTATCTGAGCAAACCCAGATTTCATGGGAAGTTTCGTTACGAAAACAGACGATTCCTGTGATTCCTCCGACATTTTGAAAAAGTCATAACCAGAGCACTCAGGAGGACATCGAGGCTACAATTATCATATTTCAGCGACCTACCCTCCCTCAAACTAACAGCAAAAGCCCCTGAACATAGGCCGAAAAACGGCCCCCTTAAAAGGAAGCCGGATTGGAAATTCCAAGCATCCATTTTCAGGGTCTAAACTTGCTATTACTTTCAGGGGGTGCCGGAAATTTCCCTTCCAACTTGCTACCGTTTTCGGGGGTGAGGTCTCATGTGTGAAGTCTCTTCAACAAAAAAATGGCATGGTTTCTTAATTGGATGACTCGAGATCATATAAATCATTGCATGAAAAATGGTTGTAAATCATCACATACCCATGCAAAAAAAGGGGGTTGTTGGGAGTTCATTTTTTTTGGTAAAATGGCAACATTTCAATTGGATGTTTTTTCCCACATCTTTACATTGGAAAGGGTTGTAAATCACCATTTCCATGTATTTAAAACTGCTTGGCTTTTCGCTTCCAATTAGGATGTCTGGAATCCACCCACTAAGCTTGTGACGATTGCTACTCTCCGAGGCCAAATACCTTGAAAAATCCCATCATGTCGCGATGTGCCCCTGGTTCCGGTGACTCGACCCTGGAAAATTTGAGCTACATCCCTGAAGATTTAACATGGAACCTGAAAATCATGCTTTGGTTCAGATCATTTTCCTTTCTTTTCATGGGTGATGGGTAGGTTCCAGCCGTTAATCTTCCAGGGTGTAAGGGATGGTGGTGGTTAATAAACATGGAACCTGAAGATTTAACATGGAACCTAAAAATCATGCTTTGGTTCAGATGATTTTCCTCTGACAGGGGGAAGATTTCTTCTCAGCTCCCATGTTAAACCTTCCGGGGTGTACTTACCAACTGCCACGGGGGCACACCTCAACTAACATACAAAATCTGAAAAAAAAAATCAACAGCGAAAATTCCGCCCTTCAAGTCAATGGAGGTGAAGTTGCTTCAAATTGATTTTTCCGGATTTCATTTCTGGGTGATTTTTTTGGGAATCCTTGCGACCCATGGCATTATCCTAAAGATCAGCAACCGAATTGCTTGAACGGCTGGACTTCAAGGTCAGCTCCTGATTTACTTACCAAACACCTCCAAGGCCACCTGGATCCCCAAAAAATATGCCTTTCTAAAACACACCTACCAACCTCAGGAGATATGAGGTTCGGATGTCTAAGGTTAGATATTTCCACAAAATCTCTGGGAATTGGTTACTTCACGACATCATCAAATTTAGTCATAGTCGCCTGAGTCAACTTAACTGCACGACTCTCTGAATCAACAAACCGCTTCACTCTTGGGGTTGGTTTCCTCTTGTGATGGAATCAGCGACTCGTGCAAACACCCCGTAGGACGAAAAGGTTTATTTACCGATCCATGAATGGTTGAATTTTTTATTGCCATTGATGCTAGGTACTGTAAATATATACACTTTCAGTTTTAGATGGATGTTTGGTGATTTCCAACCATTTCCCATTCGCTAAGATTCAAAAAATCATCCAATTCAAACAACATATTGATAAATGGATGATTCAAGTCCCAGGGGGTACGTATATGCCATACATCCATACCTGGAACTCAAAAAAAACATTTTTAAAAGGATGTTTGGTGATTTCCAACCATTTTCCATGGTAAAGATCTGGTTCATCATCCAATTGAACCAATCATTTTTTTCAAGTGGATGGCCATCAGGTTCCAGGTACCCTTGACCCTTCCGAAGGGCGCAAAACTGCCAATTTCCTGAGTCTTCCGACTGCATGACAGCATTATGCAGATCCCAGTTATGTCGTTCCAAATGTTCCTGATCCCAGTCATGGGTGAGTCGATTGGACCCCCCTTAGCCCCCCTTGGCACAAATTACACCCCAGAAGATTAACGGCTGGAACACAATAAATGAAGCTTTGTTTGGTTCAGATCATTTTCCTTTCTAAATGGGTGATGGCTGTAGGTTCCAGCCGTTAATCTTCCAGGGTGTAAGGGATGATGGTGGTTAATAAACCATTAATAAGGCTTTACTAAACCTCCAGTAATCTAACATCGCAATGGAAAATGGATCCTTTGACTTGAAGAGGGATATTTCCTTGTTGAACATGGGGATTTTCCATCCAGCTATCTTAGAGTACGCGGGGTGGCATTGGGGGGGGGGATGATGGGCCACTAATATTCCCATGGATTCACGGTGAATTGGGGGGGTCGGCATCGGCGGCAGCTTGGCTGAAAAGATTGGAGTTTGATGTTTTTTTGTTGGGAACTTTCGAACTTCCATGACACAGAAATCCCAGAAGATCTACATATGATTTACATATATATCTTTTTTAGCCAAGGAAACCAGGTTGTTTCATAAAGGATCGCGACTCCACCGTCATCTCAACACCATGGTTTCTTTAAAGGAAGTAATCATCGCCTGCTGAAAAATCACCTCCCTCAACGGTGAGTTGAGGGGTCAGAACCTTCGGACCATAAAACGAAAAAACGCCAATCAGCCCACAGTCCAATTTCAAGAACCATCACAGAAACAACAAGGGATTTTTCTCAAAGAATTTTCCACCATTTGAAAATGAGTTTCCTATTGGGAAAAAGGTAAATTTCCAACATGCTATGTTAGTTTACCGGAGTGTAATGATTTGGTTCATCATCCCCTTGAATCTAAGAATTTTTCAACATACCCCTGGAACATACCCCAGACCTGGACCCACCATCTGTTTATGGTTCGGAATTCCTTTCATTTGAGGGTTTGGGGATGCCTGGGGTATGCTCCAGGGGTATGTTGGGGTTCTCTTTGAATTTATGAAGGCATAGTTGACTTGGCCGTTGAAAATTACATGCTAACATTCCTTGAAAATACCTGTTTTTGCTTTTTATCGAAAGGTCTGGCCCTAAGCAAGCAGTTTTAAATGGATGGATCGAAATGGTGAAACACCCATGTTCCATGGTAGAGATTTGGGAACCATCATCCAATTGAAACATTTATCATTTTAATTCGTGGATCTTTCAATAATGTTTCAGGTACCGGGCCCTGCTGCATTTGGGTAGCCTATAATAATTCACCAGTTGGTTTCCCTCTGTTTCCTTTACTAAAGCAGTAAACCAGTCGGCCGTTTGTCCAGATTTAGATGGGTCAGCAGATCCATTCAACGAAAAGGTATTGTATATTTACCAATCCATAAATGGTTAATTTAGTTGGTGGTTTTCGCACCTCATTTGAGCCACGAAAAATACCCTGATTACTTTCCATTATACTGGTTGCATAATAGAGGGTGGTGAAAACCAGCCTGGTTGGTTGGTTCATATATAGGGGATTATACTACCCATAGGGATTATAATAAACCGTTTATCAGGATCATTTGAAAAAAATGGATCCTCAAATTGGAACCTTTTTCCTCAGGGTTGAAAATTTTCAAGATATTTGAAACCACCACCTACTTGGAGGATCATCCCTGTTAGTAAGTGATTAATAACCATGGTTAGTAAATCCCCTAAGTAGGGTTGTTCCCCTTGCAAATGGCCTAAATGGCTTATAAATGGAGGTTATTAATCACATATTAACCACTTACTAACTGGGATGATCCTCCAAGTAGTCAATCTTTATGGGATCACTGTGGGTGTTCATGTATCATCCTCCCATGGATCCCCATAGAGGTATGGGTCATGAAATATGACACCGTCCGGGCCCCATATTGGAAGATGGGGCCCTACCAGTTGGGGCCCTATAAATGGCCCCGAAATAAATGGCCGAAAACCAAATGGAAATTCCGGGGGTTACAACTGTTCCAACCCATACCCCCCCCAGCACTATATATATTTTGGCCGGGGCAAAAATTTGGCAAATATCTCTCAAAAATACCATGTACCCTCTGGTAAACTAACATAGCAATGGAAAACCACCATTTCTAATAGGAGATACATCTTCAAATGGTGGATTTCCCATTGCTATGTTAGTTGACTGGAGTGTAGTTTTTTGCATCAAAAACTTTGATCCGTTCAATAATTGGGTCCTCTGGGTAGGTTGACATCATGCCAATTCACCAACCCACAAGTGAAATCAGTCGGTTGCTTTCATTGTTACCTGCTATCCTAAAGAACGATTTTTCGATATTTTTTCCATGGGTAATAAAATTTAGGTGTTTCCAAAAATGATGGTACCCCCAAATCATCCATTTCCATAGGGTTTTCCATTATAAACCATCCATTTGGGGGTACCCCTATTTTTTGGAAACACCCATTTAGAGTCATCCAATGTAAACAATCCCAACTTTCCTTTCATGCAAGGTGGGTGCCTACGATCGTCATAAATGGGGTTATGGGGGCCACAATCAATGGCCTGATACATGGGTAACTGGTGTTATATTCATACATGGCAATGGTTCAATTGGATGGCTCTAAATTCTAAATCATTACCATGGAAAAATGCTTGGAAATCACCATTTCACCAATTAGATGGTCATCAGCCCAATTCTGCAGAGAAACATACCTGTTTTAAGGATACCCATTGCTAGTTGGTGGTTGAACCAACCCATCTGAACAATATGCTCGTCAAATTGGGAATCATTTCCCCACAAATCGGGATGAAAAGAAAACATATTTGAGTTGCCACCAGGTAGTTATATAAAAAAATGGTTGTTTCACCAAACATCCACTAAAAAATGGTTGCTTAGAGTACCAGGGATATATTTAATTATATTCTTTTGTTGTTGATCATCAGGAGGATTTCAATTGTTTAGGATTCCAGGGTCTTCTTAGATAACATGTTTTTGTCAGACCTCCAAAGCTCCGATTTCATCCCTACCATCCCCCGACCGAATCCCCACACCTTCGCCACCAGCCGCGACGCATTGGTCACACTCATGAATTGGGAAACCTGAGGACATGAAAAGTCAGCCCAGAAATGAACCTCCCTAGGCATCCAGTCATATTCTCAGCTGATGATTGGGGTGTCCAATCACCTCCTCAGCGCGCTATTTTGGTTCTATTACCATTCTCAGAAAGTGATAGGATCCCTAGGGCCTGGAAACTTGCAATAAAAATCCTGTTATAATAGTAAATAGTTCATAATTCATAATGGTTTTTATACTTCATAACATAATTCACAATATGTTTTAGTTCATCTATTCAACATGAGACCCTTGAAATAATGCTGTAGAAAAAAAACTTCATGTTTTTCCTCAAACGTAAGGATCTTTTTCATGCCTATGTTATGGGGCTGGTCGAAAAAACGCTGCCAACAGAATGGCAACCCCGCCGGATTTTTTGTGTTTGATGAATCATCCTGGATCCACATCATCTTCCAAAAACCATTTATACATGGTTGTTTCAGTTGGATGATTCCAAGTCATTACATAGAAAATGGTCGTGGTATCAAACATCCATTTAAGACTGGTTGTCTAGAGTTCCAGGTAGTATTTCCAACTTATTTTACAGACCAAACATGGAATTTCACATTTTTTTTGTCCAAAATTTTGGATGGAAAACATCAATGTACTACTTGGAATCCTACACAACACGCTTTTTAGGCAATGATGTTGCAACCAATCAAGCATGGTTTCCAATGCAACTATATCTTATCATTCAATTGAAAGCTTGAAAATTTTTCATTCAGTGGATGTTTAACGTTTAGGGTTCCAGGTCTTATACTAATCAGCTTGGAACTTGCAGTAGAAGTTCACACTTTATAGTTCAGCCCGTGGATGTCAGGAAAGAACCGGAGGAAGCAATGACTTATTGAACCAAAAACTAGTTGGTTGGTGGTTTCAACCCATCTGAAAAATATTAGTCAAATTGAATCATTTCCCCAAGTAGAGGGGAAAATAGAAAATGCTTGAAACCACCACCCAGAAAAGTTTATTGCCAACTTCCCTGTGGAAAAATCGCCATGGCATGAATTATAATCGACGGCAAAAACGATTGACGATTCTGTGAGATGAACATTGTTGTCAGAAGTGGTCATACCTTTCTTCTGCTGATGTTGATTCGTGATTTCCAAGCAGCACAAAAAAAACTACCCTCCGGTAAACTAACATAGCAATCGGAAAGCCACCATTTGAAGATGTATCTCCTATTAAAAATGGGGATATTCCATTGCTATGTTAGTTTACCAGAGGGTACATCATATGTGTGATTTGGTTTGTGTCTTTTCAGGCTCCACTAGCCTACAGCATGGAAGCTAGCCCCAGTTGTTGAATTGTGTTCCCAAATAAATCACTATAGCAACTCAACCCCATCCATAAGATATATAAGATGCTAAAAGTGGATGCAACCTAAACACTAGAAATCTACTCAAAATCAATCCTTGAATGCCCATTAAGATGTCTTTTTTTTGGTATGTGCACCTGGTACTCTAAACATGGTTGTTTCAGATGGATGACTCCAAATCATTACTTAAACAATGGTTGGACAACACCATTTCCATCCATTGAACAATTGTCTTTCACAGTTCCAGGCAAATATTGATCAGGTTTCCCTGCCATTTGTGAGGTATCTCCATCTGGATGTAAAGAACGCCCTGGCAGTTTGCAACTGCAAAGCTGCCGTTGAAACACGCAGCCATGGATGGCTGTGACAGAACATCCATTGGGAAATGATTTTTGAATCAACTAATAGTTAAGTGTTGGTTTGGGTTGGTGGTTTGGGATTCTAAGGGTGCCCCTAAGCAACACTCCCTTTCATAAGGAAATCCCAGGAATCCAAACCACCAACCCAAACCACCAATTGACCATTAGCTGATTTTAAAAAAATCAAATTAACAAAAACATTTTGACTTTGAAATTTGTTTATCTCGAAATGTTCGAAAAGATGATAGAATTCCAGCTGCAGCTATTATATGTGTGCAATTCCCATTACATCTTGTAGTTGTTTTTGTTTGAAAGACATAAATCACCAAGCTCTGTGAAGGATGGTGGGAAGGTTCATCCAAAATCACTAGAATTTCCCAGCTGGAGGTTTTTTCGCCACGGTTTTTTTGTGGGTGATTTTTGTCTCTCTAAGAAAATTCCAACATACCCCCGGAACATACCCCGGGCACTTAACCACCTGTTTATGAAGGGATTTCTTTTCATATTTGGACTCTTGGTATCTCGGGTATGTTCCAGGGGTCTGTTGGAATTTCTGAGCTTCTCCTTTTCGGGTTTTGTCACGTTTTGAATTTAACCGGCGATGGTTGCAATCCATTTCTAGGAACAAAAACATCTACAATGGTGCCGAAAAAAAAAATACAACATACAGTACCTTTTTTGCAGCCGAGAAGGAACAACATTTAAAACATCCTGGCACCCTAAACAGCAATCTTTTTAATGGATGTCTGGTGCAACAATCATTTTTTAGGCAATGATTTGGAATCATCCCATTGAAATTGAAACAACTATTCAAAAAACTGGTTGTTTGGAGTTCCAGTTTTTTTTTCGAAACGTTCAATTTTTCTGTGGGCATTGGAGGTGTTTTCGGTTTAGAATTTTGGGTGCTAAACTTGTGCAATGTATACCTGGAACCTGAAAAAAAAACAGATCTAATTGCAGTCGGATCGTTGGTTGGGCGGTCGTTTTCTTGGAGATATGATACGTGATAAACAACCAATGTAAATTGGATGAATATTGCGATTTTCACACATTTTTCCATGGTAATGATTTGGTACCATCCAACCGAAACAACCAGTTTAATTCGTGGGTGTTTACCAGGTACAACTTGAAAAACTGACAGCAAGTTGCACCTTGAGCAAAAATGCTTGGAAGATGATCCTTCCCGAAATTCAAACCCATTCCACTTCTTTTTTGGGGTGCGGAATGTGTTGGTTTCAGAAAGACGCGTCGTAGATTTAACCAACCGTTTTGTTTTAAGATGGGGAAATGTCATGAATCATCCTCTTCATTTTTGGATGCTCCCAACAAATTCTCCCCGTCAAATGCCTACTATTGGATTCAAGCGGCTGATCAATGACGACACCCAGGTTTTAACAGTTGGGCCCGTGACAAGGTACCATGAAATCATTGGACAAGAGCTTTCTTCACAATCTCCAATTTTTCATCTCATGCTCAACTTCCAAAGGAAACGTCCCTGCAATGGGAGTTGGAGTCGGCTGACCACCGCTTACTCCGAAGCTCGCTGCCGGGTTCGCAAAAGCTCCATATGCAGAGGACTTTGTTTCGGGAGTACCTTTACTCCCACAAGTTGACATATGTACCGCTAAAACGAGCAATCGCTCCGTAAACTCAAACGATGTGCTGCACATCTTTGTCTGACTGTGACGCCACAAAGTGCTGCGGATAATCTGCAGAACTGCTGGACATGAAAATTTGTTTTCGCGGTGGCATCTCTTTGGGGATGCTTTTGCTTTTAGTATACATCTAAGAAATGAAAAAACATGCCCACCTGCAAAACAGCCGTTGCTGTTCATGTCTATCAACTTGAAACCCGTAAAACCAGCCTGCCACAGTTGCCAACAAAAATTGGGTAATTACTTTCCTATGTTTTCCAGGCATCATTTAAACCAAAACAGAGAAATCAACGGTTTGGTCCATCCAACCCTCAACGGAACGTTGACCCCGTTTCCGTGACCGGCCTGCAGCCCCGAAACCTGGAGATGCCGGACTGGACTGGGGACCTCAACGGCGCCGCGAAAATTTTTCACACCTTTGGGGTTGGAGATCCTACAATCACCGAACATCAGATGGTTGGGTTCCATGAAACCATTCTCAGTTTCGGTGAACAATGTCTGACTCAAGGTCATTTCCAGTGCCCTTGATCCAGTTATGGAATGCCGCTCTTCGCTACATCCCTGAGCCCCAAGCACATTCATTTCGAATGTGGGGTCGCCTTGGTGTAGCTCCACGCGAAAACTCTGGCGGAACTTCTCCAAAGTAGCTGGAGACTCTGTCCACTATTCAGTGACATATCTGGAATCAATCCACAACATCAGGGACGTAGATAGATCGCCCTTATGCCATGCTCCAGAAGGAAAGCGCGTGGCGGATATCCAATTCTTTGGTGAGCTTCTGGCGATGTGCTTGCCTCTTGTTCGATCGGCACCAAGAAAGGTACTTGGAACTCATCAGCCCAAAACGCTCATCGATATTTCCAGCTGCTTCTATGATGCTAAGGAGAGCCATCATCGAACCCAGATAATGTTTCTCAACACCAAGATGAAAGCAATGAAACAAATCGAAATGCCACATAGATGCAAGTTCTCATGCCAAGTTCCCACATCACAGCTAGGGGGCCGCACCTGAAGCAACAAAAAGAGAAAAACCCATCAAAGGGGAATCCCCGCATTTTCCCTATTCAACCCACGATCTTCGTTTCGATCACGGGAAAACCCTGTGTTTGAAAACAAGCCCGACAAAAACCTAGGGTTTCGAAGCCTAGGGAATGTATGTATGTATGTCTCTATGTATGTATGTATGTCTCTATGTATGTATGTATGTCTCTATGTATGTATGTATGTCGGTATGTCTGTATGTCTGTATGTCTGTATGTATGTATGTATGTATGAATGTATGTATGTATGTATGTATGTATGCATGTATGTATGTATGTATCTATTTATGTATGTATGTATGTATGTATGTAGGTAGGTAGGTAGGTAGGTAGGTATGTATGTATATCTGACTTTTGCTCCAGCGATAGGAATTTGATTTCTTGAACCAAAAGAAGCAAATTGTATATTATATCATACCTGGATCTTCCAAATGTAAAATTTCTGTCTGCTAGGTTTTTTTGGGGGTGAATTTGACCACATTTTTTGTTGCAGACCTCGGAAGATCTAGGCTAAAACAGCGCTATATCACTTCGTGAACATCAACCTCTCATCCATTTTATGGACCGAATCTGGAGCAACAAAATCCCAGTATCTAAGTGAGGAAAACCTTTGGGTGTTTCCAAAAATTGGGGGGTTTTCCCCCCAAATCATCCATTTTTAATAGGGTTTTCCATTATTACCAACCATCCATTTTGGGGGTTTTCCCACCCCTATTTTTTTAGGAAACAACACCCCCCCTTTCAATCCAAACATTTCAATCCAATGGGCCGCTGGAAAAAAAACATGGTTCCGGGAAGCGGCGCCCATCATGAATGAATCAACCCGATAATCGCGATGAAGGTTTTTATTCCAACTCGGGGTTTCCCGGCCAAAAAAAAAACGGCTGAAAGAATTTCATCCCAAATCACGGCAAAAAAAGATGAACATAGAATACCAACATGAAGCTTGTCTTGGAGTTGTTTTTTCTTAGATTTGCTATTAAGGCGCTTGGAAAAAAAAAGAAAAATTACTATCCCAAATGTTGGTCTAAGTGTGATTTACCATGGTAGAAAGTAACAAATCATCTTAAACAAATCGGTGTGACTGTGTGACGTTCTGTTTTTGCAGGATTCAACCATTGGGAATCATTGGGGAAGAACCCCTTGCTACTGTAAATCCGGAAATTTTGGGTGGAATTTGTTTGAATTTTTGCAACCATCCTTCATCTTACTTGTAAAACCTCGGGATTCCTATTGTTGGCTTCCCAAGTCCCCAACATCCGATGTTTGAGGTCCAAACTTCCACTGGCTGCCAGATGTTTTTTGAAAATTTTTAACGAATCACAGTTAGATATCAATCTGCCCGGTATATATTATATACTGTATATATATATTTCAAGTATAATCATACAATCTGAACTTTCCCAAGCCGTTGTGATGATTTTGGTTTATCTTAGAAATCCAAAAAGAAATTGCCAAACTTCTTAAGCCAGGAAACTCTCCTCTGGCTGCTTTTTTCTTCTCCAGGAACGTCGGTCCTGCCACAAGAAAATCAACGATTATCAACTCTTGCTTATAGCGGCCAGATTATCTAGTTGGTGGTTTCAACCCATTTGAAAAATATTAGTCACCTTGGATCATTTCCTCAAGGAAGGGGTGAACAAATATATTTGAAAGCATCAACTAGCTCTGGACATACCTCATCCATATACGTGTCCCACTAATGTCAAATTCATTCCTACATGTTTCACTGTATTCTCCCAAAAATATCTTGGGCACAAAGAAATGCTCCATTGTGCTCTTCACGGTGCTGGTTTCCTATAAGTAGCTAACAGAAGCGGCAGATTCTCATCACATGACCTTTTGGTTTTTTCACGTCTATGAATCATGATGTATAACTAGTTGGTGGTTTCAACCCATCTGAAAAATATTAGTCAATTTGGATCATTTCTGCAGCTAGGGCAGAAAATAAAACATATTTGAAACCACCACTGAGATAGCTTGCAAACTTCAACACTTCGGCTCCTGCTCTCACTAGAAGTCTACCGCCTAACCCTTGAGGTTTCCCAATAATTTCGTGACAATGACGAGAATCTCGCAGTTTGACAGATTTCCAATATAACGATTGATGAACTCCAAAGCGCGGCATCAACCAATAAAAAAACAAAAAACCTGGTACCCTTGTGATTCCCATTTGTTATTGGTTGTTTCAGTTGGAGGACGAACCAAATCACTACATGAAACATTTTTTGTTGTTTCACCAGTTCCATCAATACCCGTGAAGTTAGTTTAACAGCGAGCTTACCCCTGAAAAAATGCTGCTTGGAAGACGACTACTTTCCCCAAAAACTTCCTGGTTAACTTTTCAAGGGGCGAGCTGTTAGACTTCGGGAGGGTATGTATGTTTTTACATACAAAATACAATTTATATAATAGTAATAAACATATATGTATATAATCTATGGAAATTGGTTGTTTCACCATTTCCATCTATTGAAACAATTTAAAAAAACAAAGGTTAGTTCCAGACTATCCCATGACCATCCTCTATCAAGGTGGACACTCTATCAAACCTCCCCGAAACGAAGAGCTTAGGAGACTACCCTCCCCAAAACTAACCTACTTTCCTGGTGGAAAACCCTATTTTCACTTGCTATTATGTTAGTTTCAGGGAGCATATACTTGCTTTTGTTTGGGGGGCATGAGTTATGTTAAACTTGGGGAGTCTACTCCAAGTACTGTTGATTGAAGAAATTTGGACCAATTGGCAGGTAATTTATGACCATTCTTTACAAGGTTTTAAAACATCCCAGGTGGTTAGCTGGATCTCTTCCATCAACAGTATGACAATTTTTTAATCATTTTTCGCCCTAGTTTCCAGCCTCACCATTAACAAAAACGCACGGCGAACCCCTGACAACATCTCTATTGTCCCGGTCAAAGGGAGACTTGAAGGCAGAAGAACCACCAGGCTCCTTAGATTTCAAACTTGCACTCCCAACAACAAGCCGCATGTTACACCCTTGAACATTAACATCCGACCCCAAAACGTGCTACACCATGGAAAATTAACATCTGACCCCAAAATGGCAGGTTTGGTTCCGATGATTTTCCGGATTTCAAGGGAGGGCGATTTTTGGGTTCCAGCCGTTAATTTTTCATGGGTGTATGATTTGTGTGGGGTGAAGTTTCCAGAGAAGCCATGCAAACAGATGCAAACATCAATTATTATTCCATATCATTCCCTTGATGTTTCATATCCGATATCCAGTTGGCCGGTATGCTAGCCACCCATTCAAGAAAAACAGAAAATCGCGGGGAAGTCGTGAGCAAATCGAATGGAAACCATCACCCAGGTTTGGGTTGAAAATGGGAAACTCCAGAGTGTCTGCGACAAAAAAGACAGGTTTTCTTAAGGGTTTTTTTAGGGGTTTCTTAGTGGTTTTTGACTTGCCAGGGTCAGAGTTGGACCAAAATTTTCCGTCCTAGGTGCAGGATGGAAAACGCCGTGGAGTAGATATCCCGATTGCATCAAACATCGTTGAAACCACCATGTTCAACTGGCACCGGTGGTTTTTTCACCAACCCATCCGCAAGAATATGCGCAAGTCGTCAAAATGGGTTCATAACTCTTCCCCAATTTTCGGGATGAACATAAAAAATATTTGAAACCACCACCATGTTCACCTGGAACTCCAAACAACCACTTCTTTTATGGTTGTTTCAACTGGAGGATTCCAACTCATTACCCAAAAAAAAAGGTTGGAAATCACCAAACATCCATTTAAAAAAATGGTTGGCTTTCGGGTACACCAGGCACCCAACTTTCCAAGTATATAATGCAATTTGACATGTAAAAAAAAAACTAAGAGACCAAGAAACCGCAGGTGCCACATTAGCGGCGCTGCCGCCCACACCAGAAACACTCATCTTTTTCTTGAGATTCTCAGCCTTCTCCTTCTCCTGGCGCGTTGTGTCTGTGGCTGTCAACCACCATGGGATTTCATTAATCCAAAGTAAAAGGAGTTGAAGTTGGGGTCATTATGATAACACCAACCCAAACACACATGTTCAGGACAAATTCCAAATATTACCAGCACCATTTGCATCAAATTTGTTTCCAAAACCGGTAATTTCATGATCACTGGTTCAATTGGATGATCATGAACCAAATCTTTACGAATTCATTTGGACATCACCATTTTCCTGCATCCATTTTAAAATCTGGTTGGCTTTCGGGTGGGAAGGAGTTGATGTGTTTCCTGCTCAAATTGTAGACTTGAATCTAAGACTTTTCCAACATACCTCATAATACCCCTCCAACATACCCCAGACCCTCAACAACACAAATACTTTCTATGATTCGGAACTCCTGAAGCACTTGAGGGTGAACGGGTTGGGGTATGTTTCGATCTGGGGTATGTTGGGGTTCTTCCGTGTTTCAAGTCCCCCTGAACCTCGGTCAAGAGCTCTTCATCTGTCACCATCTCGATGATGGAACTGGCCTCCAAACACACCCACTCTCACTCAGCCAAAGGGCCATTGAAACAAAAGTTTAAACTTGTTTTTTTCCTAACAAATATGTAATCCCCCAAAATTCAAACGTGAGCCATTGGCTGAGTAAGCATGTTTTTATGGTTGTTTCCCCTGGATGATGGTTGGCAAACCTTTATATACTTGGGTAATGGTTGGAAACCACCACTTCCAACCATTTTAATTCGTGGACATTTCGGGTACCAGGCAGTTTTTACATGGATGGAACTGGTGATTTCCAATCATTTTTCAAGTAATGATTTTAAGTCATCCAATTGAAACAACCATTAAAATAAAAACATGTTGAAGGTACCGTGGAGCTATAAATTTTTGCCTGAAGATTCTTTTTGAAATTAGACATGGGGTACAGGATACCTCTGATCGTTGACAAATTGTTGATATACCTGGATCTTTGAAGTGTGTAAAATCTGTGCCTTTTCACGCACAAAAAACAACCAACAAGGAGAACATCCTATACAGTACATATTCATAGTTTGTCTTCTATGTCTTGAATCATGTTGAAAAAAATCAAAAACTATATCAACATGTTCAAGCATCACAAACTATATCGTAACATCATACTTTTTACTTCTTCAGTATATACACTCTATTCATGGTTCCTCCTTGGAGGATCATCCTAGTTGGTCAAGTAGTTAGTAATCCCTATTTACAAACAATTTACGCCATTTGGAAGGGGTCCGGTCCAACCCTACCAACCCAATCCTTAGGTGACTTACGATCACCATGGTTATTAACCACTTACTACCCTCCAAACTAACATATCCCACCAAACGGGAAAAGGAAAATCATCGACTCAAAAGTGCCATTTTTTGGGGGGATATGTTAGTTCCAAAAGAGGGTAAGTGGAATGATCCTCCAAGTAGTAAGCTGCTTTATATTCCCATTTAAGGTGACAAAACCAACCTACTTATACCAACAGGGAGGGAAAATTCCAATAGGGGATTTATAAAACCAATAGGGGACTACCCTCCAGGCAATTAACATATCCCACCAAACGGGAAAAGGAAAATCATCGACTCAAAAGTGCCATTTTTGGGGGATATGCTAGTTCCCTGGATGGTACTTACAACCTACATACTTCATCCTCATATTTTCTCTCATCACAAAAAATCATACGCGCTGGCGCGCCTTAGAGCGGATTCCAGATCCCACGTCCTGGTGCTTTGAACCGCGTAGCGCTCCGGCGCAGATTGGAAGATCGTACAAAAAAAAATGGGAAAGTGAATTTAGAGTTCCAGGATGCCTTTTTAAGAAGCCAATTTGTGAAACCAAAGATCTCAAATTGAACCAACTTCCATTTTTTGGAGGCACGAATGACATAAGACTTCTGAGTCATGATCTTCTGGGGGAACTCCAAAGTCAACCAGTTTTTAATGGAATGGAAATGGTGATTTCGAACCATTTTTTATTGTACAGATTTGGAGCTATCCAATTGAAACAACCAATAAAAGATGGTTGTTTAGAGTACCAGGTCATTGTCATCATAATTAGTATCATCATCATCATCATCATCATCATCATCATCATCATCATCATCATCATCATCATCATCATCATCATCATCTCCCTCTTGAACATTTCGATTTGTGATAGTTGCACAAAAAAATCGTAAACAAATTCCGAAACCAAAAATGATTCAATTTTTTTTGCATCTGATACAGTAAATTCCCTGGGATCAAAAAAATCCGGATCAACAACGACCCAACCAAAAAGGGATGCATACCCCAAAGGGAAAAGGGACCGTTTGAGTAAACTTAAACTTACTAACCCAAAATCGCAAAAAAACATGAGAAACATGTCACGATCCAAACAAAAAAAACTCAAACACCCGGGGAATTTCACGCCTTGCCCTCTTCCATGTAGCGGAATTCTTTCCATTGCCTGAAGTTCACCCCTTTGATCCATTGAATTGGAAGGTTGGGATCTGTATTGTTTTGGTAGCTACTAGTTGGCAAGTGGGGATACAGCATTCTACCCCAAACAACCAGTTTTTAATGGATGGAGGGAAATGGTGATTTCCAACCAGTTTTCCATAGTGATGATTTGGGAACCATCATCCAAATTGAAACAACCATTTTATTTCGTTCATGTTTCGCTTACCAGGCAACATACGCGAAACAATTCATAGGCCCCTGAAAGGGGTGGATGGGTGGGTAGTAGTAGTTCCAATCATCAACATCAACTCCGAAAGATTCCACTCTTATCTTGCAACAAACGTCATTGCGGGAATCGTTGTCCCCAAAAAAACATCGATGTATCATCTCCATGCCAATGTCTCTCGCATTTTTTTGATCATACTTTCTGAATCTTCCTTTAAAGTGATTTCCAAAAACACAGTGCCCCAAATTTACTTCCAAAAACTGACCCCAAAATGCCAACATTTTGTCACGTTCGTTGGTTCAACTTCCTGGAAATCTTCGGAAGTCATCCGGTCCGGCGAACAAAATTCCTGGAAAGCACAGATTTTTTCCATTCTATTTTTTGGACCTCAAAAACTCAGTCAAGATTTAAATGATGAACCCGGCATGCAATGGACATTTACCTTTTCTACGCCGGAAAAGTCCCATCTCAGTAATTGGTGATCACAAGCATCACTAGTAGAATCATTTGCTTGCCTTCCACCATGCTTCACTAAGCAGCATCACTAAGCATCACAAGATATTACACGAGTATACCCTCCCAGTATGTAGATAGTGATGCATTTTTACCTTCCACTACTGACTCTTGCAGGATTAAAAGAAGACCAACAAAAAATGACCAACAAAAATTCTGTCCATGTAACATCAATTCAGTCACTACCAACAGAACCCCAAAACCCGATGCAAAATGGTGACAAACGCACCCCAATTTTTCCATGGAAAAATGATTGCATTTTGGAAGTGACATCCAACGGAAAAAGCCATTCAAAAAAAAAACCTTGCAAGTCCAGCCGACCAAACACGAACCGGTGGCTGGTGGGCGGCTTAGGATGGATCCCATTTCGGTCGCCCGAGGATTCCCTAAATTCGCTACCAAGGTGCAAGCCATTGGATCAAATGGACCCAGGGTAAAGGGTTCGGTTCATCAACCATCAACAGTGGTGAATGAATTACTACCAAAAGGTGGATCATCTTCACCAAGGTTACCCTCTGGTAAACTAACATAGTTGGCTGGAAATTCCCCGTTTCCATGCTGGATTTTCCATGGCTATGTTATATAGATTACCGGAGGGTACCAAATATAGCCTTTATAACTGGTCTAGAACCCCAATTTTTCAAATACCCTCTGGTAACCAACATAGCAATGGAACATCTCCATATTTACTAGGAAATACATCTTCAAATGGTCCATTTTCCATTGCTATGTTAGTTTACCGGAGGGTAATATTTCAGGGTTTGACAGAATCACCTGAAACAACCCAAAAAATAGGAGAAACCCTACATCAGCAAGGGACAATACCTACGTGGAAAAATCTTGAAGGTCCCGATTTTCCCATGTAACTTTCGGTTCTTGTGGAAGAAATCCTGCACCAGTTGATGAGTAGTTTATCCCATTACTTACAAGGTCATCCCAGGTGGTGTAGGATTTCTTCCAATCGCCGTATTTTGGAAGATTTCTTCCAATATTTAGCCAACCATCACCCCGTAACCGCACAACTTAACAACCGCCGAAGGCACTGGATCCGCCACGCATCTCTTCGAATGTCCTGACAAACCATGGCTACACGGCGGCCTTACATTCCATGAGTCATCCTGGTCGTTAAATGACGGGATCCTTATGTCATAGTTTAAGAAATAATCCCTGAATAACGGGGTAGGATTTCATCCCCTTCATACCTGAAACAAGCAGTTGTTTTCATTGCTCAACTGACAATGCACGAACTTTCAACAGATATCCATGAACAATTACCATTGCATGGTTTGACCCCTGGCCTATCCTGTGCCTACATCCAAAAGAAACCTAAAAGAACTTCTTGTTTGCTTTTTTGGGATTGTTCAATGATTATTCCAAATCATACGAAATTGTTTGGAAATCCTCCTTGCCATCCAGTTCAAATGGCCCGTTGGGAATGAGGTTTTAGCAGGCTTGGTGAAGACACCAAAAACTGTGGAGAAAAAAAAGCTAGCTTTCACAGTGTTTCACGTACGTGCTGTTCCTGGTACTCTGAACAACCCATGGTTTTAATGCTTGTTTCGATTGGATGAGTCCAAACCTTTACTTGCTCTGCCAAAGCACCATGAAATAAACAGTTTAAAGGTTGGCCATTGGCTGAGTCAGTTTTCTTGGGAAATGGTTGGAAATCACCTAACATCCCCGTGAAAACCATGAGGATTAGATCCAAAACATCCTGCCATATCCTGCCCTACCTCCCTCAACCCTCCAACAAATCGTGACCTGAATTGCTCGTTCACTCCCGTGCTTCAGAATCATCTGGGAGCGTGCAGTGTTCCAAAATGACGCAACCAGGGTTGGGTTCACGCTGGGTTCACAAGGACATTGTCTTGCGGATAAAAAATCACCAACATGGTTTCAGGTTTTCAGGTTTCCACTTCTTTTGAACAATCTTCCACCCTGAGTGTCCTGACCCCTCAAAACTGGCTATTTGGAGGACCTTACCCCTGCTTCAAACCCTTCCATTGGAGGGTCCAATGATCCTTAGGGCGCAAACTCAACTTCATCTCCAAGCATGTCAAACACAAAAACCCACCAATTTGTGAGTCTTCACCAAGGGAATTTTCGCCCAGGGTTTGAATTGAGGAGATCCCTTCTTCCCTTCCCAAAAGATAGGGCGAGCCATCAATAGGCTCAAGTCGTCAATTTTGAAGACAACAATCTGGAACTCCAAAACAACTCATTTTTTTCATCCATTGAACTTGAAGCTTGGGATTTTGCACTACTCAGGTAACTAGTAGTTGGTAAGTGGGGATAGAACTTTCTACCCAAAACAACCAGATTTGATTGGATGGATGGAGGTTTGGTGATTTCTCACCCATTTGTCATTCCTAAATATTTGGGAAGCATCATCCCATTGAAACAACCAATAAAAAGTGGTTCCGGGGTACCAGGTACATACCATCATAATTACACTCACTACAACTAACATATTCACCTCTGAAAAATATTGGTTGGGAGTCGATCCTTTTAGGATTCGGCCTATTTCAAGGGGCTTTTAAGCTGTTTGTTTCAGGGCGAGCTGTTCCACAACAAAAAAAAATCCGGCTCCTTCAAACAACCTTTCAAAACCCCCGCCCGGTTCCCTCCATTTTTCTTTTATCCGTCTTCTTCCATCAAAAACACCGACGAAAAGACCGACCGAAGACCCTGTCAGGGGTAGGCCTCGATTAAGGCTAAAGCTTTGACAATCCGCCGCCACTCTTTGTCTTTCTTCTCCTGACGATGACGGGGTGACGAAAAATAGCGGCCCCGGCCCCGGCCATCACGTTTTGTGGAGACGTTGACTTGAATGTTGAAAAAACGCACTCTTTTCTGTGTGGGGAGGAGATGACTATGGAAGAATAGGATGCGGTGTTTATACATGTAGAATTTAGAATCACTTCACTCACGTGGAGATCTCAATATTATTCACTCCCGGAACTATCACTGTTTCTACAAAAAAACATCTTTTTTGACCTTGCAAAAAGTGTTTGGATTGGAAAACCACCAAAAAATATCGAGAACCACCGGCTTCGAGGAGCTGGAAAACACGACACCAGATGCTGGTAAAAGTTAGGATATCCAACTTTTTGATGCTTAAACTTTACTTAGGGACCCTTCAAACAACTAACACTTTTTTGATGAGATCTTGCTTTTTCAAGGTTTTTTTGCTTGGGAGATGCTCAAATTGTTCGAAGGATTTGTCCTTTTCCATTTCGGTCGGGAAACATCTATGAATCATGTTGCCTGCAGAGTAATTGCCATCTTCACATCAATTTTTGTCTACAAAGCCGTCGATTCGAAAAAATCGCTCAAGTTCTACGGCACCAACCCAAACAATTCAATACAGTTATTATAAGGCAAATCCCTTGAACAAATTACCATGGATCTTGGCTCCTCCAAAACAAATGTGCCATTTAATCATCCCTGACTTGTTGGGGCGTTTTCAAAAAACAAATGACCAAATCTCCCCCTAAAGCAAAAAAAACTCGGATGTTTTTAGTGAAACTTTTTGGAGTTTTTGGTTGTGGCAGCAACTTTTTCATGATCCCTGCGGGCGGAACCTGATGGATTTCCATCCGTCGTTAAAATGGCAGGTTGTTTCAATGGGATGATGCGAACCCCAAATCTTTACGAATAGAACATGGGTGGGACATCACCATTTCCCTCCATCCATCCAATCAAATCTGGTTGTTTTGGTGTAAAAAGTTATGTCCCCACTTGCCAACTACTAGTTACCTGAGTAATGCAACATCCCAGGCTTCAAATTCAATGAATGAAAAAGGTCAATCACCAAACCTCCATCCATTTAATCTTTGTTGGCTGTAGGGTAGCAGGTAGTTTGTATGCCGCCCAATCAAACATCACCCCCTGAAATAGGCTATTAGTAGATGGTGTTTGATTAGAGTTCCAGGCGGCAGAAACTACTAAGTTGAACCCCAAACAACTGTCCCCAAATGAAGAAGTGAAACTTCATCATCCGCTCCTGCAGAACTTTCCACAGAAAAGCCATGATGACATCATTGTCTTCCTCGGGGAGGCTCCGCCGTCAAAACCGTAAAAAACAACCAACAAAAACAGAGGCTTGTGAAACATCAGTTCCAAAATATTTAGTCAATGACTGAGTAAGGATTATCAACACCCCGGTAGCCGAAAGCCTTTAATGGATGGAAATGGTGAAACACCCATACAACTGTAATAATTTGAAGTAATCCAACTGAAAACGTTAACCATCTTAAAGAATTTCCAAAGTTTATGCTTCGTGTGTCAGGCAACACAATCTCATCAATACTCGCCTTCCAGCATTTTGCTGGTAGAAACACGTCATCTTTCCTTCTTTGATGACATCGGCAATCCTGAGCCTTTTGGGTTTTCCCATGTTTTTTCAATCCGCTGCGCTACACCTGGAACTTGAAAGCCAACCCATTTTGGAAAATGGATGGATGGATGTTTGGTGAGTTCCAAGCCATTTTTCCATGGTAAAGATTTGGTTCATCATCATCCAATTGAAACAACCTGCCATTTTTTTATACATGGATGGGCCATCAGGTTGATGATTTTTAAACCCTTACTACCTGGAACTCCAAAGGTTCCAATGTCTTAAGGGAGTTGCTGGTCAACACACAATTGAAACAACCTACGGTAGTTGAAAAGTACATGGCACAGTCCTACATATTGGGTTATAAGGACCCTTTACTAACCTACCTTTTGGTATCTGTGCCATCTATTTTGACCTTAAGGCCTTAAGGTAATAAAAAACATGGTTGTTTGGTGTACCAGGCATCAACCCATGGACAGATCCCGATCGTTGCATGCGAACCCCCCGGTTCAGCTGACATGAAAATGAAGTGTTGAGTACTAGTTGCGGGAGAGAAGGATCTTTTTGAATGAACTACCCTCCCTGAAACTAACGCAGCCCCTAAAAATAGATGGTTGTAATACGATCGTTTCATTTTGGGGCCCGGCCTATTTTCAGGGGTAAACTGTTAGTTTCAGGGTCGGGGGGGTATCAGCCTTACTTTAAAAGGTGACACATGATAAAGTTGGGGAAACAGAATCGACACATGATTCCTGATTCCCCTAAGCTCCCCAAACCCTGGCTATCACTAGCGGCAAAACCCAATATCCCCAAACCCCACTAGGGTGTCCTTGGAAGTTAGTAACTAGTCTGCAAGCTGGTTTATCTTCCCATTTAGGTGACTTACAACCTACTCATACCTACACCGATGAAATAATCGGTTTACTACCTATCGTTACTAAGTACCAACAGGACATCCCAGTGAGTATCATTGTAAGACCAACCCAAACAATGCATTATCAAAGGGAGGTCATTAAGTCATTCAAAATTACCATAAACATATATTATATGTTTTCATCCATATGGGTGTTTCCTGAAAAGCTGGTACCCTTTAATCATCCATTTTAATAGGGTTTTCCATGATAAACCCATCCATTTTGGGGTACCCAAATTTTTGGAAACACCCATATAGATTTGCATCTTCCAGTTGATCCCCCGCAAAAGGTCGGTCCCACCCAAACCCGCAACAACACATTTCTTGCTTCTCCGCTGAGGTGCCATATTTTGTGTCGCCTGTGCTATGGCCTGGGGGCAACTCCGATTTCGGTTGTGGCCGTTCGCCAGGTCCTCTACCAAACCTTGGACCCTGAAACCTGGACCCTTCGTTGAAACAACAGTGCTTCGGAATGTCCTATGAGAATCAAGTATATATACTTCCTGGTACCCTAAACAACCATTTTTCAATGGATGTTTGGTGAAACAACCATTTTTTATGTAATGATTTGGAATCATCCAGTTGAAACAACCATGAAAAAGTGGTTGTTTGGAGTTCCAGGTTGGTATCTGAAACATCCATTATATAATAAATAACAACAACATTTCAATTGGAGGATGGCTATCAAATCTTTACGAATGGAAAATGCTTATATATGTAACCGTTTAACCAAACATCCATTTAAAACTGGGTGGTTGACGTTACCAGGAATGAACCAATTTTTGATGAACCCTGTTCTGTTCTTTCCCAAAGAAAAAGGTGAGCAAGAGTTCAACCCCCCCCATCTTTTCTGTCAATGTTTGATGTTTTGTTTTTTCCTCCCAGTAAAATGGATGGGGAAATCTTTTGAGCGGCTTCCTAGAAAGTGCGGAGTTGCTTGTCAAGAAAAAAATGGGATGACAAGATTTTGGGCCAATGTGTTGTCCTTCCATTTTTTTTCCTCACCCCCCCAAAAAAAACACCATGACCATTTCATGCCCAAAATTTGCCATTCTGACCACTTCGTTGCATCCAAAAACAAGGCCATTTGCTCAATGGATTCGACTACAGATTCTATGAGCATGGAAATCTTGATCAAATATAGGGGTAGAGTTCATCCTCAATCCCTTCCTTTTCATGCAAATTACCTACAAGTTCCAAGTGATTCAATCCGTGACCCTGAAATATCCCCTAGTTGGAGGCCAAGGCCAGCCATTGAAAGGGTCACAAAAAACCATCCCAAAAAAGGTCCAGGCTGGTCCCCCCGGCCTGCAGGGTGGTATTGGGCACTCCCCAATTCTCCCTGGAAGTGGCCTGGCTGCCCAACCAAGAAATGCATCCAAACATACCCTTTAACGGACACCAAAAAAAAAGAATCCAAATCCCTGGAATGGTAGAGGTCGGTGGGTGCATGCCAGTTGAAGGGCCAACTAAGAACTCCAAACAAGTTAGTTACTAGCTAGTAAAAGTTGGTTTATTTCACCCCATTTAGGGGACTTACAACCTACTTGTACTACTTATAGGGATTATAATCCCATTTACTACCTCAAGTTACTAACTTCCATGGACACCCTCGGATGAACTCTATAAAAATCCTGGTTCACTCAGAATCCTTGGGATGTTGGCGTGTCAAAACTGATGCGTTTTTGAGGCCCTTTTCGGGGAGGTCTGGTGTTTCGATAGGAGGGGGTGTTTTCTGATGGTTGGGTGAAAAGTCGATGTTTCCACCGAAGGTAGTACTAGTAGCTCGGCTCGAATCCATAAGCCAAACACAAACAGGTGCTTTATGAGAGCCCGAAATAAAATCGAACAGATTACTGTTTGACTGGCTTCATGGGATTCTCAGGCGAAAAACGCATCTAAACTATCCCAAACAAATGCATTCCAAAGAATCTGGTGTCATCATTCGATCTTACGTCTAAGAAGACGTGGAATCAAATTCATCATCTTGTGTTATAATCGATTCAAAGAAACATGTCCAGGCCACATATTCCGATTCCCTTAAAGGGTCCTTTGCAAACAAATATGTTCATTATTTTCCCACATTCCTATATCTAGAAGGGAACAAACACGACAAAAACAACCCAATACCCTCCAGGGAACTATTCGGAATATCCAATCCCCAGGATTGAAGAATATTTTTCCTTTTTCCAAGGTGGGAATAATTGGAATCAACAAAAAAACATTCACAAGGTCCACAACTAGTTGGTTTTTGAACCAACCCCTTTGAAAAATATGCTCGTCAAATGGCTTCATCTTCCCTAATTTTCGGGGTGAAAATAAAAAATGTTTGAAACCACCACCTAGACAAGCTTTAAATCCAAAGTTCTCAAACTTGGGTTGTTGTTGAAAACGCCGCAACAAACACCATTTTAGACGACGTTTTAGCCGTGCCTAATAACCCTACAAGGTGTGTTTGGATGTCTACTTGGAGGATCATCCCATTTGGTAAATCGTTAAGAACCATGCTTCCTCTTCCAAATGGCCGAACTTTATGGCTTCTCTAAATGGGGGTGATCCTATAACCACTTACAAGTCATGGGATGATCCTCCAAGTAGGGCAAACGTGTTTTTTTGTCACAAGTTGAGCGCCTCCTTAAGTTGTGCCTCCAATGGCGAGTCCTTCTTCCTGGCCAGGATTCATCGCACTTTTAGCATGGAGATTGGCGAGATACGAAAACATTTAACGGAAGCCTTTGAAATTTAAGGTGGTTCCACCTGAAAACGAAGTTGTTAAAAGAAAAGGATTCAAGCAATCTGAAATGCACCATTTTGGGGAGGGAATCTTTTTGATATACATTTCCCTGAAATTAGCAGCAAGAACTGCGGAAAATAAGTCGACCGAAAAGGTCGAAACTCCTTTTGGAAGTCGTGTCATTTTCAGGTGAGAGCACGAAAAAACCTCCTACTTTCCATGGGAAATCCTGGTTGGTTAATAGGGATCCCTTCATACCCTATATACAACCAACCAACCAGGGCATTTTTTTTCATTGCTCAGGTCGGATTTCCTGTTCGTACCCAAACCTTTGCATCTTCAAACATCGAGTTTGATCTCATATCGGGAATCTTATTTTTGTTGCGCGAAAAACATACCAACCTCGCCATGCTACATTTGTAAAGAAAATTGGGGGTTTAACTACCGAACTTCGTTTTTGGCCTATCATTTTTCGGTATTCGTTTCTCGAGTATCTGTGGAAACTTACCTTTATAACCAGTGTTTCTATGATCCATTGTTCTATGCGTCCCCGACTCTCTGACTAAGCCACCAGCAACAACGCTGCTTTCAGCGCAAAACAAAAAAAGACGAGTCTGTTGATTCTAAGACAACTCCAACATACCCCGGGTCGAACATACCCCAGACCCCCTGGCCCAAAACTTTATGTGTTAGAACTCCTTTCATATACTTGTATTTTGCAGTGACTGGGGTATGTTCCAGGATTCTGTTGGAGTTTTCTTACGTTGATTCGTTACCCAAAACACCTTGTGGGAACAAAAGAAAGTCATAATAGGACTCTAGTTAAAAAGTGGTCACCATTTCACACTGGTCAACAAATAGATATAGCTCCATCCATTTTGAATTTTAATATGAGGGCCAAAAATGGTAAAGATGGGAGTTTTTTTGCGATTGTAAGTTATACAATTATGTTGGCCAGATTTGGTGAAAAAAACACATCCTGGATGTCTAGGAAATCTGGTGATTCATGACCCCTGAACTTCCCTTTACACGGTAAAGGTTTTTTGCAGCCGCCAGCCAATCTGGGAGCTTGTGTATCATCAACAGGGCCCGACTAAGCACCCACAAGTTGACAAAAGGTTACTTGGATGTCGCGTTGGAATTTAGGATCAATGGTTAGGATCAACGGCTTGTAACCTACTTATAAATGGGGTATTCCTTGGGATGAAAAAACCCACTGATCCGATCACCATTGGATCCTAACTTCCAAAGGCGACATCCAAGTAGATCCAAGATATCAACAATTCTTGCGTCTTGCTTTCCCCAGGAAATTAAGGTGAACATAAAAAACATTTGAGTTGCCACCAAGGCTAGATCCCGTACATTGGTGCTAGGTTACAAATATATAATCCCATAATCCCCCAAATCGGGCCGTATTTTTTAACCACTTTATGGGAACCTCCCAGAAACTCAACCATTGATTATATCCAAACCTGGTGATTCAAAGTGACCTTTTTGGGATGGTTAAGTGACCCTTTCAAGGGGTTAAGTGACCTCCAACTAGGGCCTAGGGGATGAAAAGGGCACGGCTTGAATCACCTGGGCGTCTTGTTTTGCTTTTCTTTTTGTCGATTCTCCTGAGGCTGCCGATGCCACTTCTCATACGGCCGATCATCTTGACCTCTGCAGGTCCCGTTGTTGAAGGTCCCCACCAAGAGAGGCAAAGGGGTGGTTGGGAGATCTCCCTAAAAACCCCCAAGAAAACATCCAGGAATTATATAATATCGTTGTTTCAATTTGGATGATGGATGATGGTTCCCAAATCCTTGAGGAATGGAACATTTTGCTTGTAAAGTCACCATTTTTTATTCATCCATTTTCCAAACTTGTTCTTGTTTCCGGTACCAGGCAGGTCTGGTACAAGGACGGACCCAACAAACTGGGGAACAAAAATCCTTGCGAAGATTCATGCCCGGCAAACCCGTTGGATTTTTGGGCAAGTGAGCCACCAAAAAAAAACAACGGGAAACCAATGGTTTCCCCATTGAATCCTGGTGGTTTAATAGGGATCCTTATTTCATGGTTTATTATTCAATCCCACAGATAACTGGCTAGTAGAATCCCCAAAATCCTAAACAACCAGGTTTTTTTTTTCATTGCTCAAGTCATTTCGCTGAGGGCCATGCAAGGTGGGCCCCTACGAGTTTTTTCAATAGGGACCCCATTTCACTCCACAAAAATTTCGGGGTGAAATTAACACCAAACACGGTCCATTATAAGTCCATTTATAACTCGTTGGGGCCCATCTTGTGTTCTATTTAAGGTAGGGGTGATTTGTAGCATGATGAATATATGCAATATACTTAGGGGATGCTGTGGTCTGAATTCTGCTCAGTGGATGGTGTCTACATGATCCACCCTTAACATTATGGGTACCGGGTACCCAAGAAATGAGGCCTTAAGCACCATGATCCCCTTAATAAGGCCTTATTTTAAGGCCTTATTTCCTGGGGGAAACGTGGCATTGGGGGGCGGTATTCCCATGATAACAAGACCAAACCTCTCCACCGAGTCTCCACCGGCGCACCTGCGATGAAAAGGACGAGATAAGCCCCGCCAAGAAGTGAGTGATTTGTTAACCGTCTCGTGACCTTCAAGAGCTGAAAAAACTTGTCTTGCACCACCAAGGGCGGCCGTTGAAATCTTCATTTGGTAGGTATAGTTTTCAATTTAAAAAACGGAGGAATGGAAATCCAATAAAAAACAATGAAGCTGTTTTGATTAAGGTTGCTTTCAACAATTTTTGGGGCATAGTTCTTGTCGTTAGCATGACAGTGGAGCTGCCACAGCAAATCAATCTTAGTTTTTCTTAGATGATTGTCTAGTTATGTCTAGTTCGTGGGTTTTCTCGCCACCGAAATTGAAAAGTATGTTCCAGTCTTAAAATTGGATCATTTTCCCTTAGTAGGTCAACAAAAATATCTTTGACACCACCTTAGTTGTTCAACCATGTGTTCATCAAAATTTCCAAAATGAACAACATGTCAGGCAAACTTGGACGTTTCTTTCTTAGGAGCTGTGTTTTTGTTGTCCGGTGTGAATGTTTGCCGTTGGATATTACGAAACAAAAAACCAACAACCTGGAGCCGCAAAAGGCTGTGTTTTCGGTGCGTATGAATCAAACACAGCTACCATTCTGGAACTCTAAACAACACTTAGAGATTCAGGATACTTAGTAAGTGGATAGTAACCATGGTTATAACCTTTAAATGGGTTATATATCCCCTAACTAGGGTTTTAAACCTACATACAACCAGTTACTAAGTATCCTGAACCTCTAAGGAGTCTTTTAAGTGGATGGACGTTTGGTGATTTCCAACCATTTTTCATGTAATAAATTGGTTTGTCATCCAACTGAGACCACGATTCACAAAAAACGTGGATGCGACTCGGGTACCAAAAAACATCAAAAATGGTGAATGAATTACTACCAAAAAATGGATCGTCTTCTCCGAAGTTGAGCGTAAAAACATTTAAAGATATTTGAAACCAAAACCACTTAGATTTGGGAATTGTCAATGAAAACACAACATACTAGATATAGTATCGACCCATCGATATGGCCAGGAGAGTTGGTGGCCAGGGGGGTTGGGGTAATGCTGAACCATATTTGACCGAACGAAAACTGAAGGTGAGCGTTTCACTTGGATGATGGTTCCCAAATCTTTGCCAATGGAATTGGCTGGAAACCACCAAACCTCCATCCATTAAAAACTGGTGGTTTGGAGTTCCAGGTAGATGTCTCCATACTTCCACATGAACTTATTTCCACACCCGAATTCACCACTGCTTTGCTTGCTGTTTGAAAAAACATCGGACTTTTGAGCTTCTTGGGAACGATTTAAGGCTCCACAGTTACATACCCCTTAAAAATTCATCAGCCAATAGTTGGTGAACGTGGTTGATGTTGCTTGATGGTGAAAGTGTTGCTGATTGTTAATATACACCTGGAATTCTAAACAACCCAATTTGGTTCATCATCCAAATGAAACAACCAACAAAAAATAGTTGCTTGGAGTACCAGGCATGAAACGTTTGTTTCCTTGGTGAATGGCCAAATCTGCAGCAAACCCACAGACCGGCGTTTTTTTGCTGCTCAACGTTGTTCATCTCACGAATTTCAGTGCGGAAGTTGTGAACACTGCATGACGTGGAAAATACACCCATAGGATCCATGGGACCCATAAAAGTCAACCAGTCAGTATTTCAATATATAATCGTCCCATGGATCCAGTCGTCCCATGGATCCTATGGGAAACAAACGGTGTCTATTTTGAAAAGGCCCTTGGTTCAACCAATTCGAGATGAACCATTTTAGAGTTTTTTTTTGACAAAAACCCTCCCCTAAAACTAGCAGCGAAAGCCCCTGAAAGTCACTGCAGTTGGAAAATGAGGCCTTTCCTTTTGGCACTTATAATGAGGGGAAGTATTTGTCTCAGCTTGGAGGATCACCCCAGTTAGGAAGCGGTTGCTGAGTTGAATCAAATTGAACTAGAGATGCCTCCCTTCCCATGATTTGATGGTGTCAAACTGTCAAACACATCGCTGAAGTCCTCAGCATTGATCTGGGACTGTGACCGATCGTTTGCCCCGCTGCCTCTTCTTCCTCTCCTGTTCAGCGAAGGGCAGCACGGCGCAGCCACAAGGCAAAGAAACAATTGGGCGCCGCAAACAAGCCAGGCGGACAGACCAAGCCGAAAGCCAGGTTGAAAGCCAAACCGCAAGCAAAGCCTGCTTAAGACAGACGCGCACTTTTTTTCGCCCGGCATGCACTTTGTCAGCAGTCGGCCACCTCGAGTGCATAGATGCCGGGACTCACCTCGTCCAGGGGCACGGGTTGATGGAGACATCGGCGTCCGTGCCGCCCGCTTCCTTCGCGGCAGCGTTTGCAGCAAAATCTGCCGAATTCCTTCATGTCTGGATCACAGCGTGGCACCTTGCGTGGCAACGGCAAGGCCCAGGGAAAAAGGCGCTGCGGTCGAAGCTCGCTGTTGTTGGCCGAGGAGGCACGGCTTGCAGGCAAAGGAGGCACAGAACATGGCGTCGGGGCAAAAGAAAAAGATGCATTCTGGTCTGTCGGCAGACATCCTCGAGGAAAAAGACGATGTGAGTGATTCGAATTTTTAGGTGATATTATTCGCCCGGCACTCCTTGTGCCACATAGCGCTCTTTGCTCCACAGGTTGGCTCGTCTGGGCATTTGGTCCGTGACTCGACGAGCACGCCGCCGGCATGGTTCCCGCAGGCACGAACAAAGACTGCAAACACTCGGCTGTGGCTGACAACCATTGCGGAGACGCCGTTCGTTCAAAATGCCGCGGGAACCTGCTGCAAAGCTGCATCTCTGCAGGAGGTTGGCCAGAGACGTCAAAAAAAATGTGTATAATATATATATATATATTATATAAATATAAATGTATATTTATACAGAGTCAACCACCGTTTCAAAAACGGTGGTTCCTTTTGGATGATGATTAACCCTTACTATATTAAGATGGTGGTTCCTAAACATCACACTTCCCAACTAAAGAGGATAGAACACTCTTTTCATCTCTTTTCCAACAATCATGGTTCAGTTGAGCATGGTCAATTTTGGAGACAATCCACTGAACCATGATTATGGGAGGATAAGATCATCCCAATTATGGTCCAGGAATTTTTGCTCCCAGCTAGCAGGAAGAACCAGTCTTTCGAAATTGTACTGTTCATAAAGTTGTGTCAAACCTTCAACTCCATATCTATCTCCTCACAACTTCCCGAATTTCTAATAAGGCCCAAGCGTTTGGCCAGTTTGGCCTCTTGCTTTTGTTGCAGCCATTTACGTTCGCCGGGGAGTGTTACGTTCCCCACTCGGCGGTTTGAGCACTGCAAATCGCACTGGATAATCCCAAAGCCTTCCCCCAGGTAAAACAAATCTCAAAGAATTGTGCAACAACAACCTGCAACAACCAGCTCAAGATACTTTTCCTAAACAGGGATATACCACGGACAATTGAAATCTCTAAAAGTATACTAATCTATATATAGTTCAACACAAACATAAGGTTCTCTTCTTGAAAAATTGCTGTTGTTTTTTTGGTAACAGCTATACACCAAGCATGTTGCTTTTATTTTTTCTGGCTTTTTTCCAGTGCAAAAAAAAATACCTTGGGCTTCTTATGCCGCATCATCCCGAAACGAACCCTGCCCATCGGCTAGGCCGGGACGAAGGAAAGATGGATAGAGTCAGAGGCTTACGACCATCAGATGTGTGGTCCCGACTCTGTGGAACGCTAATATACACGGACGGAAGCCTCCAAGAAGGAAAACAAAATACTGTTGATGCAAGAAATCCTGCACCACCTGGGATGTATGAAACCCTGTAAATACTGCGAGATTTGTGACATCAACTAGTGCAGGAATTTTTCCATCAACAGTAGTACACACACCACTTGGATTTTTTTCACATGTTGCTTGGACTCTGACCAATCATTTTTCCATGGTCAAGATTTGGTGGTTCATCATCATCCAATTGAAACAGCCAATAAAATTGAGAGTACCAGGTAGATTACTCAAAATGGTGCTTTAGTAAAAGCTAAGTCCTTTTAGAATCTGGTGATTTGAGGTATCCATGTTAGTTTTCAGGAGTGTAGGTTCGTCAGAAGTCCTATGGCGAATTTATAGATTACTCAATTGAATCTTGTCCGAGGGGTATATTTCGTCATCTACAACTAATTAGTAGTTTCAACGCATTGGAAACATGTGAATTAGTCAAAGTGGATCATTTCACGAGAAACAAACCTGTTTACATTGCTTACAGAGATTTCCCTTCAACAAAAATCACCAAAATCACAACCCGGGGATTCCCATGTTTTCAACGTCCCGGACTGTGTGTTTGTTGAGTCTTCCTTCCGGTAACGGCACTTCACCAGCCATCATCGCGTATCCCGCGTATCATTGCCGGGGTCCGGAACATCGTGTAGAAAAGGGGAGCATAAGCTTGGTCGTTTCGGTGAATTGATGAGCTGGTTTGCGAAACGAAAAAGGTGGGTTCCATCCCCAAATTTGTGGGGTGATCAAAGAAGTTATTGTTAGAATCTATAGAAAGATGTAGAAAATGAGGAAAGAAATCACAGCCCTCCACGGCCCTCCAGAAAGATGTTGCTTTTAAAACAACTAGCTCTGGACCTGCAAGAATGACAAATTTTACACTCCCTGAAACTACTGAAAATAGGCCGGGCCCCAAACTGAAAGTAGTCTTCTAGTTGGTGGTTTCAACCCATTTGAAAAATATTAGTCAAATTGGACCATTTCCCCAAGTAGGGGTGAAAATAAAAAATATTTGAAACCACCAACTAGTCTTATTTTCAGGGACTATGTTAGTTTCAGGGAGGGTAACCATGCCATCGAAAGACAGCATGGTTGTTACAGCACCAAATCGCTGCGTTTTTTAGAAGTCCAAGAATTCAGTCAGTTGAAGGTGAGTTTGAGTATACAAACAAAACCTCTATGTCTTGGCCCTTTAAAAAAGATGCACCAAAAAAAAAGGCAGGTTGGAAGGAAAAAGGTAAAGGTGAAGGTAGTATATAGTCAAATCCTAAATGACATAAATTCATAGTGACCAAGCTGGAATTCTGTATCTTTTTGTTTACAAAGATCTCATTTTGTCATTTTGTACATATAAAACTATAATAGTTATATATATGAGATGACCGGACTCTCGAATCTTCGTGAAACCGCGCCCGGCCGAAAACCGCTTGGCTTCGCTCACTAGTAGTGGCCTCTTCCAGCATTGATTTTCCAACGATGGGAGTGATGATGAAAGCTACCCCCCCTGAAAATTACGTTTGTGTCACCTGAAGAGGGACCGTTGAAAACGGAAATGTCATCTTCCAAGCATCACTTTTTCAGGGGATCTGTGAGTTTTCAGAGGATGTAGCTTTTCTATCCATCTTGACCTGGGTTTGTTTGAAAAATGAGTCGTTCCTTGCCCGGTCATGTCATGACAGAGTATTTTCGCATCCAACCAAGTACATAGATGAGAAAAGTTTTCCGATGTTTATTCCTGAAAAAGGAAGCGAATCGAAGAATTGAACTGGTACAAGATTCGGAATCCACTCTGGACTGCTATTTTTCCTACAACGAAACAAACCCAAACAAAAATGGCCGCTTGGTCCAAGCAGAGGTTTCTGCTTGCTCTTTCCGTTTGGGATCAGTGTGGAGTTTCTCTAAACGGTGACTCAACATCACACAGCTTCAAAAACTCCAAATGTTACTGTATCGGGGGGGTGTCCATGGAAGTTAGCAACTAGTTAGTTGGTGTATTTCACCCCATGGAAAGGGGACAAAACCAACCTACTTATATGTATATTTTTATATATGGATTATAATCCATTTACTACTTAGTTACTAACTTCCATGGATACCCTTGTAGGGTGATGATTTGGGGGGGTCCGATTTTCCACAATCAACATGAAGCTTATGGTGTTCCTTTCAATTCATGCAAACAACGTGCCGACAAACATGGGGTTGCCACCGAGAGTTCTGGTGGTTCAAAAGGAACTGCCACTACATCTGGACTCTCATAGATGTTCGTACAGTACAGAGTTTTTGATTCATTGATTGTACAGATACACACTAGTTGGTGGTTGAACCAACCCATTTGAAAAATATTAGTCAAAATGGGAATCTTCCCCAAATAAGGGAATCTTCCCCAATATTGCGGCCCGTCTGATAATCTTTCACACATCACATGATTGGTGCCTTATATATTGATTGTGCAGGATTTCCAATTTACCGCTGCGCCTAGCCCCCAGAAGCATCAGCCAAAGCAAACGCCTCGACAAAGCAGCATTTTTTTGGGGATCTTTCCCAAGCCACTAGCAGGATCGTGACATGTCTGTTCTTGAATTTTTCTTTCCAAATTTCAACCTGAAACGTTTGGTCCGTCACTTTTTTTTGGCTTAAAAATCTCCTACTGGTTTCTTTGGGAAGAAATCCAACCCCCGACTTTTCCATTTAGATGTTTTTTTTCCACGGGGGGTGGCGTTCTTGGGTTTTTCTTTGCTTGTACCTGGAACCAAAACAAAGCCAATCAGTTTGTTAAAAGGATGGAAGCGGTGATTTCCAACCATTTGTTTAAGTACAGATTTGGTTTATAATCAAACAAAAACAGAAAAAATAAATATCCCATAGGATCCATGTATGATATATTTACCTACATTTGGTTGATTTTTATGATGAATGTAGGTAAATATACCATACGTGGATCCGATGGGTATGAAAATGAAATGGCCATCAGCTTCCAGAAAAAAATGGGATTTAGGATTTGGGGTGTTTTTTATGAGACTTTGAAGATGGATTTTTGAAGCAAGCAAAAGTGACCCAACGGCCAATCCCCCATTGTTAAATGTCACCTTTCCAACTGGAACCATTTTTTTCAGCCTCGAACATAAAACAAATCAACTCACCAAAACCCAATGCAGAATTGCCAGGTTACTCTTCTGGAAGTTTAACGGGCCCCAAAAGGAAAGTATTTCATCTTCCAACCCTAAGGATCAGCCATTGGACCATCCAATGGAAGGGTCAGATTGAACCTGTGAAAACACGCAGGGGTAAAGATCCTCAAAGGCAGTTTTGCGTGGTCAGGATATTTAGGGAAACCATCCTTTTTTCAGGAACAAACTCTCTAGTTGGTGGTTTTTCACCAACCCATTTGAAAAATATGCGTGTTCGTCAACATGGGTGGGTTCATCTTTCCCCAAGGTTTCGGGCTGAACAAAACAAAAATGCTTCTGAAGTTTCACCAGCCAGTATTGGTGTATTGTAATCATCCCTATACTAGGTGGTACCAACCCATTTAAAAAATATGATCGTCAAATTGGATCATCTCCCCAGGTAAGGGTGAAAATAGAAAATATTTGAGTTGCCACCACCTAGTATACCACCACCTAGTATAAAGGTTTTGGCCACCTAAAACCCAGGTTATTTACCATAAAAACCCTCGAAAAAATGTAGGTTTGGGGGCCCATGGTATAACTGGGTAATATTTCATCTTCGAAAAAATAACCCAACCAGGGTTTTGATCACCTCCTTTTGTTGGATGCCAAGGTGCCCCTTTGCGCTTGGCCCACCAGGCAGTTGGCCTTGATGATCTTGATGTTTGTGGATCAAAAAAGGGTGGATCTACTAGGATGTCCTAGTATGTCCTAGTAAATGGTTAGTAAAGGGTTGGTAAATGGTTGGTAAAGGGTTAGTAAATTGGTTACAACCTACTTATAAATGCGATATATTGGGACTATAACCGTACTGATCCTAACCTTTGATCCTAACTTCCAACGGGACATCCAAGTACTGAGGTATTTCCTAAGCCACTGAAAAGTAACGGCTGAAACCTACAAAATCACTTGGATTTGCATGTTCGATATATAAGATGCTTGGAAAAAAAGGGAAAACATATTATCCCAAATGGTGCTTTAATGGCGATTTACCGTGGTACACAGTATAAAAATCGCCTTACAAAAAACAAAAACCAATTGAAAAGAAACAACATCTGAACCAAACCTTCATGCTTCATGACTTTGGGGTTCCTGCCGTTCATATTCCAGAGTGTAAGCCATTGAAATTCCAATAAGAAAGGGGGCCGGTAACCAACCGTCTTCGGTTGATTCTTTTCTTCATTTGGGTGTGCTGTTTGACACTTCCAAAACACCTTTGTTTTGAAAACAAACTGGTCAAACAAGTCGGGATTTTCCTTCTGCTCTATTGACACCTTGAGGCTTGACAATTTCATTGCTGGAAATCAAGTGGGTAATTGAACAAGAACACAACCAACATAACAAACGAAAACTACCCATTCATCCGAAATTCCGGCACATCAGTTCTTATCCACCACACTTTTTCCTTGAAACAAATGTTCCCACCAAAAAAACGTACCACATTTAGGATGGATATATGGTGTCTCTTGTGAACCCTTACAAATTCCTTATAAAATCACTGGGATTTTTGGTTCACGAATGCATTGAACCCATGGCTTTGGGCTGGGCCCCAACCAGCAAAACTCTCTGCTCTTGCAACCATAGCCAGGTGGCAGGCCCAATCTGGCGACATTCGGTGTGTAGCTAGTGGGTGGCTAGTTGGTGGCTTCAACCAAACAAAAAATCTCCCAAACAAATCTGGTTGGTGGTTTCAACCCATTTGAAAAATATTAGTCAAAATGGAAATCTTCCCCAAATAGGGGTGAAAATACAAATATTTGAAACCACCAACCAGAAATGGTCATGATTTGATTCTGATTTTATGATATCATGGTGATGAGTCCGTAAAAAAAACAAAAACGAGTTGGTGGTTTGAAACATCCAATTTGAAAAATATGCGCATTCGTCAAAATGGATCAGTTCCCCGAAGGCTTTGGGCTGATAATTCAAAAAATGCTTGAAGTTTCACCACCTGGAACATGGCTGGCTAAAAAAAATCCCCACTTTAAATGGGAAATGCATCATCAATCTAGTGGAGTTTCCATTTGAATTTCAAAAAACCACCACCACCCCACCGAAAACCTTTTTTTTTTAGACCAAAAAACCGACCCATTTTTAGGGATGTTTTTTCGCGCCTCACAGGTTCAAACCTCAAACAAAGGGGCCGTTCGTCCTCCCTTGGGAGGGAAACGTATCCCATCAAAAGTATAATTACAAAAGTACCCTCTGGTAAACTAACATAGCAATGGAAAACCACCATTTTTAATAGGAAATACATCTTCAAATGGTGGATTTCCCATTGCTATGTTAGTTTACCGGAGTGTAGTCACTTTTGAAGATGATTTTCTGGCTTTCCCGTTTGGTGGGATATGTTTTATCGTTCCCTGGAGGGTCAATGAAAATGAAACACACTTCTTTGTATGGTGGTGGGGTCAGTTTTTGATGGGAGTGTAGTTCGGAGTAACAAAGCACATAGGTGAATTACAAAACCTCTAAGAGGGTTTGCAATGAATGTCCCCTTGTCCCTTATACAGGAACTGTTTATTCACATCATGTTCCGCCCTTTTTGGGTGATGTTCATCCCCACCCTCATTTAGGTAGATTCACCAGAAATTCCAGTTTCAGCAACCAATCTGAAAGTCGACATATCTTTCGATCAAGTTGCCACTTGGTTTGGGTTTTTCTCCCCAACAGCCCCAACAAACATCTGGTTGGTGCGAACTGCCCCTCAACGTTGTGTATCGACTTTCCTTCATTTTTCTTCATTTTTTGATGTTTTGTCTTTTTAAAACTTTTTTACAAATAAAAAAGCCTTTAAAAAACTTCGGGGGATCTAGAGGATCTAAGGGTCAAGGATCTAACCCCAACAACAGAATCAATGATTGTTGCTCATTTGCTCAGACCGTTTAGTAGGGAAAATGCTATTTACAGGAGCTCATTAGTGCTCAATCACAAAACACGCACAGCCCGGCAATGACCTTGGGCCTACTTGGAGGATCATCCCAGCTTTTTTAAGTACCCTCTGGTAAACTAACATAGCAATGGCTGCAATATCCCCATGTTTTAATAGGAAATGCATCTTCAATGCGGGTTCATTTTCCAGCCAGCTATGTTAGTGTATTTTACTAACCATTTAGGCCGTTTGGAAGGGGTCCCACAAGCCGATCCCGCTTGGGGTCTAAATCCTTCCAAGACACTGGGAATCCAAATTTTTGCTTCGTCTGGGACGGTAGGTCACCACGAAGCAGACCTTGGCACCATCATAGCTCGACGTCTGCGGTGGTTGCTCCCTGGAACTCTGAACAACCAGTTTTTAATGGATGGAAATGGTAAAACCCCAACTTTTTATGACATGATTTCCAGTCATCCCACTGAAACAAACAAATAAAACTATAAAACAATGATTGTTTGGAGTACCAGGCCATATTGGGATAGAAAAAAGGCGAACAACAAATACTGTTGATTGGAGGAAAGTACAACTTTGATATCGTAAATATCTGATTATTCATTATTTGCAGATATTTACAGTAAGATTTACATGTCTCCGATACGAAACTCCTTGTTTTTGGCGGGCAAAAACGGCAACATCTCGTTAAATTCGGGCTGCAAAAAGTTGCTCGACAAATCGTCCATCTGTCAATTTCCTGGAAGCCCAAATGTGCCAGGGTCGATCAACTCCTTATAATGGGGATAAACTCATCCACCTTTTATGACGGGAATCCTTATAATCGGTATGGGTTGATGAGTCTATCCCTTATCATTTATGGAAATCATGGGAGTTTAGACCCAAGCACAAATAGCTAGTTCAAAGTGGGTGTTTGGTGAAACACCAATTTTCATTGCACTGCTTGATTAATAGGGATCCTTGTAACTGCTCATCTTAATCCCTATATAACTGCCTGAAACCTGAAAGCCATCCATTTATAAATGGCAACGGCTTTCAGTTGGATGATGGGAACCCCAAATCTTTACCATGGAAAAAGGGTTGTTGGAAATCACTAAACATATCCATTAACATTTGGCTGTTTAGGGCGGGTACGGAAAGGTTGATATCTGCGGTGAAAAACGCATCCAAAATCATGGAACAGATTTCAAACAAATTCAATCCCGGAAACTAATGAACATCGATTTATAAATGGCAATCATTTCAATTGGATGATTTCCATCAAATCTGAACGAATGGGAAATAGTTTAAAGTTCAATCCTTTTAAAACTGCTTGGCTTTTGCGGGTTCCAAGATAATTCACAGCCTGGAACTCTAAACAACCAGTTCTTTATGGTTGTTTCAGTTGAATGAACAAAATCTTTACATTGGAAATGGATGGAAACCACCATTTCCATCCATAAAAACATGGTACCTTGTTTGTAGTTCCAGGCAGTAAAATTGGATTTTTTTGCAGTTTTTTTTGTTTCTTGCTAAGCTTCCCTACGACTACAGAACAGCTAAAGACGATGCTGAGGAGGGCCGCCACCGGCAGGACCATCATATTGGAATCTGATAAGCGACCTGGCGAGAAGCGTTTGCCGTGGGATCGTTTGACCCTCCAGCCAAACTTCTCTTTTTCAATGATTGACTGTAGGGATGGATGTTTAGGGGCCTTTTGTGATTATGGACTTATAGTAGTCATTCATATACATGTTGTATAGTATATAAGATATACAAGTATGTATATATATATATATACATATTGCAATATATATATATATATACACGTATATATTACATAATTGTATGTATGTACAATATACAATCCCCCCCCTCCAGATGCAACAGCAGTTTCTTATTTGGGGTCAAATGCAATTTTCCTCATCAAAATGAAGGGTTTTCAACTGTCGAATCGAGGTCTGACAAAGAATTTAAATCCTAAGTAACATTTCATCACAATTTCCGACCCCTGGCCGCGAACTTTTTGGAATCGGGCAATCTAACCCGCCTAACGCTGTGGCATAAGGATTCCTTGGCAAAGCCACGAAAAACGACCAACGGTTTGGTCCATCCACTGAGGTATGTTTATTTTGGGGGACGATTTCCTTGGAAAAAGCTGCGTAAACTCAGCCAAAAAATTGCAGCTCTTGTTTCTGAACTCTGAAATCTGGCGACTGTACCAGTTGAGGTTGGCTGAAACTGCATCCCCTTCTCAGAATTATGTCAACAGTATGTCAGTCCTTTCAAAGATTCAGGCAATTCTTACGGGGGCCTTATCCATCTTCGAAAAAAATACAGGTGTGTGTGTGTGTGTGTGTGAAAAGAGGGTGAAAGGAAGACGCGGTCTTTCTTTTGAATTGAACTCTTAGGTTATTTGGAGACCTTTTCTGGATTGCCAAGATTGAACGTACAACCTTGTTGCCAAAATTTCGTGGTGGAATGAAGCGGCAAAAACCCAAAGGTGACAGTACCCTGCTACAACATCATGTTCAGTTCCAGAACCCGCTGCACGCTTGAAATTTGCAGCTGCTGGCAAATTCAGGTGGTCTGCCCACGTCAGCACGGTGTCCATCACATCAAGACATATTCAAATAAATATGTACATAGATATAAATATTATATACATATCCGGGCAGATTGTCCTATAAATAATTCCTAAACCTGAACTAAGTGGATTTTGGGGGAGATTCCCTTACAATCACCCCCATTTGGGGTTACCAACCCGCGGTTTGGTCTCTATGATTTGCCCACCTGGAACCTGAAACAACCAAGTTTTTAGTGGTTGTTTCAGTTGGATGATTCCAAATCTTTACATGAAAAAATGGTTGTTTCACCAAACATCCATTAAAAAAATAGGTTGTTTGGAGTTCCACACACATATATATATATATATACATATTCACACACACACACATTTTTATGTATAATTTGTGTTTCGAGGTAACATTTATAATCTTCATATTAACGTGACCTATCTGCCAAACCGAGGAACCAAAGCTGCAACAGCTGTTGCGACCTCGGGAACCGGGAACCGGTGGGATGGGAAAAACTTGGATCCAAACAGCTGAAGATCCAGGGCTTCCTCAACTAATGGTCAATTGGTGCCTGGAAACTCTGAAGCCAACCATTTCTTAATGGATGGAGTTTAGGTGATGTTCCAACCAATTTGTTATCTAATAATTTAGAGTCCCAACCAACTGATACGTTGCTGGCTGCAAAAATGTTTGGCTTTAGGGCACCATGAATGGATCAGGTTGGCCCCCTTCAACTCCCAGTTTACTGTGGCTTAAATGAAGGTCTAGGTTGCAGGTTGGGATCCCCAGTCGCCTAAAGTTATGTACAAATGATCATATATCCTGTTGGTAACTATTTCTGGGAAGGGGGGATTCAACTAATGGTCAATTGGTGGCTTGGGGCCCGGTGGTTTGGGATTCGCATTGGGTACCCTTAAGTAAGAATCCCTTTCATAGGGGGATCTCAGGAATCGAAAAATAAGCTTGTCTTGAATTGTTTTTCTTGGATTTGCATATTAGATGCCTGGAGAAAAAGTTCCAAACATATTCTTCTACATGGTGGTTTTTCATGGTGATGAATCCCACGGTAGAATCCCTCCAAAAGCACCTAATAAACAAACCTCAAGCGTCAACTACTTAGCACGTTTTACATACTTTTACAGGGTTTTGTGGCAACCGCCAATCTATATACACGTCCACATTTGAATCCTTTGAATCCTATTAACCTTCTTGGATTCTTGAGTTCGCAAATCTGGATAAGAAATCCTGATTGCCTGCCCCCTTCATCCTTATCTAATTGGTAGTTTCAACACATCTGAAACATGTTAGTCAAAATGGATCATTTCCCAAAGTAGGGGTGAACATACAAAATATCAAAAACTGCCTATCATGCCATATCTTTTTTACTCCAGGAAATCATAAGGAAACTCCAAGTTTGAAAGCGACAAATTACTGTGGAAAGCTGCCTACATGGAATAGGCTTCACCCACCGAAACTGGTTACCACCAAATTTTGAAACTATGGAAAAAGACAGGTCCCGCGATGATAAACTAAAACCTCCCCTGGAACCTCAAGCAATCAGCTTTTTAAAGGATGTTTGGTTTAACAGCCACTTTTTATGTAAAGATTTGGAATCATCCAATTGAAATAACCATCTATAAATGGATGGCCATCAGGTTCCAGGTATATTACCTATCCAGTACCGAATTCCCCAACCCGTTTGCTTGTCATTGAATATGGAAAAATGGATATTCTGGCAGCTCATTAGCTCATCACAGATGGACCTGGTACTCTAAACAACCATTCATAAATGGTTGTTTCATGTTGTTTCAATTGGATGATTCCAAATCTTTACAAACAGGTTGTTTCACCAAACATCCACTAAAATTTGGTTGGCTTTCGGGTACCAGGGATGGATATGGGTTGGTAAAGGCACTTCTTTGCTTCCGTTTCTGTTCGTGCAGAAGCCATGTAAAATAGTCTATATCTCAGAAAACTCCAACAGACCCCGGGAACAAACCCCAAACCATCAACTCCCTGTTTGTGAAGGACACTTTCATATTTGTATTTTGGGGTACCTGGGGTCTGTTAGAGGGGTCTTTCTTAGTCTATATCAACATACCTGGAACCCTGCAAAAGCAGGTTCCAGTCTTAAATGGATGGCCACCGAGTAAAGTATCGGGGACCATCATCCAATTGAAACATTGCCATTTATACATAGATGGCCATTAAGTTCCACATATGATACAAACAGCAAAAAAACGAACATGTTCCACCTAAACAAAGACCCCTGAAACAAAAAAACGGGTGGCAATGACAAGTTGCGACATTCTCATCTTCTTAAAAAAAAACAATCCGGTCTTCAAAAATCTGTTTTCATGGACTCCCATTTATCTCATATGATCAACGGCAACAAAACCCTTGCCTGACATGAACACCATGAAATACTCATTGCTTCATGTTCCTTACGGATCCTGAATTCACTGCTTGAATCTCTAACTGGGTAGGGTTTTCATCCCTTATCTCCAACAAATCACCAGGGTCAAAAAAGGTCAAAAAACCCTGGCCTGATGCCCTGTGATGCATGCGTCGGATTGAGGCTGTCGGGCTCCTGAAAGTGATGGTGAATCACAAGAGATTAAGCCGCTGAAATTTATTGGGGTACTTGGTGGCTCATGGTAGTTAGTAACTAATTATAAGTTAGTTTATACCTATAATTTACCCCGGTAAGTTGGTTCATAAGTCCCCTAAATAGGGTTATGACCCAACTTACTAACTATAATTACTAACTACCATGAGCCACCAAGTAGAACACACAAAAATGCTGCTCCCTGTCAGAAGTTTAGGAAAAGAAAACAAATTTGAAACTTTTTTGGTGCGGGAGGAATATCCCCCTTTCGTCGGCTCCGTCGATCCATCATTGTTGAAGGAAGCACCATATGGCCCACACGTGTCATAACGCCTGCATGACACGACTGCGATGTATCCACGAATCTGCAGTCCGCATTCGTGATCAAGCTGACTTTGCTGCCATAATATTGCGACATTGACCTCGCATAGTGTGGGGCCTGTGAGTTCCCCCAGTCGGTGCGGTCGATTGTGAGCAGCTGGACTTCTGGATCCCGTATCATTTCACATGCCTTCCTTCATGTGTTGTGCAACGGCCCCTTGCGACATCGTAGGCCCAAGAACCTTCCAAGTGTTCGGAGGACCTTCTTGTCGTTCGTGTCGTACAGTGTGCACATCTTCTTCAAGACCCTTCGGGCACACGGGTCGTAGCCCCTTGCCGTGGGATTTTTCCGAACCAACGTGTATCAACGTCCTGTGAGAATCAATTGCGACTATACCTTCGAAACCTTTGAATTCTTATTGACCTTTAAGGCTGACCAAAAAAAATATGTTAGAAAGCCTGTCTCGAAAACCAAAAAACCTTGGGGTTTGCAATGAATTCATGTCCCTCGTACACAAATATCGTAGAGGAAAACAGGTGAACCACAAGATGAAGTTTTAAAAAAAAAACAGTAAAAAACACCTTTCTGAAGTGATATGTAATATGTTTATAGCTCACTACCACCCACAAAAAAACTCAACAGTGGAAGCCATGAACCTATAGCAAAATATTTCTGCAATTTTCAATTTTCTTGTTGCTTTTTTGGTTTCAATCGCTGCCCTCCGTTGCCATTCGTTTGAGAAAACCCAGTCCTCCAGGTGTTTTGCTGCCACCTTCACAGCACGTGGAGACGACATCTGCAGCAATACCGATGGCCTTGTGATGATCCAGGGGAATGGCAGGGCCCGAGTCCCCCAAACGATCCCCAGGAAATAGCCGGCCTTATCCCTACTTGGATGTCGCGTTGGAAGTTATGATCAATGGTTAGTAAAAGGGTCATAACCCCAAGGAATACACCATTTATAAGTAGGTTATAAGTTATAAGTTATAACCCATTTATTAACCAGTTACTAACTTCCAAGGTGACATCCAAGATAGAGGTCCTAAATCATAAAGCTTGCGCCACCCCAACTCTTGGATGTTTACAGTAACTATCCCCGAACAACTGCGCCCAGGTATCCAACTGGATGACCCAACGGGGCCCCTGAAAACTGGTAAGCCTTACGACTACGTAGTATTCACCAAAAACGACCCACAAGTAATCCCCACTTGGAGGATCATCCCATTTAGTTTCAGTATTCTTCGTAAACCTTCCATTTTTTATAAGCCAAAAAAAATGGCACCATGTTGGAAAGAGAAATGATTTTATCCCCCCCCATCCTTAGGGGACGAAAAGTTAACCTAACCATCTACACACATGGGACTCACTTAACCTCACCTTGCTAGGGATGATCCTCCACCCACCAACCCCACTCTGGTCGCCTGGAACCTTCATCGTCACCTTGAGAGTCGGCGGCGATCCGTGACGCATGACGAACAAGATTTCGAGGGGGTGCGACGAGTCCTTCGATTTTTGTTGGAAAAAAACAAGCTTAAAACTGTCCCACCCAAAATGGTTTTCTTTCATGGTGAGTTTCATCCCATGGGTTCCGAAACCGAAACCGTAAAAAATTCACCAACTCAACAAATCCAAGATGATCTTAAGGTCCAACGGAGGCCAATCTTTTTTGGGGTAAAATTTTATGTAAGGCCTCAAATGGGAATCATATTTTCACCAACCTAGATTTTTTCCCTGGAAACTAGCCAAATTGCACATTTCCCCCCCAAAAAAAACCTCCAGCTATATTTTCTGGCTCACCGGAAAGCGTGTGTTTTCGGTTGCATCAAGCTGCTGAGATCACCCCTGAAATCAGGCCCTGAAGGGTGCTCTTTTTCCATGGCATAGATTCATTCATCATGGCCAGTCAACCTACCCCCATGTAAGGTACCCCCATGACAAATACAGCCTTGAGGGAAGGGGGTTATTAATCATAGTTGTTCCCTTAATAAGGCCTTCCTAAAGGCGTTATTTCTCATGGGGGTACCTCGCATGGGGGTAGGTTGACCAGCCATGAGTTCAAGTGGTCGTAGATTTACCTAGATTTATGAAAAATATTCTTAGAATCCTATACTAGTTGCTTGTTGAACCAACCCATCTGAAAAAAAAGCTCGTCAGATTGGATCATTCCTCCAGGTAGGGGTGAAAATAAAACTATTTGAAGCCATCACCTAGTATACCAGTTGGCTCATGAAGCTAGCAACTATAAGTTGTTACAGAACCTTACAGTGGCTTAGTATTGTTATAACCCAACTTAAAACTACTAGTTACCAACTACCATAAACCACCAAGTAGTGGTTCAAAGGGACCACAGAAAATCCTCGACCCTCCTAGAACAGTGTTGGAAAGAAAGAGTTTTTTTTGGGATTTTTGTCCGTTTTCCGGGAACCAAAGTCTACCCTCATAAACCCTGGAAGTCCAAGACCATTTGCAAAAATAGTCCCATGGAATTGTTAATTATAAATCCCTACTAAAATAATGGTCTTTTCCAAAAGACTATTGATTTTATGGTCTTTGGACTTCCAGGGAAACTATACTCGCTCCCCGCCATGAAAGGGACCACGTAAAATCGAACGCTGAAAACATGCTGTTTTTTTGACGAAGGCCTGGCTGAAGTGAGATTCCCCTTGGACTTAGATAAAAGTGAACATGGTCCAATCTACTGAGGTGATCCTAACGTTGAACCCATTGGGGAAGTTTGATTCTTTCCAATTTTTGGTTGCAAAATGGGGCAACAAAAATGGAGGACGCGTTTTCTTTGCAAGGAACACTTTCCAAAGATAAGGATGCAACATGATGTCTCACATCGAAACCAAAAGGTTGTGAAGTTTCGAGTAGGAGTACATCAAAAAAAAACTAGTTGGTGGTTTCAATCCATCTGAAAAATATTCATCAAATTGGACATCTTCCCCAAATTTTCGGGGTGAAAATTCCAAAAATCTTCGAAGTTTCACCACCCCGAAAGTTGTTACCTTCCCAAACATTCGAAGAAAAAAACAAGGTCCCACGACTCCAACTGTAGCAACCAAACCCGCGCCTGGCACCATACCCCTCTCGATCTCTGCGGGGCCTTGGGTATGATAGCTTGGGATGATTCGGATTCAGCTAGGGGTTAGTATTGAGGTCATCTTTTTTTGGTCAGCACAAATCAGAAGCTCCAACTTTCAAACGGAACAATCTCATGCACCTTGATGTCTATACCCATAGGATCCATGGGACTGGTATATTTAGCCTACATGAATGGTTGATTTCTATGGTAAATGTAGGTAAATACACCAGTCCCATGGATCCTATGGGATATAGTTGGTGGCTTTTCTGGCCACCCCAAAACAGAAACATATTAGATTACCCTATATATCCAAACACCTCCTGAGGAGGTACTTAACACAGATATTTGGGAGTACTTAACACAGCTATTCTTCATAGGTTCAAGTCATAGACAGAATCAACTTCAATACCTAGCTTCAATGCTTCAAGTCAACCAGATTCAGTTGATTTCATCATCAAATATCTTCACTTATTTCAATTTACACATCATTTCTGGAACATCTTTCTATATTTCATATCATAAATCATGGGATGAATAGGATACCCATGCCACCCCCACGCCCCATCGACCCATTCTCAGGTGGATTTTGGGTTTAATCCACCCCACCCCGGGACCCCGGACAAGACGGTATCCTAGAATTGGCAGCGGCGCCTGAAGGTGAGCAAAATGACTTGATGTAAATTTTAAATTGCAAGGGATTTTTTGAGAAAATTCACATGGGTGTTTCCGAAAATAGGGGTACCCCCAAATCATCCATTAAAAAATATGGATTTCCATTATAAACCCATCCATTTTGGGGTACCACTATTTTTGGAAACACCCGCATGAAAATCCTGTTGTTGTTTTTTTGTTGTGGTTTTTTTGGGCACTGGAAATTGTCTTAACATTTCAATCGTTTTGCACTTTTTTCATGAAATGTTCACATGTTTGTTAGTTTCAGGGAGGGTATATCTTTCTACAAAACCTATCTGGCTATCCATTCCTCGAACCTCCAGTTTTGAATCGATCCTTCACTGACCTGGGAGATTTGACCAAAAGGTCCTCCGACCTTTCCTAACGTTTCCTTGGAATGATTTTTTGATATCCGTGTCGAAGGTTTTGTTCCCTCGGGATTTATCAGGCTCAAAACGACTAAGCCAACCATTCTTTGATGGGTTGATTCTAATGGTCGAGTCATGGGGAAATCCCCCAAATCTTTTACCGAATTGGAAACATGCTGGAGGACCCGAAATCACCATTTCTACTTAGAGGTTCAGGATACATAGTAAGTGGATAGTAACCAGGGTTATAAACCTCTATAAGTGGGTTATATGTCCCCAAATCCTAGGGTTATAAACCTACTAATATCACCAGTTACATCCAGTATCCTGAACCTCTAAGTATCCATCCATCCATTTTTCCATCCATGGTCAGGCTGAGGGTTGCAGGGTTTGGGACTCGGAGGTGAAAGGCAGGCACGCATTTTTTGATGTCCAGAGGTCATCAACGTCAACAAAAACCTATGCTAAGCGAAGGGGAAATCCCTGGAATGTTTTTTTAAAAGGCTGCTAACCAGGTACATTATGTACCTGGGACCTTAAACAACCCAGTTCTTAATGGATGGAAATGGTGAAACTTCCAACCCTTTTTTTTGATGAGAATGATTTGAGAAACCTCATCCAACTTAGAAACGTTTCACCCGTAAAATTCAACCTGAGATCATTAAATAGGATTCTCAAGGGGGGGGGGATGGTGATTCCCCTAATCTTCCCTAAGGTTCCCCAATCTTCCTGGGGAATCCTTAAGGATCCCCAGTTACCCCTCCCCTTGAACACACACACCCTTATGAACACTACAATTTATTAAAGGTACTGTTGATGCTTCAGAAATCCGGCGAGCACCAGTTGAGCTTGGTAGTTTATCCCATTATTTACAGGGTTTTAGGTGCTTTTAGCACCATCTCAGGTGGTTGCTTGGGATTTCTTCCATCAACAGTAGTACCGGGTTAAAAAAAACCGCCTCTCCAAATTTTCCATCGATTTTTGGGTCGAAAATTCCGCCTTGCAGGTCTGCCGCCCCAGCCGTGGCGAGGGCAATCAGCAGCCTGAACGAACCAGGTGAAGCAGTGGTGTTTTCACCGGGTGGGATTTTTCACCGCCACAAAAAAAGGGCAGTAGGGAAATTGACCCAAAGCCATGATCTGGTGGTGTTTGACCTGTCCTTTCACGAAAATTCACACCCTGCCGAATCCCAGCAAAATCAATTTTGTTTTTTGGTGGTTTTGAGATGATACCTATTCAAGGATCATTTTTTTAGAGCAGCCAACATGTTTTATCTTTTTCAAAAGGCGGCTTGCGCATTTTGCTTAACTGTTTCATGGACAATTTCGATGGCTAGCGGCCAGCCATGGCTCATGATAGAAGGTACAGTATAGGGACTTCTATATAACTCATCGTTGCATGGCAACAAAAGGCGTCATTTGTAACTGCCTGGAATCCTACATAACATTTTTTCGAATGGATCTTTGGTGAGATAACCATGTTCAAAGTACAGATTTGGAATCATCATCCAACTGAAACGTTGCCAATAAAGAATGGTTGTTTAGGGTTCCAGGTCTATCTTAAATTTCAATGTGTAATACATCCAGTCTTTTTTCCCGTTGAAAGTGCACCTGACCAAGCGCCAGAAGGATAAGGTACAGCCGTGCATCCTGATGCAAATGATGCTTTTTGTGAAGGTATGCTGGGATGTCTTGCTGGTACTTAGTAACGACCGGTAGTCTATGAATTATATAAAATCCCTAAGAAGTAGGTTGTAAGTCCCATACATAGGCTCTAAACCACCTATAATTGGGGGGGATGATAACTTGGGGGTATGTTTGGGGGGATGATTCCCGTAGCAGAAACTTTGATAAAACGGAGCAAATCTACCTATAATTCCGAAACCTGAATTCCTTCGGGGTCATTTTTGGGGGGGGATTCCCTTCCAAGCACCCGGCCTTGTGACCAACCCGGCTGGATCGAACAGGTCGGGATGATTTGCCCCGTAAAGCTCCCCGAAATTCATCCCAACAGATCTCAAATGAATCGCTTCCTTCATGACTCACTTTGGTTAGGACGTGCTAAAAAAACCTTTATCAACTTGACAATCATGAAAATCAGAGAACAACAATCCCATAGGATCCATGTATGGCATATTTACCTACATTTGGTTGATTTCTATGGTAAATGTACGTAAATACACCATACATGGATCCTATGGGAATAAAACTCAGGTTTGCTTCCCCTGCATCAAACTCTTTTTGGGCTTTCAGAATTCTATGCCGCTTCTTCCTGCAGACATGTCCAACGTAAGATGTTCTGGTTTCACATTGGAACAGCAACCCCCTTTTCAATCAGGATCTTTGATCTTCCCAATTTGAAAAAAATATCTGCCTAGAAACTCTGATTTCCAACCATTTCTTAATGGATGGAAATAAATGGTGATGTTCCAAGCATTTCTTATGTAATAATTTTATAGAGTCCCAACCAACGGTCCAACGTTGCTGGCTGCAAAAATGTTTAGCTTTAGGGCACCAGGAATGGATCCGGTTGGGCCCCCCACCTCCCAGGTTTCAGTGGCTTTTATAAATGGTCTAGGTTGGGATCCCCCGCTCGCCTAAAAACGCATATATATATATATATACATATATATATATACATATATATATATATCGCTGTTAATTTGTTCATCAACTTGAAACCCCTATAAAAACCCAGCGTTTCCAGTTTGCACCCCCCAAAAAATTGTACGACTTCCTATGTTTTCCAGGTGGTACCCTGTTCTTTGGGAAGGGGGAAGAACCCAACGAACAGGAAGCTTCACTGTGCTTCCTCGCGCTCGGTTCACGGCTTGGTGTCTTCCTTTCCTGTCCGGGGCGTTTTGGGCGTTAAGGACACCGGGATGTTTCCTTCCGCCGGTGACGTGCAGTTGGGTCACAAGGGGTTAGAGGAATAACCCCAGGCAAAGCCATCTATTCCATCTATTTTCGGACATTTATCTGGTGTTTTTTTTGGTTTTTTCACCCCATTTTATAACAATCCTAAGGGGGCCCACTGCCACCTTGTGTTCAAGATGATTTTTTGGGAGGTCCGAGCTTATCGAACCATTGTGTGCTAAATTATTATTTGTCTTTCTGGTCTTGGGCCATGGAAATTTTAGCGAATTACCCTCCAGTAAACTAAGATAGCAATGGAATATCCCCATTTTGAATAGGAAAATATCTTCGATCCAGGTCCATTTTCCAGGCAGCTATGTTAGATTACCGGGGTGTATTTCATCAGCAATTTGTTTTTAGTGGTCTTTGACTTATGGGGTACACCGTCATACACTCCTGGGGTCATTTGCAGGGAAACCCCATGAATCCACAATCGTAAAGGGCCGGACCTTCATCGTCTTCCAATCATCAATTTTCAGATGCTTTTGCTGCTAGTTTCAGGGAGGGTATGTTAGTTTTTTGTGAAGGTATACCCCCTTCAGCCATCAGTGTGGTAGTATTGGGTAGCCGTTGTGATCCAGATCATCAACAAACATCCTATATATAACGGAACTGCTTGAAACAGTTTTTGCGAGAGCTGCCTGAAAAAAAAAACTAGCTGGTGGTTTCAACCCATTTGAAAAATATTAGTCAAATTGGATCATTTCCCCAGGTCGGGATGAAAATAAAAAATATTTGAAACCACCACCCAGTGAAGCTAAGGCACGCTGCAGCGGGCAAATGCGCAGAAACCGCCCTGCCGCCATAAGATGTTGCACTCAAATCTTTGAGCACTGCAGCAGCCAGACACAGAGAGTGACATGTAGATCCTGGTTGCATGTAAAATCCCACTAAAATCAAAGGGGCTAAGGGAATAAGGCTAACCAAAGATGTGCCAAGTTATTTATCCCAGGATGCCAGGATGCCCACCAAGTAACGTATTCCGAATTGTAAGTTGAGGGATTCCTGCAACTGCAAACATTCACCCACGACATGTACAGTAGCCCGTTTTAAGGGGATCACGAGAACGAGGAATTCCAAACAACCATGGTTTTCATGGATGGTGATTTGAACCAATCATTTCCAAAATGTAAAGATTGGGTTCATCGAATCTACTGTAATTGAAACGTTGCCAAGAAAAAATGTTTGGCTTTCGGGTACCAGGTATTCACCAAGCAGGAGGTATTCTCACTAGTCATTTCCCATAGGATTCATGTATGGTATATTTAGGTAAGAGACCCCTCTGGTACGTACCCCTTTTTGGTCAAGTATAGGTGCTACATAACCACAAATTCCATGGTGTTTTCTGTTTCTCAGGTGGTATGGGGACTGATGCAGGAAAAGAGGGCTGGCAAAAGGTGAGTTGACATGACAGTGTAGTGAATTTTAGACAAAGTCCATGCATAGAGATAACATGTATAGATATTTGGTGGATCGTGGTAGTTGGTAACTAGTTAGTAAGTGTAATGAGGTTAGTTTTGGTTATAACCAAACTTTAGTTACTAACTACCGTGAGCCGCCAAGTATAAATAGGTAAAGCCACCAAGTAGAATTAGTTTTTATAATTACAGTACGTATATTTAGTTCTATTTAGTTTTGAAACTTGTCCTCGTGGGCATATTCCTCTACAAGAAGGTACGCGGGATTGGGGTCTCTTAGCTATATTTACCTACATTTGGTTGATATTTAGGGTAAATGTAGGTAAATATACCAGTCCCATGGATCCTATGGGTTTGGAAAAGAAAGGTAAGTCATGACAGCACTTTGACCTCCAGGAATTCGGATGTCAGCCCAGGAAGAATCAAGGGTGAAGCTGTGAAGCTGGCGAGGTCCCGCCACCACAATAACAACGATCCGATCGTAAATCACAACATGAACAACTAGTTGGTGGTTTCAACCCCCTTTGAAAAATATTAGTCAAAATGGGAATCTTTTCCCCAGGTAGGGGTGAAAATAAAAAATGTTTGAAACCACCACCTAGATGAACAACATCCAACATCCCAACGGTCCCTCTTTTTGGACCACACCATCTCTCGATATCGAAGTTTCTCTCCGACATTTCCTGACCTTCACAGCTTAGCTGAGAGGTTGTATGGAGGAGCTACGGCGACATGCTTAGATTTTTCTTTTTCGGACCTTTTGTCGTACAACAAAAGATGTTTCTCGTTGTGTTTTTCTTTAACCTTTGCTGCCTTAAACAAACTTTAAAAACCTACCGTAAAGAAATCACGAAGTTCAATATCTTCCTGGAAACCGCAAAGCCAACCATTATTATCTTTTAAATGGATGGAAATTATGGTGATGTCCATCCATTTTTTCTTGGGGGAAAATGCTTTGGGAACCATGACCCAAAGTGAAATCCTTGCCATATCTACTGGCTTTTAGCGGCTTTTTGGGAGGCTGGTCCGAGTTAGGGCGATGTTTTTTTCTCACGCCGCGATTGTTGCATCTTCTTCTAACTACCGTTCGGAACCTGATGACCTTCCCATCAAACAAAAATGGCAACGTTTCAATGGATGATGGGAACCCCAAATCTTTACTTGGAAAACTGGTTGGTGGTTTCAACCCATCTGAAGAATATTAGTCAAAATGGGAATCTTCCCCAAATAGGGATGAAAATAAAAAATATTTGAAACCACCACCTAGAAAATGGTTGTTTAACCAAACATCCGTTTGAAACTGGTAGTTCAGGGTTCCGGGAAGTTCATAGGTCCCGAAACCAACAAGTTTCAAATGGATGGAGATGGTAAAAACAAGTACTTCCCAAGTAAAGATGTTTAATCATCCAATTGCAAAAACCATTTCTATAGAAAAGATGTTTAATCATCCAATTGCAACAACCATTTCTATAGAATAGATATTTCAGGTTCCAGGTAGATATATACTTTCCGAGATTGCTTTGTCAGAAGAGCCGCAAAAAAAATTCAAACATTGCAATTTTCGCAGCAAAAAAATCACAGATCCAAGCATTGTCACCAACTCTTTGGAAGCTCTTGAGCTTCCAGATGAGGTAAAGGGAGTATCCCCCTTCCAACTCATTGAATCTTTGTTACAAAAACGTTGTCCTTCGAAAACACACACGGTGGACGGTGGAAATTGTCGCCGTGATTCAGTTTCAGCTTTGAATTTGGGGGGGCAATGGGAGGGCACATTCACTCATCGGATCTATCTCCGATTTCTGAAGTTCGACATCAGCACTTGGAACGATTCTTTTTGTGACTTTTTGGTTCAAACATCAACCAATTCAAATTTGCCCCACAAAAACTCCGCAGGCGCATTCAAGTTGCGCACAAGTTCTCATCCCTCAGCCGTGTTGCTGCCGCATTCTTATTCGAAGATCCCGCGCCTGCAAAGGCTTTTCGGAAAAATCCGACCCCACGAATTTCTGGGCCCTGAGCTGTTACCTGAATCCCTGATGGCCATCCATGTATAAATAGGTTGTTTCAGTTGGATGATGAACCAAATATTACATACAAAAGGATTGGAAATCACCAAACCTCCATCCATTCAAGAATGGTTGGCTCTCAGGTTCCTTCAGAATATGTTTTCCCATTGCGAGCCTCTCGGGTTAACTAAAAAGGCCCCGGTTCACATCCATTTCAAAGCTGCGATATTCTTTTCTCAAAGCGTTTATACTGTCCACAGTGGGATTATTCTCTCAAATCATATCTAGTTGGTGGTTTCAACCCATATAAAACATATGGCGTACATACCAGGGGAAAAAATATGAGTTAAACATGAATGTTTTTTCCTTTGAAACCACCGCCAAGATGTCTTTACAATAGAGATAGTGCGCTGAATTTTCCCCAACCTCAAATCAGAGGTCGATTTGAGAAAGCGCCCTGTGCTGGTTGAAGCTGCCGAAAAAAAACAAAATTCTTTACACAAGGATGCTAAAAGGTCAAAATATATCTGGTTGGTTTAACCTGAAATCTTCCCCCCCAAGGAATGCAAAACATTTGACAAAAAAAACACACAAAAAAAAAAACAACAGAAACACCTTTGAATGTTTTTGAAAACACCACCTCCATCAGGGGGGAAAGGCTGATTTTCCTCATCATTCTGACCCCACGAATTCCGACTGTGCCAGCTGTGATTTACAGTCACCCGTTGCACAGTTGTTCCAGCCCCATCCATGGATGACACTACAGCGGTTGGGGTATCCCGAAGCTCCTAGCAGCTAGCAAATGGAATACATGACCAGTAGGTTTTACCATCCCGTTTGAAGTTGGGGGGCGGCACTTGGGGGACCAGGCGCCTGTTTTTTTGGGTGTGCGGATGATATGATTAGTCTTATTTGGGACCTGGCCTCGGGGCTCCCAAACATTTTTGGCTTCATTTTGCCACTGATATCCTCATGGGAATCTGGGGAGGTGGCCCACAGCCCCCATAATCTAGAAATGAACAACGAAAACATGGCAACCCTTAGGTCCCCTTGCTAAAAGTGAAACTTTTATTGAGTTACATGTAAAATCCCACGATCAAATCAAAGGGGCTAAGGGAATGTAAGGCTAACCTAAGATGTGCCAAGCAAACAGATGAAACATTGGAAAAACAAAAAAGTTGGAGTCTTGAAGGTTACATCTTCCGCGGGAGATCTGAAATTCCAACCCATTCCACTTTTTTGATGGCAACCTTTCAAGAATTGGTCTGGTACCCTCCCTGAAACTAGCATTTCGCACCCGAAAATAGGCCATTCCAAAAGGAAATGAATCATCTTCCAACCATCCATTTTCAGGTGGTTTTGCTTTTAGTTTCAGGGAGGGTAGCATGCTCCCAGACCCTGGGTTTTTTGGTCTGCGGTCACCCCACTTCCTATCAAAAAACAAGGTTTTCTTACAGATTTTTTTTTGTTACTGAAACGTCACCTTTTTGGATGATACCGGCAAAAGGAACGCAAAAATCAAGTGACTGATTGCATCAGGAAGAGAGCCTTTATATACAGCTCACATTTGATGGAAACATGCGACAACCGGTCAAGAGCTGGCGAGAGTTTTCCACTTTGCCGAAGGTTTGGATCGAGGAGTATGAAAAAACACCCAAATTTTGTTTGGGAAAAAATGCAATTCCAAAACAAAAGCACTTCTTTTCCGGTACATGGCAACCCTTAGGTCCCCTGCTAAAGGTTAAACTTTTTTTGGGCTACATGTAAAATACCACTAAAATCAAAGGGGCTAAGGGAATAAGGCTAACCAAAGATGTGCCAAGCTTAGTGTTTCAAATTGGGAGCAACACACCTGCTTGAGTTTAGGATGTGTTTTTACTGCTGGCCGGTGAAAAATCATCACGGACTATATTCAGAAAGGATGTCAAACTGAATCTCCAGATCCGAAAGACCATTTTGAAAGTAGCCATCAGGTAGACGGTCATTGAACATATCACCTTTTAAATCGTTCAAGATACCTCTATACAGTTCGTGTATTCGCTTACTTGCTACGTTAAAATTTGCCATACTAAAAATGATGTTGAAGCTTCATGTTGAAGTGAAATAGTCATCGGGAAAAAACGATGTCACTGCAGCTGGCTCCTGAGTTGTCAGCTGTTCTCTTTTTCCCTGGTTCTGTTTGATTTTTTGCTGTTCAAATCATTTGGATATCAACCTGGAACCCCTTTTGTTCGTGGATGGAGGTTTGGTGATCTCCCAACACATTTTCCATGTAAAAGGGTTCGAAGTTTTGGAAATCATCCAATTGAAACAACCATTTTTACCGTGGAGGTTTCGGGTACCAGGAAAGACCTATCAAAGATGCATGGAGGTTTCAAGTGTTTACAGCGTCAACAAGCCACTTCTGTGAATCTCACCAGCCAATCTTGTGACCTTGCCAATTGAACCGTATTTTTTCGGTGAATTCTCTGTACAAGTTGTTGTTTCCGGAAGCAAAAACCCAGAATCACTGGGGTTTTTTCCGGAACCAAAAAGGGCAAAACCCACCAACACAAATCCCTTCACCAAAATTCAAGAACCCTTCAGCAAGATTCCAAAATCCTCCTGAAATTTCCCAATGTGCTACCAGTTGACAACCGGCCGCTTCCTGAACTTGTTCCTGCGCCAAAATCAGGCAACAAAAGGAAAGGGAAACAAAACATCTGAGATCGAGGATACAGTATGGTGCACCCTTTTGCTTGAGTGATTCCTGGAACCAACATGTTGCCCAAATGTTCTTAAACTTTTTGATTAACTTAAAAGAGAGTTGGTAGAAAAGAGGTGGTTGAAGAAGTCAGTTGAATAAAATCATCATCAAATCGGAAAATCTTCCCAAATTTCAAATTGCAACATATATTTGAAACGTCAATGCACACTTGGTAGAAAGAATTTGTTGGACAGGTCTTATCCAAATCTAATCTATCTTGCTTCTGACACACATGTCTTAAGTCTTAAACTCCTATAGCAGCATTGGTTTGCTTCGATCTGGGTAAACTAAAAAATTCACCCGACCCCAGTTTTACAAACCAAACTTGGAAGGATATCTAGAGGTCTAGGGTACTTGGGATAGTGATAGTATGTGATAGTAACTACCAGGTGTTCAAACTTCTTTTTCACCACGAAACTGGGAAAAGATTAACCTAGAGACTCTATATCTAGTTTGCAATTCGCTGCTTGGACGTGTTATGAAGTCTTTATATTGCATCCATGTCAAGGATGAATTTGATGCCAAGAAAGAAAACCCAAAAAGCGGCATGGTTCATCGACATAGATTGGCCTAAAAAATGACATAGTTCGTTCCAGAGCCATCCCAATTTTTGGTACCTATTCCTCGAACCTGATGGCCATCCATTTTCAAATGGCAAGGCGAACCAAATTAGATGATGAACCAAATTCTTACATGGGAAAATGGTTGTTTAACCAAACATCCCATTTAAAAAAAAAGTGTTGCTTGGAGTTCCAGGTTCGCGATAGTTTCGATGGAGAGAAATCCCTTGGCCTCTAAAAAAAAGGTCTCCGGACTCCAATTTCCTATCCCAAAATTTTCGCCGGATCCTCGATGGGAAATATTCTCGGGAACTTCTATGCGCCCATCACTTTCTTGGCCGCTTGGACCACCGAAAGCGCAGTGAAGCCAAAATGTTTCTGAACATCCTTGCCTGGCATCAAACGCAAGGGCGGCTTACAAACCACGATGATTACACCCTGGAAGATTAACATGGAACATACAAATCACCCATTTAGAAAGGAAAATGATCTTCCAAACCCCTATGATTATGTTCCATGTTAATCTTCCAGGGTGTAACAATTGTTTTCACCAACAACTCTAAACTCAGCAGATTCTTGACGACTGCAATCGTGAAACAAAGACAGAAAATCACTTTGCAAAGAAAAGCGACAAGGTGAAACTTCCATAAGCAGATGGCAGGGATGAATTCTTCGAACCCTTAAAAGACACCCCCCATTATCGATGAAAAAATTCTCACACTGACGCCTCGCCTGAGCCGGAAGCACCAAAGGAGTCCATCCCAATGTGCAAACCATCCTTTTTTTCACACAAAAAGTGGGCAATGGACCGAGTTGACTTTTTTTTGGGTGTTGGTTTTTGGCAAAAGGTCAAGAAAGAAATCATATATCTCACCCCATCCAACAAAAAGAATCCATGAATTCGTGGGCAAATCGCTATAAGTTTTGAACCTGGGGTGATTCCCTTACCAAAACCACAAATTGGGGTGACCTCCTGTGAGGTCGTTATAATTTGCCCAGAATGACTGGTTTGCATCAACGGCAGTTGGTGGTTTCAACATGTTTCAGAACTCATTTGAAAAAAAAACACATTGGATCCATTTTGCCGAAAATATCTAAATTTAGGCCTAGAAACAAAGACGACAACAATAAGTTTTTTGAATTATCACCAGGCAAAACTTGGAGGAACTCATTTTTTGCAACAACAAAAACTTGAGAGTTCTCATCCCCCCAGAGGATTAATGGTATTTGTCCTTACATTTAGATGTTTCTTTATCGTAACTGTCGGTAAATACATCCCCAACTGCCAAACGGTGGTGAAAGATGGTGATGTCCCATGGTAGAATCCCCCAAAAAAATGGCCAACTAAAATCCTGAAGCCTGGAACCTAATGGATTTCCATCCACGTATCATTAAAATTGGCAACGTTTCAATGGGATGATGAACCAGATCTTTACATTAAAAAAATGGTTGGAACTCACCATTTCCATCCATTGAAAAAATGGTTGGCTTTAGAGTTCCAGGAAGATAATGATGGTTTGGAAGACGTAACAAACTACATCCCGGGTCCACCTCATACCTTTAAAAACTGCAAAACAACCAGGGTTTTTTTAATGCATGGAGGGAAGGTTCGGTGATTTCCTCCAACCCTTTCCAATATATGTAAAGATTTGGTACATTAATTTTAAATGAAAACAGGTTGCCAGGTATTAAAAATGGTTGATGTTTTTTTTGGTTCCACCTGGAAAGCCAAGTGGCAATAGTTGCTGGTTTTAGGGGTAAAGTTGCCTAAAAAAATAGGACACTTGGCGTTCCAGGCAGGTACCATGTTTTTTTCAGGTTTTTTCTTCGCCAGGAGTCGATTCCAATGAAACGACCCCAAGAATGATCTGTTCCTGCTTCAATCGACACTCGGGCACGACAATGCATGGGTAGCACCATTTCGATGTACTCCTCAAAATCGCCAGGTTTTTTAAGGGTTTTTGTTCCCCCTTCCCACAACTTCGACTAAAAAAAAAGTCTACGAAATTTAAGGTGTGTATAGCTGGAAATGATCGTGAATTCACGATCGTTAGAAAGTTGGTTTATTTCAACCCATTTAGGGGACAAAACCAACCTACTGTCATAGGTTTGTCATAATCCATTTAGTACCAATCGTTACTGCATCACTTCCAGCAAAACACCCGACAGTAGAGTTTGCAAGGATCAACATCAACTTCACCAAGAAAAGGTCCCTTCACCCAAAATATTCAGCACGCGTTCAAATCGCCATTTTTTTTTGGTGTTGCCAAACATAGTTTTCGTCGCACCCCCGTCATGAACACCCACAAGCTTGGATACGAACGGCTGGAGGCCCTAAGAATGATGGGATTTGGAACTTTGGAAGATGATTTTCCTATCACTGATTAAGGGATTTGTGTTGTCCTACTGTTATTTTGGGAGAACTATACACATTATACACTTGTTAGCTATGGCAGAAAGATCTCAGCAACATCCAACAAACGGTGATTTTTTGAATGCAATTTTTCCTCTTGCGGAGTCCCTTTGTTTTGTTGGGAAGGTACTAGCGTGTCTGCTGGAAGTTGGCTACTACTACAAGTAGGTAGTAAATGCATTATAACCTCTATAAGTAGGTTGTGAATCCAGCAAATTTTGTTCTAAAGCAACTTACTAACGATCGTTACGACCACGTCCAGCCGGACAACCTAGTAAACTATCATTTTTGGTAAAACCCGAGCAAACATTTTCCTGGCACTGTTTTGAACCAATCCAACATCATGATGAAGAAAAAAGAGGTGCATCGAAGCATGTTTTCATGATTTTTGTTGGGGGAAAAGGCTCTACTTGAACTATTCGACCTTGAATCGGAAAAGAAAAACACCATCTTTCCACCTTCTTAGCATGGAAATGGCTATGTTCGGTGACTTTTAATGATTTTCCAAACAAAAAAAATGGCTCATCATCCAATTGCAACAACTCGAAAAACAAATGAACCACTTTACGGTTTCGCTGGTGAAGCTGGTTTCATGGTTTCGAATCTCAGCTCGAAGCTGTTTCCAGGCTGAAGATTTTGCAAACGAATCAAACAAATTGGAATCGCCCAAACCCAACCCCCCGAACTCCCAAACCAACCCTATCATGAATCAAACCCACCCTCCAAAAAAAAACGATCACATATCCCACCAAAACGGGAAAGCCAGAAAATCATCTTCAAAACTGCTTTGGTAAGGGATATGTTAGTTCCCAAGAAGGTAGACTATCTTCCTTTAACTAAAGACATATACGACGTGCGCAACGACAAAAATTTGTGAGCAGGACTCCTGGCTCTGCTTCTTAAAGAGTTCCATACATGGCATACTCACCTGGATTCTGGACAAGGTGTCTTTTGGAAGTGATGGACTTGTCAAGGAAAAACCCTCTCCGGTGGGGGGAAACACTATACATAAATAGTTTTGTTTAAAATGTATAAATTGGACATGAGCTTGAGATGTTGCGAGTTGATTTGTTCAGAAAAACATCTAATCTGAATAGTAGAGAATCAATGAGGACACATGAGTCAGTGTTGATGGAATTAAAAATCGTTTTCGACCGGAAGTGGGCAAGCTTTTTTTACGTTTACTGCAGTGGATCCATTGTGAAATATCAACCTAGACATCCCGCTAGACATGTCCCGACCCGTCACATTGAGAAGGACTCTCATCACCTGAAACCAACTCAAATCTCAAAACGACCCAGTTGTCTCCAAAATGACGATTTGTTACTTGAGCATGATGGTTGGAGAAAGAATAAAACATCCCCACCCCTTAAAGGGGGGAGGGGTCCAAAAATGCACCGTAAGTAGCGATCGTTACTAAGTACCAGCAGGACATCCCAGTATCTTCATGTGCGAAATGTTAGTTTTGTGGAATTTATTCTAAAAAAACACATTTGGGGGGGATCAAGCATCAGATTTAGAGTACTTGTAAGTCACCCCCCGTGTATAAGCTATTTCAGGCCATTTGGAAGGGGTCCCACAACCCAATCCTTAGGGGACGAAAACTAACCATGGTTAATAACCACTTACCAGTCCTGGGATGATCCTCCAAGTAGTACCCTCCCCCTGAAACTAACATAGCACCTGAAAATGGATGGTTGCAAGACTGGATGGCTTCCTGGCAGGTGCTACACCCAACGTTCACTGCCTTGCCACCAAGTGACCGATCGAACCCGAAAACCCTCCTTGGCCAAGGCTTCATGTGCTGATAGCATCAAGTGCACCTGGAAGTTGGAGGGGCCCCCAAGCCTATAGTTATGAATCGGCTTGTCATTATCCCCATGATAAATGGGAATCACTGGGGTGAAATAACCCCCTAAATCAGTGGAGTTATTTCACCCTACTTATAAGTGCCCACATGTCTGTACCTTTGGTGGATTTCATCATCTACCTGGAACCTAAAACTGATGGTTATCTACCGGGGCAAATTTTCCTTAGTAATTCCTTAACCTGAAGTGTTTCCCTACTAAGCCACCGTTTAATCGAAGTAATTTCTGCAGTCCGAACCACAGCCACCCATACTCTCCATGACCCACTTCCAATCGTAAGAATCCTATTCGAAGTATGGCCATGGTATGGGTCCCGGGTACATGGGGCTCCAACTATTGACAGTCCCCAGAGAAATCCATCATTTCATTGCCACCTAAAACCTGAAACCTTCTGGTTATGAAAGGATTTTTAGGTTCCCCCTAATCCAAAATCGCTCCCTTAAATTCGAACCACCTAGTCCCTGTAAGTCAAGCCGACACATAAAAGCCTAGTCACAATGACTACAATAAAATGACCTTGTATGATTAATGGTTGACTTGAACCCCTGGGTTTTTCTATGTGTATATATATATATATATACATGTCCATATTTACACAATTGCTATGCCATTTCATGACATTTTTGTTGGTAATGTCATGTCCCATAGTGTCCCACATTGCTACGAACATATCTGTTCTTTACCGCCCGGAACTCCAAACCACCATTTAAATTGATGAATGTTTGGTGATTTCCAACAATTTTCCCAAGAAAAGATTTTCTAGTTGGTGGTTCCAACCCACTTGAAAAATATTAGTCAAATTGGGAATCTTCCCCAAGTAGGGGTGAAAATAAAAAATGTTTGAAACCACCACCTAGTAATCCACTTGAAACAACCATTCGTATTTGTTGAGGGTACCAGGGAGAAAATACCAGTCTTTTCTGAACGATTATCAATTTCCAACATGGCCATTTTCCTGCAGTTTCAGGTTCCAGGTAAGCCACGAAAATCCCGGCCTTACTTTCCATGAGCCCTCCTGGTTGTTTAATAGGGATCCAGGATCCTTTTTTCACGGCCTATTATATAATCCCCATCAAACTGGGAAAGGTTTTCATCCCCCAAAATACCCTAAACAACTAAAAAGGCCCTTTTTTCATTGCTCATGTAAACCACCATAACTGAACCCCAACACTCAGGATGTGAACCCTCGTCACCATCAGGATGACGGCGGCTTAGCTCGTTTTTAGGGTCATCAAAAGTCGCCAAAACATGGGGGGATACACTCAGGCCCCCCACCCTTTATATAATAGGGAATCCTTAGATTGGGTACATATAAACCCTACGGACTTGGGTTGATGAGTCACCATCCCCTAGTATTTTCGCGAAATTCAGACTCTCAATTTGAGGCGCTCTGATGTGAAGCACACCCTGAAAAATGATCGCTTTGCAGGCCAGCCAAATACCATCCGCTACTGTTGGTGTCGTCCGCAACACCCATTCCCAACCACCGTTTGGATGGACACCTAAAACCCCGTCGTAAATAATGGTAGATAAACTACCTTTACCTCAACTGGTGAGTTGATCCCGGATTTCTGGTTGCCATCAACAGTAAGGCCTTAATTTCCCCCTTAGATTCCCATGAATTGAGGTGCTCTGCGTAGTACTCCCGAATCCTTATAGGTCCCTACTTAGAGGTTCAGGATACTTAGTAAGTGGATAGTAACCAGGGTTATAACCTCTATAAGTGGGTTATATGTCCCCTAACTAGGGTTATAAACCTACATATAACCAGTTACTAAGTATCCTGAACCTCTAAGTACTACTGGGTTGATGAGTTTATCCCCTATTATATGGAAAACCGGTGGGAGTTCAGCACATGGGTGGTGCGACCCGACCGACCCCCCTAACCACCCCACACCTCGCTGCCAGATGCCATCAAGATCACCTCCGGTCCCTCCATACCAGCTTCGTGGCAAAGGATATAACCTGCACCCCGTGAAAAAAAACGAGAAAACACAACTCAAAGGTTTTTTTGGATGGTTCGTTTTTTTCTTGGGGGCGAAATCCCAAAAACTGTAATTTCTTTGTTGGTATAGAGGAATACAGTATTGCTTTGAAAAAAGAGACGTATCATTTTTGTTGGTAGAGGAATACTATTATATACTTTGAAGAAAGACGGTTGTGTTTGTTTTTTGGATAACATACGTTTTTGACCACTACTTGGTTTCGTTTTTTTTTCCAGTTTTGAAGGGTAGTTCTGAACGGTTCCATGAGTTGAAATTGGTTCCATGAGTTTGTTCCAAGCAGATGGACGTTTAGCTGCGAGTTGCTTCAAATTTGAAGGTGATAAACATAAATATATTAAATATACATAGCATACACAAATAAACACAGCACCTGGTACTCTAAACAAGCTGTTTTTCTGGTTGTTTGGCTGGAGTTCAGTATTTCCATCCATTAAAAAATTTTAAAACCAGGACTTTTGGTATAGATTAACTTAAATCACGGCGTTTCCGTTAGGCTGAGACATCCTAATCCTATATATATATATATATATATACCACACGGATCCGGAAGAAACTTTTCGCTGAAGCTTTTGCCAATGGGGTGAAGGATCTCCTCAGTCCGCCAGTTAAGGGCCCTGTATAAATGGAGTTATTCACCGTCAGACAGCTTCCTGGTACTTTAAAGTTGGATGAAAGTGGATGTGTTTTCACGGTACCAGAAAACGTTCAGAAATGTCCATTGCTGATGATTATGTTCACCCCAAAGTAAAACAATAGTCTTTACGGAAAAAAAAAAACCTGGAACTTGAAACAACCCATGTTGAACTGGTTCTTTCGATTGGAATCTTTGCACATTTTAAAAAGATGGTTGTTTCACCATGTCCTTCCCACTAAAAAAATGGTGGTCTTGTTTTGGAGTTCCAGGTTTTTTCGCGAAAAAATCCAGGATTTTCATCTGACTCTCCCCATCCGAATCGGTTTTCTCGTTGCCTCCCTGTTGCAGGCCCTTGGCTGATGCAACTTCTGATGTACGATCTAAGGTGGGTAAAGCTTGCCGCGATACGACCACAGCCACGGGAGTCGTTTCCAATGGCACCTGGGTCCAAGAAAATGATAACAAAACCCCGTAGGTCGCACACCCCGGCCCGGCAATCCCCCTAGCCATCCGCAAATGATGAAAGGAATCCCTAATTATAGCCCTATTGGTAAAGGTTTTTCCGGGGTGTGTTCCAGTTCGGTGTGTTGAAACAACCTTAGAACCTGGGGTTTTGATGTCATCCCCCCGAAGAAACTAACGTCAATGACAGGCTGGAAAATCCACATTTGAAGATGTATATATATGGGAATGCTGGCCCATATATATTGAACACGGGACAAAACAAAAACATGTCATGTTTTAGCTTTCTGGGGTGGTTCATTACTTGGTGGTTCATGGCAGTTGGTAACTAGGTAGTAAGTTGCTAGTAAATTTGTAAGTTGGCGATTTGTAGGAGCTACACCCCGGAAGTTTAATAGCGAACGCCCCTGAAAAGGTACAATCCGAAAAGGAAAGGCTTGTCTTACAAGCCAACCTGTTTTTAGGGGGCGAACTGTTGACCTTCAGAAAAGAGGTGTGTAAATATGAGTAATTGGGTACGGCTACTGGATTCTTCTCAAAAAGTAGAATAGCTTGATTGAGGTTTGAAACGAATCAAATCACCTATTGATACCTGGAACCCCAAACAACCATATATAAATGGATGTTTGGTGAAACAACCACTTTTCATGTAAGGATTTGGAATCATCCCATTGAAACACCCGTTTATAAACATATGTTTCAGGTTCCAGGTAGTTCAGAAGTCCATCGATCGCCAACTTTTTTGAAACTGAGGAGCCGTGGTTTCAAGTGGGAGGTTCCGCGCAAGCAAGGAAATTCATGTCGTTACTTAAACTTGGCTATGCGGGTGGGGGGGCAACAACAACCAACAACAACAACAACAACAACAACAACAACAACAACAACAACAACAACAACAACAACAACAACAACAACAACAACAACAACACATATAACCAATATAACCAATATACTAACCAACCATCAACAACCAACAACCAACAAACGGCCCCTTTGCTTTTTGTCTCCTAGTATTCAAAGAAAAAAAGGGGAAGAAATATTAATATGTCGGTGTTTTTGAAAAAAAACCTCCGAGGCGCTAAGACTTTCCACATTTCGACCACTTCATTGGCATCTGCTGGTCGCATCACCAAGAGTTCGGGAGTACTACGCAGAGCACCTGAGCTTCAAGGGGGGAAACTGTGCGAGTCTACTTTTTGGCAGAAAAGCGGTTCCTCCCAACTTGGGGATGTCCTGCGGTAAATGGATGTTTGACCTCACTATAATAAGTAGGTTGTTGTAAGTCCCGTAAATAGGTTATAAACCAACTTGCTAACGATCGTTACAGCTTGTATAGTTACTAAGTTGCATGGACACCCTAGTACCCCTTAAAACATCCTATAAGATCCTATAAGGTACAGTACTAGAATCAATACCTTCCTTTTTCAAAGCCGACTTGTTTTCACAGTCTCTGAACTACTTGAACTAATTGGTGATTCATAGTAGTGATCAGAACTAGTAGCTATTTAGTAAGTTGGATAAAATCAAAAAAAATCACCCCTGTAACTTGGTTGACATATATGATCCCCCCCAAAAAAATGGGGTGATCCATAACCACCCCCAACTAACGATCCTGTAACGATCGTGAATCGTGAAAAAAATCACTTCCATGAACCAGCAAGTAGAAAAATCGCCTTTTGCTGGGGGAGTATGGTGATGGTGAGTCCTGGAATTTCTTTTCAAAAGTTGAGATGGTGAGTTTTGTTCCTTCCTTTTTGCCATGTGGGTTGTTTGAACTTCCAAAGAGTCAGGAAAAGTCGGCTGCTGGTGTACTTAGTGGCTAGAATTCATCAAACCGTCCCAAAAGAACTACACACTGGAAAAAGAAGACCCCAAAACCAAGGTTTCCAAGTTCGGACTCTCCTTTTTGCAAAATTTTCAGGTGAAGAGTGTTAAACTTCTTCGGCTGGAACCTAAACATACTACTCTGCCAACGAAAAAGCCGCAAGACAAGCTGACAACCCAAGGCAATCAAAAAGATATCAGATAATTGATAATTCAGATATCAGTATCAACATCATCAACACCATTCACTCATCAGCATCATCATCATCATCATCATCATCATCATCATCATCAACATCAACAACACCATTCACTCATCATCATCACCACCACCATCATGATCATCATGATGATCACCATCACCATTCACCCCCAATTCACCACCCTCTAGGAACACAGTTGTTCCACTGGCTGATGTGTTGGACCATCTTCTCCCAGTCCAATGGAGTCATGTGTGAAGATGAAGATACACCCCAACTTCATCATCGCCGCATTCCGAATCGCCGGCTTCCTGCGTGCTGTGGAGGTGCTTTTTTGTGGGGATTTTTGTGCCGTTGGGTTCCCGGGTTTCCTACTAAAAAATACTGATTCGAAAATGGGCTGGTAAATCTTTGGAGAATAACTTAACTTAGTATATAGTATATAAGGCCTTAATTTGGATTCTCTTAAGATGTTTGGAAAAAGAAAAACCCAAATAGTGGTTTAATAGTGATTCTCCTGGTACAATCCGTAAAAAATCACCTAAACAAATCCAAGGCAAAAACAGAAAACAACACATTGAGTTTATTCTGTTCACAGGAAAACACCTCGCGCTTTGGAAAATGCCGTGGTGGTGAAGTTGGATGGAAAAAGGTAAACAAATTACTCCCCCTAATTTGGAGGATGATCCCAGCTGATGAGTAGTTGTTGCAACCACCATTTAGAAGCCATTTAGGCCATTTGGAAGGGAAACAACCCCAGTTAGGAGACTTACTAACCATGGTTATTAACCACGTACTAACTGGGATGATCCTCCAAGTAATGGTGATTTAAGGGTCTTTCAAGCATCGTTTTTCCAACCATCATTGTTCAGGAGTGAGCTGTTTTGAGCATCAGTTGGTTTCTTTATAAAGGATGACAAGATATGCTTAAGATGGTTGGGAAAACAAACATAAATATACTGACCATACATGGTGATTGATATTATATAGTCATGATGATTCCCACTGGTAGAATCCGTACAGAAATATGACTCGAAAGAAAAAACAATTCCATCAGAAAAAAATAAACGTCCACTTAGCGGACTTCAGTTCCAGAAGAAACATATTTTACCTACTTAGTGAACCAGGCGCTTAGGCAACGCGCAACATGATGGGCAAATCACTTCAACAAATTGCACAATTCTTTCATCAAGTTTATGAATCCCCTCCAAAAAAAAATATGGGTCCCATCTAAAGATCTCTGACAAAGGGGGTGTACACCCTTCTGAAAAATTAATGGCTGGAACCCAAACATTTGTGATTTTGCGTAGATGTTTCTCCTTTTCCTTTCGGAGTCATTTTCAGGTTCCAGCCGTTAGTTTGCGGGGGTGTATCAGTTGTTGAATCATCGAGACCCTTTGCAAACCCCAAAACAACAGTCATGTAGTCACTGAAGACCAAGAAGGTGGAAACAAAAGGACGAAGTCCACCAAGAGCTAAACCATTGGCGGCCTCGGAATGGTGGGGAAGCTTCACCATGCAAAACTTGGGATCGTCCTAGGATTTGATGTACCCCTCCAGAAAACTAAGATAGCAATGGAAAATCACCATTTGGGTGTTTCCTTCAATGGTGGTACCCCCAAATCATCCATTATTGGGGTACCACCGTTTAGGAAACACCCATTTCTAATAGGAGATAAATCTTCAAAAGATGGTCCTAAGATCTGATGTACCGTGAAGCTTTAAAAGTATTTGGTCCTACAACTGGTGGTGGTACATCGCATGGAGTGTTTGTAGAAGAACATCTGAATATAATGGCAGTTCAATATATACCTGGTACCCTTTTTAACATCCATGTTGATTAAAATGGTGAAACGGTTCAAAGTTGGATGACGTTTTACAAATTAGAAAGGAAATGGTTGTTTCACCATTTCCATCATTTTAATGAACTGATTGGTGTTAGGGTTTCAGGTAAGATGTATATAAAGCTGGTATTCTAAACTCTAAACAGCCATCTTTTATATATTGGTTATTTTAATTGGATGATTTCAAATCTCTACATGAAGAATGGTGTTTAACCAAACATCCATTTAAAACTGGCTGTTTCAGGTTCCAGGTAGAATATATATAATTCCAACTATTGTCTGCGGGGTCAACTGATACAAATCCATCGTGGATCCCCTTTTGCAGGGTTCATACAGGCATAGACAGTTCATCAAAACCGAATGTTCTTCACGAAAAAAAATCCGCCTTTGTCACAAAAACCTGATGTTCTTTAATGATCCAAACACAGCAGTCTACTACGACCTGGCACCTGAAACATGATAACGAAAATCTAGTGAAAAAAATTTGCAGTGATTGCCTCCTGGTTCCAGTGATTTTAGATCGTGTTCGTATCGCCTAAAATCACCAGGAGACAAAACAGAACAAACTACGCAACTACAACCATCTTTCCTTGGTTGTTACAATTGGATGAGTGATGAGTCCAAATCATTACATGAAAAATGGGTGAAAACCACTAAACATCAACATCCACTAAAAAAATTGTTCTTTGGGGTACCAGGCATGGTATTTTCGTTCCACACGTATAAGTCTTACACGACAAAAATTCTTCATTCTGCCCGAGGAACTGCGCCCATGGCAAACTCGCGGATGCCAAAATGCAAGTTCCGTCCACCATAGGATGAAGGGAAAAAGTCCTGTCTTTTTGAAAAAGAGGGGATACTTGGAGGATCATCCCTGTTAGTAAGTGATTAATAACCCGTGGTGATCGTAAATCCCCTAAGGATCGGGTTGTGGGACCCCTTGCAAATGGCCTTTTCATGGCTTATAAATGGGGGTGATTAACCACTTACTAACTGGGATGATCCTCCAAGTAGTCATCCCACCCGACTATCACGGGACTCCTTAGAATGGGTTATTGTTTTTCCCCTAGCAGAATTTGAGTTGATGACCATCTAGCTGGTGAATCAACTACTTGGAGGATCAGTTGGATGATGAACCAAATCTTTACATGAAAAACGATTGTTTCATAAATCCTGCAATAATAGCCACCCCATTCTTTTACACAGTTAACTTTCAATTGAATGATGACAATTCCCAAATCTTTACGCCTGAAAAAAATGCTTCCATCCACCAACTGAAAGACTGGTTGGCTTCAAGGTTTCAGGTACTATTTTTTTTGACCCACACAAAAGTCATGGAAGGAAGGAACCATGAAATCTGACGAATCTAAATTATGTATACCTGGAAGGGTGAAGTGGCTGAAAATGAAGATCATGACGATCGCCGTCGCCAGGTGATTGCCTAGTTGGATTCGTCACTATTTCCAAGCATTTTTTGCTAAGAGCCCACGTAAATTCACGTAAATCCCCGGAAAAGGTCACGTTTTCGCAGAAAGGCCAGGAGTTCACCCTTCCAGTTTTAACATAGGTGTCATAGGTGTCATAGGTGTAACCCCCCCCTGCTTTTTCACCGGGTGTACCGTGGTTCCACAACTGCCACCTCGGACTTCTCCAGTGTGGTCAAGCAAGAGCTTGCTAAATCCGCAGACCCTCCAAGCATCCATGGCAGCCCTGCAGGGGTGGGTCGAAAAAATGAGTGTTGCAGCAAGGTTGCTCAATGCCTCAAGATGACTTATCTGGTTGGTGGTTGAACCAGCCCCCTTGGAAAAAATATGCAAAAGTCAAATTGGATCATTTCCCCAGGGATCGGGATGAAAATGTTCAAAATATTTGAAAAAATCAACACCTAGTTATGATGTTCCATGTTCATATGGGAAAATGGTTTATTGGTAAATCCTATGACGGATGATCCTGATACCCGATAGCCAACCAGTTTCTTATGGATGGCAATGGTGATTTCCAACCATTTCTATTTGTTTCATGTAAAGATTTGGTTCATCATCCAATTGAAACAACCATTTGCGAATGGATAGCCATCAGGTTTGAGGTGGCTAATAACCATGATTAGCAAGTCTTCTTCAGTAGGGTTGCTCTAGTTATAAACCTCTTGTATATAACCCCCTCCACGAATCACGTATTCTAAGTCCAAATGGAAGCGTTGTTGTTGCCTCACCCCACGGAAACCCCACTGGCCTTCAGCGACCTGGTTCAAACAGATGCTATTCGACTTTCGTGTCGCCGAGCCCTTCACATCCACAGGGAAATCTTCCAGAAAACGATCCCAGTTCGCTGGTAGATGTCCATCCAACATCCCTTGCAACTCCTTTCCTGCCGAATTTTCCACACAAAAAGCAAACGTGGATCAAAATAGCAAAGGAGTACTTACTCCCAAAAAAAAACGAACAGATCCCCTGAAAATTGATGGTTGGAAGAAGATTTTCCGGTTGAAATCATCCCTTTTTCTTGGTGACCTTAACGGGGAGTAGCAACCCCCCCCAAAAAAAAGGGGGTGTTTCTATGGGAGGCAGGTCTTTGGCTTGGACTTTTGGGATGGGGTTTGGGGGGGGATCACGCCCTTCGCGGCCAAGGTTCCCTTGGGTTCCCCTACAGCCAAGCAGTTTGGAAGATGGATGGAGGGAAATGGTGATCTCCAAGCAGTTTTCCATTCGTAAATATTTGGGAAATCATCATCCAATTGATTTCCAGCCATAAAATTTCAGGGATTGTTTTTTTCGAAAATTGATGTTATTGATATCCAAGAAATTTGAAGACATGATTCAAATTGAAACAAACATTTATATATATTTTCAGATTCCAGGAAAGAAACAAACCATCACAACAAAAACATAACAATTCACATCAATCATGATCAACCTATAAGTTGACTGCTGCAAGGCTTGGAACTTTGTTTGGATATTCTCGACTTGAGATTTTAGCATTCAAACTGCTCTCATTTCAATGGCCCAATGGCCCCGTCCTTCTGCTGGATATTGGACCTTGTATTCCTGCAGCATCTTCGCCTCGACATCCAAAAGGGCTCGTTTGTGTTCTTTATTTAGGTGCGGTCCGACTAAAAAAAGGTGTAAACGTGAAATGCGTGATGTTTAAAAGCCTCAAGAAAAGTTTACTCTCCGAAAACTGACGTGTCCCCTGCAGATGCATTTTCTATAAAAAATAGTCCCCTTTTAGTGAAAAATTTACCATTTGGCTCTTCATCAATAGGAAGATTGGGGGTCCAGCCACCAAACAAATATCTGGAATGAGTGAGCATAGTGAACTCCTTCTAAAATGTTTGTTAACCACCTGTGTTAGGGTTCAAAATATTATCAACCCAAACTTCACGCGCTAAATTTTCCAAAAAAAAAAACATTAAAAAATCACAAATGTTTGCCTCAAGTTTGAATCTCCCCTAAATTGGTTCTCATGTAATGACTCCCTGATCCCCTTGGAACTGTATGAAACAAAAAACAAACATCATTTGGAGAAGCAGCTTGTGTTTTACCAAGTTTCCAAGCTAACAAAGGTGCTATAACTTGCGGATCTTTTCAAAAAGACATGCCCCCCCCCTCCTCGTTGAGATATATAAATGATGTGTTGTTACCACATCGATGTAGTGTAAAAACACATCATGATTAATATCTCAACTAAAAATATGTTTATCATTTTTTGGCAATGCACCAAGCTACCCAGTCATCATGCTTCTGGCTACTTCTTTTCAACTGCAACTTGAAATGTTGGATGACCTTGCGCTCGTCAAGAAGTTCTTTTGAAAAGTCGGCCGGTGAAATGTTGGATGGGTTTTGCCATGATGTTTTTACGCAAATACACCCCGAAATGTAACAGCGAGTTTCCCCTGACAAATGATGGAAGAATGGAAGACGACCTTCCTTTTGAAAGATGGCAAATTCTCAGTGTTGCTATGATAAGATTCCAGGGAGTAAAACCATTTGTTTTAGGAAGGGTCGCGATCTTTTTTGTAAATCATTCATCAACAAATCCACGGGAAGTCGTGAAAATGTCCAAACACTGACTGCCCAGGGTTTCGATCTAGGGAATCTATATAATCATAAGCCTTGCTGACTGGAAACTGGGAGGTAGCTACGCTCCGTTTCTCAAGCACCAGCTTTGTATAGCACCTTGTACTTCTAGATACACGTTGATGTTTTTGTGTAGAAGAAAGGTATGATCATATGAAATATATATATATATATGATATAAGCATGTGTTGTATCACAAGATATGCATATACATGATATACTGCAATAGATATCTACAATCATATCCAACCTCCTCAGTACCTCAAGAACCTGAAACAGCCAACTATACTTAGGAAAATGGATGGAAAATGATGAACAATCTAGCCTAGTTGGTGGTTTCAACCCTTTTGAAACATATTAGTCAAATTGGATCATCTCCCCAAGTAGGGATGAAAATAAAAAATGTTTGAAACCACCACCCAGTAGCCATTTTTCCATGGCAAGAATGATTTCGATTCATCCAACTGAAATGGCTTTCGGGCACCTCTTCTGGCACTTTGAACTTCTCCTCTGGCCATGGCCACTGGTAAAATCTCTTCGTTTCAGCCACCTGCGGAAAAAATGGGGGATGGGAGCATCCCCTACTTGGATGTCCCAGGAAGTTAGTAAATGGATAGCAAGTGGGTTACAACCTACCTACAAATGGATCATATTGGGGGTATAACCCATTTACTAACCATTTACTAACTTCCTGGGACATCCAAGCAAAACCACCGTTCTTGAAGAGTGCTATTTCAATCTTTCGTTTGTAGTTTTCGCCGAGAGTGTTTCTGAAACGCTTTTGGATGTCCTGAAATTACAAACCAAAATCGGTAGTATATATTCTAAATGGATGTTTTTCTAATCCCTGTAAGTTGGAAGTCCCGTTTACATAGGTGTACATAGTACCAACTACGTAACACTAACGATCGTTACCAAACTTCAAACCAAACAAACCCCAGTACAACAGCCCAGAGAAAAACCGGTCGCTCAACATACGTCGGTCTGATGGGCGGGCGGCGACGTTCGTCAGGCGATGCAACATTGCAGAAGTAGATGCTTTACCCCCCAAAGTTTTTGAAGCAGCAACTGGTTGGTGGTTTCAACCCGATCTGAAAAATATTAGTGAAATTGGATCATTTCCCCAAATAGGGATGAAAATACAAAATCTTTGAAACCAAAAGTGATCAAAAAAAATGGCAACGACCGGGATCATCATCTTCCAAGTTCCTCATTTGATTAAGAATCATGTTCAACGCTGTTTGTTTTCCTCGTAGCTGAAAGGTTTCCCGACCTTTTGTGGGTTCTGTATCCTAGCCTTTACAAATCACCAAGAGGACTTCCACTAACTTACAAGATGCATGTCTGAAAAGAAGCACCCAACCACTCAAAGATACCAAAGGAGCTGGAAGGTCAAGAAAGACCCAACCACGTTTTTAGCGCCCGGATTTTGATCTTTGTTTTTTCGAGATGTTCCGCTCGGTTTTACTTGCGAAAAAATGGCTGTTTCTCATTTAGCGTTCCTGCAGGAAACCCTACTTGGAGGATCATCCCATTTAGTAAGTGGTTAGTAAATGGTTAGTAACCCCCATTTATAAGCCTATTAGGCCATTTGGAATGGGAATAACCCTACTTAGGGGACGAAGACTATCCATGGTTATTAACCACTTACCAGTCCTGGGATGATCCTCCAAGTACCATGCCCAGCCTCAGCTTCTCCGAGCGGCGCGCCATGTGCACAACACTTCCCTTGTTGAGGAGCGCCATAGGCAATCTGAGACTGCACGGCGATCAACGTCGGACGATGCTGCTCGCGCCTTCCAGCAACTTGTGGTGAAACAAGGCGTCTATGAAGTGATGTTTTGGGTCATTCATGGAAGTTCATCTGAGCCACTTTCCATGACTAGGCTAGTATGCATAGGCAAAACAAGAAAACTTTGGCTTACAAGTACACCTGGCTCAAAAAAGAAAAACACTATTGAGAAGCCTCCAACAATTCTATATTCAGGATGAAGGCTGCTCAAGGACTATTCTGTTGAAAAATTGATGGGGTGCATGAGTTCATACAAAATTTCGTAAAGGACTGAGTTGGCTTTGGGCACTGTGGTTTTGGATGTTTTCTTTCTTTGTTGGCTAGGCTAGTATGTAGACTCTAGACTCTAGACAAGACAGCTTTGGCTTTTGAGATCGAAATCAAAACCCGAGAGGGTGAGCCCCGTCACCAGTTTACAGGTGGAATTATAACCCCTATAACCCCTATAACTTTATAAATGGGCTAACTGCGGTACTTAATCCGGACTTGTAAAGTTTAGGGTTAAAACCTCCATGAAAAAACTAGCTAACATGGAACCCAATTTCATGAAAAGTTTGAAAAATCATGACTTGCTTTTTCAAGGGCTGCCTTTTCAGGACGTTCCATTGTTACTTTTCCGGGGGTCAAGTCACCTCCAACCTTCGCCTTTTTCCCACACCCTCTGGTTTCACAGTGGACTAGCCAGTGGACCTCCATGGAATATGTACCTACATTTTGGCTTACCCTCCGGTAGACAAACATAGCAATGGGAAATCACCATCTTGAATAGGAAATACGTCTTCAAATGGTGGATTTTCCATTGCTATGTTAGATTACCGGAGTGTAGATCTATGGTAAATGCAAGTAAACAATCCAGTCCCATGGGGCATCTGGGATCAAAAACCAATCAAGTTTAACAGTAAGGAGAACCCTTCAAAAGTTACGACTTTTAACGGCAGGGCTTGTCTTCCAATCATATTACTGTAATCCTTTCAGCAGCTTCACCTGTTACCCTTGCAACTCAAAAAATCACTCACTCCCATGCAAGATGAGCCCCTACTAGAAATGGAGTTATATATAGAACTTGGTAACTGGAGTTGTTTCACCCCTTTTTTGTGGAGTTTTTTTGACCCCTACTTATAAGGATCGGTAGGGGCTCATCTTGTGGCAGTTCAAAACAACACCTCCCCCGCTCACCTGAAGTCCAAAAAGGCCTTTGTTAAGGCATCCACATCATTGGCATCGACAGTCACCACTTTCCAACCATAGGCCAGAAATCTTTGGGCGACATCCTGAAACCAAAAACTTGGGGAGGAGTTAGCTGGCGCCATGAAAAAATCATCACCCTCCGTACTTTTCTTGTGAGAAAAGTAAAATGTAATCATGTTCTACTGATCGTCATTAGTCGTCATGGTCGTCGTGATGATCATTGTCATTGTCATTGGCATTGTCATCATCATCATCATCATCATCATCATCATCAAAACTCTTTAGGATGATTCGGAGTTCTTCTGCTATCATGAAAAATCAGAGTTGGAAATTTCAGATACTCTCCCTGAAACGACCAGTTCGCCTCTGAAAACAGGCCGGATCCCAAAAGGAAATTTCATCTTCCAACCATTCTTTTTGAGGAGTACACTCGCTGCTAGAGAGTATATACTGTATACTTCATGAAGATGTATCTCCTATTTAAAATTTGGTGATTTTCCAGTCAGGCATCTTAAGCTTAAGATGTTTGGAAAAAGTGAACATGTGTTGGTGGTTTAAAAGTGATGAATCCCATGGTAGAATCCGCAAAAACAAACACCAACTGAACAAACAATCCAGTAAATTTCAATAGGAAATACATCTTCGAAAGGTCCATTTTCTTTTAGCTATGTTAGTTTACCCGGAGTGCATTGTTTTCAGGGAAAAACGTGCCATTTCCTTCCGTGCAATCCGTCCGCGCCGCAAACCATCATCGCATCCTTCCCAGGCCTCCGACGTCGATAACCCAGTACCACCTTCGATGGTGATTTCATTGTTGTCCTCGATCGATTTTGTCGTCGTCGAGGGAGCAAAAAAGGATTCCAAATTTTCCCGGGCCGAAAAAACATCCCAAGATACTACCAGTAGTTGGCGGTTTCAACCCAGTTGAAAAAAATATGCTCCTCAAAAATGGAAATCATCTTCCACCATTTCGGGGGTAAACATGAAAAATATTTGAAGTTTCACCCACCACCCAGGGTAGTTTGGAGTTACAGGTAATGCTGATGCTTTCTTACCCTCCCTGAATCTAACAGTTGGCCTCAAACCCAAAAAGGAAAGTTCATCTTCCAACCATTGATTTTCAGGGGGCAAACTCGCTTTTAGTTTTAGGAAGGGTTTTTGATACGTTCAACCGGCTTCACCCGATTTTCCTTCACTTTTCCATTAATGAAGATGTACCTCCTATTATGAAAAAATGTGACTTTCCAGCTTAAGATGGTTGGAAAAAGTGATCTTAATCTTCTCCCAAATGGTGATTTAACACTGATGTTCAAGCGTAAACTCGCAGTTAGTCTCAGGGAGGGTTAATAAAACCGATGTTTTTCCTTAGATGCCAGGAAGTATCATTGCTATTAACCATCCATCCTCCTCACATGATCCTCCAAGTAAATACGATGTTTTTTGAAGATGTTTTCTGGCCAATCGATGCCAAGATACCCAAATCCAGCACAAGTTGTTCAGCTTCAGGTGCCCAGCCAAGCTAGCCGCTTCATGACTCACACCCTCCTGGAGGTTTCGCATTGGAAAAAGGATGGTTTGGAAAATACACCCCGGAAATTTAACATAGCCCCTGAAAAATGATGGTTGGAAGATGAGTTTCCTTTTGAGATTGCCTGTTTTTAGGGGCGAACTGTTAAATTTCTGGGGTGTATCAAAAACTCTCTTCCCTGCAACTCCGAAACACACCCACCATTTTTCTGAAACGGATCGGACGGAGGGAAATGGCGATTGACCCACACTTTCCACCCATTTTCCCATGGTAAAGACTTCCATCCATTTAAAAACTAGTTGTTTAGGGTTCCAGGTCTGAAAGAACTCCAAAAAATGGGCGCAGAAAAAAAAACGAACCTGTCAGGAGATGGAATACCCCCAACCCTTCGACAAAGGCACGAAAGGGCCCGGGCTTGGCCATTGGAAACCTTTTCTCTTTGAAACGTTGATTTATTGCTGTGAACCACGGTTGGAAAAAAAGGCCAAACGAAAACATCTTCCTCAATTAAGATGATATATGACATTTCTGGTACTGTTCATCCTCATCAGTAGAATCAGGATCAAAAATGACAACAACAAAAAAACACGTCCGGCCGGTCCTGCAGACAACCATCTCCTGCCAGCGCAACTACTCGATAGTCAAAAAGATCAAAGTCCGGCTTGTTGAACTTCGCGGCATGCCTCACCAACTTGAAAAGTCTTTAAAACTCACCAAAACAAAACACAAAACTTAGGTCCTAATCATGTGTTCTTTTTTCTAATATATTGGGTCTTGATACCCAGGGTTTTTCGGGGGGATGGATACAAACAAAAAAAACACATCCAAAGCCAGATTTTTGTTGATGTCAGATCCAGGCTCGCCACCTACTTTCCATGGAAATCCTGTTTCTTCACTAAGGACTTTGCTTGGATTTGCCATCAACCAACCACATGGGCAAGGAAAAATTTGCGGAAACTTGCTTTGGTTTTTTAAGTGTTTCAAGTTGATAAAAGGTTTCAACGTGACCGAGAAAAATGGCTGGAAAATCGAGGTAATTATCTCAGCTTCTACCTGGAAGCCATGGAAAAGTGCTTGGAAATCACCATTTCTATCCATTGAAAAAGGAGTTTGTGACTTTCAAGTTGCAGGTATTTAACGATTTGGGGTTCCCAATCATCCAACTGAAAGCCGTTGCCATCTATCAATGGATGGGCCGTTTCAGGTTGCCCAAGGTGCTGTTTCGAAGCCATCGCCATGCCAACAGTGCTAGCCACACCTTGCCCCAAAGGTCCAGTGGTCATCTCGACCCCAATTGTATGGCCATACTCAGGATGACCAGGGCATTTCGAACCCAACCTGCAGCACTAAAACCCGCAGCCATTTCGGCTTTAGGGAAGGGTAGAAAAAAGTTGCCTTCCCCATACCCTTAAACATCACATCCACGTTCATTACAATGGCAACGGAATTTTAAGTTGCATGACGTAACATAGAAATATGGCTGGTTCAGCATTTCCATCCATTAAAACAAATGCTTGACCTTTGGGTACTAGCCTTAGTCGACGATTTTCGGTTGATAGATTCATGGTCGCAGCTACTTCCCTGGTCCCTGGTAATAGTCATGGGAACCTAAGGGGTCCACTCCCCCAATGGCACCCCCTAAGAAATAGGGCCTTGTTAAGGGATTATTAACGTTATGATCCCTTAAAACTCCCTAAGGCCTAACTTCTTGGAGGGGGTGGCAGTGGGGGGGTGCTCTTAGATTCCTATGATATAGCTTTTGAGCAATACCGACTTTGCGATGCATGCCCTCTGTACACACAAATCACCATTGATGGGGTTGAAAAAAAAACAATCTAAACCCGCTGCTCAGGACCATACCCCTCACGAAGTCCCTGAAAAGAAGCCATTCCCAAAGGGAAAATGATTTTCCAACGCCATTGTTCAGCGATGACACCTTGAAGGGACGGTTGTTTTTTAAAGAAACACTAGCAAACCCATTTCCAAGAAATCTCCAACAGGACCCACTGAATGGACCCCTAAACCTGAGTATCTAATATCTCTAGCACCTTACTTAGGGGTCCGTTGGTAAGGTCCCATTCAATTTTTTCATGCACCATTACATATCATTAGATTGTCCATATCCAAACTGGAGCACAAATCAAAGCAGTTCTGCTGCCCCGGCGTTTTTTTTGAGTCGATGATTTTCCGGCTTTTCCCTAAAGTGGTATATATATATTAATATGTATATATATATATATATATATGNATAGTTCTGGAAAAGTGACTGTAATCTGATAATGAAAAAATAATGATATGTTCATAATTATTATCATAAAGATTATTATCATTATTATTAGTAATGGTAGTCACGTGGAAATGACAAGTTGGAGTGTGCAATGATTTCATCCATCAAAACCAAGTTTTGGAAGCAAAAATCTGCGCGAGGCTTGGCGGATTAAAATCATCGAAGTCCGGATTTGTTTGGGGAATAAAACACACAAGTGCACTTGAATCATACACACACCCCAAGAAATACGGAAGAAAACGACGGAAAGTCAAACTTCAAACTTGGCAAATTTTGTTGCCCAAAGAAAAAACATGGTATTACTCCCCCAAAACCTAACGTGGCTAGCTGGAAACTCACCATGTCTATATAATAGGAAATACATCTTCAAACGGTTGGGTTTTAGATTGTCATGTTAATTTTCCGGGGGGTACTGAAGGTGTTTGGATTTGTAACATGTACACATGTTCATAATGCAAGCAATTGACTGGCCGGTCGAAACGCCGTCCTGGCCACCGGTGAAGAAAGCAAAAAATGCGCCAAATGTTTCATCTCAAAAGATGGTATATATCTTCAGGATTTTTTCAAGAAGGGTCTAGTCTATACACCTCTGGAACTCTGAAGCCAAACAGTTTTTAAAAAAATGGATGGATGGAAAAGGTGATTTCCAAACATCTAACCATTTGTTAAAGGTTTCGGAATCTGCATCCCATTGAAACGTTGCAAAAATTTCATCATTTCTATCGAATGGCAGGCCCGGAACCCGAAAGCCAAACCAGTTTTAGATGGGACGGAAATGGTGATGACTCCAACCAATTTTCATGGTAATGATTTGGAATGATCCAATTGAAACAACCAGTAAATGGATGGACGTTTGGTGATTTCCAATCATTTTTCCATGTTTCCATGATTTGGTTCATCATCCCCTGGAAACAACCATATATAAATGGATGGCCATCAGGTTCCAGTCGCAAATTATAGGCTTCCTTATCGGCGAAAGCCAACAAAAACGGGGGGTGACTGAGGATCTGATCGGGTTTTTCCTAGGCAACCTTAGAGCAAAACCATAGAAAAGCATAGCAAGCTAGTGGTTTCAACCAGGTTGTTTTGTCGGTTTTTTGGTGAACACTTCAAGAGCCAACAAGACAAATTGGGTTCGCAGTTTTTGCGGTGACTTCTATCAACGTCAAACTGGGGGCGTTTGAACAAATTTCACCACAAAAGATCTAAGTGCCAACTAGATTCCCAGGCCTTCCTATTTGGGAAAGCGGAATTTCCGGTTTCTTATGTATATATATATATATATAGCATTTGGCTGGAGGTATGTCTATGTGCCATGTGTACCTGAAAAAAAAAATCCGCGGCTTTTGTGACACAAAAAGATGAGCAAAATTCAACTCTTGGGGAGAGCTGGGACATGATTTTCATATATTCACAGATAATCATCTTGGAATTGAAATCTGTTATTTGATGCCAAACAATTTTACATACATAGCAGTACATAGCAGTAGCATATGCAACTGAAGATCTATTCATTTAAGTAAATACCATCTGAACCAACCATTGATGTTCAGGGAACATTCGTTCGTTTTCCAAGGAGTATTCCCCTCTTCCTGGCATGGCTTCGAGTCGGCTACATCTAGAAGCTTCACCTCGTGACTTGAACGTTCCACTCAACTCGTTACGTTACGTGGATGTCCCAGGAGATTCGGATGTAGTACGTAGTAAATGGTAAGGATCGATCAGGTGGGTTATAACAACTTACCCAATAAAATATGGAGGTATATATACTGGGGTGAAAAAAACCACTGACAGGTTATTTCCTAACCTTTGATCCCAGCACTTCCTCAAAAACATCCAAGTACCGGACTCCCCTTAAGAAGCTCCTGCATCTCTTTGACCCCGGCCACATGAAGCAAGCTATAGAGCAATGCAGACAGATGTCCCGCCGAAAGCACCATCCGATCACGGTTCGGCCACTGCGGAGTTTCAGGGTCATAGTTCAATGCACCTGGCGGGAAAACCGAAAATTCCGAATCCCTAACCCATAGGATTCCATGTAAGGTATGGTATCTTCACCTATACATTTACCCATAAAAATCAACCAAATGTGGGGAAATATAGTGTACATGGATTCTAAGAACCCATTTCATGCATGTGTTTTTCGTTCGGGGTGGGGAGGGTATGAAGAATCTTTTTTGGGTCAATTGGAATCCTTTTGATTGCTTGATTGGGCTCGGTCCACTCATTTCAAAAGCTTGAGGTCATTGGAAGACTGCGTGTTGCTTGGGTGCGCCAACCCCCCTCCCAGGATGCAATCGTGACAAATGAATCGAAGCTTTATGTGTTTAAGATAGCAATACTGAAACACTGCAAATTCCAACACCAGTCCCGAAGCACGTGAATAGAGCGTGCACAAGACCGGTGCCATGGAGATAGCTGACCCGGGGTGTCCAGAATTGGCGTTCTGCACCGTGTCCATCACTAAGCAACGCACGCAACCTCAAGTTTTCTCTGTCGCAAGAAACATGCCATGCGAAAATCTGATCAAGAAATAGCTCTTGCCAAAAAAACAAAACGAAAACGAACAGCCAACAAGACACCCCAAAAAAAGATGAAAATATTTGAACCTGGCACTCCAAATCCAACCATTTTTTGGACCTGGTGATTTTTTCCCACCCATTTTTGTCCATCCGCAAAGGATTTTTGGGGCTTCCAATCATCCAACTTAGAAAACCCTTGCCACCTTGTAAATTTGGCTTTCAGGCGTTCCAGGTTCGGAACCAACCCGGAAACCACCAGTTCCAAAACGGTTTTTTTTTCGGGGGGAAACCCGGAGCGCACTTGGGGAAATCACTGGGGTGTTTTAGGGGCGAATGGAAACTCCTCGCTCTACCCTCCCTGAAACTAACATAGCCCCTGAAAATAGGCCATCCCAAAAGGAAACTAGTATTCCAACCATCCATTTTCAGGTGCTATGTTAGTTTCAGGGAGGGTACCTCAAACCACCCCCCAAGATGTTCTGCTTTTTTTTTGAAATCACCTAACCATAACAATCCCGCCGCCTGGAAAAAAAAACACCTGGCCATCAAGGAATTTATGTATATCTATACATACTGGGAAATTTGAAACATCCACTTTGGAACATTGTTGGTTCAATTAGATGATTCCACATCTTCACATAAAAAATGGCTGTTTCAACAAACATCCAATACAAAATGGTTGATTAGAGTACCAGGTAGGTAGTAAATAGATTATTTCATCTCTATAAGTAGGTTGGTTTTGTCCCTATGTTGAAACAAACAACTTCGTAACAGACTAGTTACTAGCTTCCATGGACACGCTAGTAGCCATTCACTGAAAGATCATTTCAAAAAAGTGTTTCTGTTGAATTTCTGCTGAATGATCAAGCAAATCATTCTGAAAATTCCTCGAAACTACTGCCGAATCCCAAGTTTCACTGGTTCTTTCAAACCTTAAAAATTGATGATTTAGCGCACCAAAGTGCTACCCAAAGCACACCCATTGTCACTTACAGTTTCGTGTTTGATGTGTTTTTTCCCCAAGGTTATTTTAAAGTAAAATATCCAAGAAACTGATGGTTATTTCATCGAGGTTCGGGGGGGACTGCTGAACACAAGGATCAACATAGGATAGATCCATTGCAGGACATTGGTAGCGTTGATGTTTCTCTGAAAATCGGCCAACAAGGATAGTCTTCGCAACCATCATCTCTTCAATCTCGTCCATGTGCTCAGAACTTACCAACTCACCCATGGCCACCGAGAAGTACTTTTCCAGCGCTTGCGCCGTTGGGAATCGCGAAGCCGGAGGAATTATTTTTCTTTTAGAACCAAATGCTCTGCGGAGAAATTGAGATGCATCTGACATGTGTCCATCCAAATCACGGCAGTGACCCATGCGTTCGAAACTGGCTGTATTTGAAATCGAACCACTATTGGAGATACATGATTAGGAAGTGGGTTATTTACCTATACCTATAAATGGGGTAATTATTCCTTGGGGTGAAAAAACCCACTGATTTCCGTACACCTTTTAATTACCAGCACTTCCGAAGTCCGGGACGTCCGAGTAGCTTAATCATGGCAACCCTTAGGTCCCCTGCTAAAAGTGAAACTTTTATTCGGTTACATGTAAAATCCCCACTAAAATCAAAGAAGGTAAGGGAATAAGGCTAATCTAAGATGTGCCAATTCAATTTTACCCCCTGTTTTTGGGGGAAGGGGTGTAGCTTAATTTGCCCCGCCTCCTGTAGCATTCCCACCCTTCTCAGCCGTTCGCTCAAATTCTTCATGCGCTCCATTCGATGCCTCGGGGGTGTTTCAAAAGCACCGAAGAAAAAACATGATCCACCTGGAACTCTAACCAACCATTTTTCAATGGATGTTGAATGAAACAACAATGTTTATGTACAAATTTGGTTCATCATCCCATTGAAACAACCATTTTAATGACCGTGGATGGAAATCCATCAGCTTCCAGGCAAGAATTGAAGCCAGGCAAGGTTTCAGTTGGATGACTCCCATACCGTGGAAAAATAGGTGGTTCATCATGTCCATCCATTTTTTAAAAAATGTTTAGGGTTCCAGGTGCCACAAAAAAACACATTTAACCAATTCTTCACGAAAAAAAGTGATGTTAAATCAGGAAAAACTATGACACCTTCAACTTCAGGGAAATGTTGTGGAAATTTTGGCGTTTGTTTTTTTTGAATCCCATTCAGAATTCCACCGGTTGACTCTTGACTTTCAAACCGGAAATTTTGAACCATTAAAACTTCAACCAAATTGGTAGTAATCGTGATAGCCTGGAAGTCTAAAGACCATTAAAGAAATAAGTATTTACCAACAACTATTCTTTAGGTAGGGAATTTTAATCATCCAAAATTGGTGACTATTTCTGTAATAGTCGGCTTGACTTCCAAGGGATATTCATCCAATTCCAAAGCATCATTCTCTTGCTGAGGTCTCACGTGATATCGTCCTCATCATCACCACCTGCCTCCTCCTCATCATCATCATCATCATCATCATCATGAATCATCATCATCATCATGAATCATCATGAATCATCATGAATCATCATGAATCATCATGAATCATCATGAATCATCACCATCATCATCATCATCATCATCATCATCATCATGAATCATCACCATCAGCATCATCATCATGAATCATCAGCATCATCATCATCATCATCATCATCATCATCATCATCATGAATCATCACCATCAGCATCATCATCATGAATCATCAGCATCATCATCATCATCATCATCATCATCATCATCATCATCATCATCATCATCATCATCATCATCATCATCATGAATCATCATGAATCATCATGCATCATGCATCATCATTCACCCATCTTCTATTGCTTATCACTCTCACATTTCAACCAACCAACAAAAAACACACCCGCAGAGATATTTTTCTTAGGCTTCACGAGGCTTTGGATGACGAGATTTCCTTCGCAACCTTCGCGAATCTGGGACTGCCGAGTAACTCAGGAGTGTAGACCGCATGATCCAATTCGTGCAGGTATAATGGCACGGCGCTGCTAAAGTCACCTGCTGGCAGAAGGCTGGCAGCGTTCTCGGTGGGGGGATGAAACGAGTCGAGGGCACCTCCATGGTGGTTTCCGAAGGCTTGGGGATTTCTGAAGAAAAAAATGCACCTAACAAAAGGTTCATCTCATTTTATGGGACTACAAAAAAAAAAATGTGTTTTTTTTTCCACCGTTTTTCGCTGGATATGTTGATTTCTGGCATGTTTCTCTCATGGGTGTCTTTGTTGATGGCGATATCACGTTGGTTCGTCTGCAAATGCCACCGTTTGTGAGTCCGGTCTCAAGCTAAAAATGCACCACGATTGCGGGTTTCACATATTGCATGGAACTCCAAGGAATCAGTTTTTAAATGGATGTGTGTATTTTTTTGGTGAACATGTCCCATGCTAAAATTTTGGTTAGCATCATCCAACTGAAAACGTTGCCGTTTCAAAAAAAAATGGCAAAGGCTTTCAGGTTCTAGGTGAGCATCTCAACCTCTCTTTTTGACCATGTCAACATGATCTCTGGTACTCTAAACAACCATTTTTGGGGGGTTGTTTCAAATTAGATGATTCCAAACCTTTACAAGAAAAATGGTTGGAAATCACCAAATATTCATTAAAAGATGGTTGTTCGCAGCTCCAGGTATATATTGTATGTATATATATATATATATAGCTTTGAACAAAATGGTGGAACTTGCTTCAACCGTGGGAGCTGTTCAACTGTACCCAAGTAAGAAACAACAAAAAATGCAAGCAATCATCACACCGACCTAGCACCCCCTTAAAAACGGAACAACGGAATCTCTTTTGCCCAATTTTTTTTGGGTGTTTTTCCCTCGAAAAAATCCAGGTCTGTTTTGGAGAAAAAGGTGACCAATTTTCCCCCAAAAAAAATTGCAGCAACGGTTCCACGACATCTCTTCCCGCCAACTGCCAAAAGGTGGCCTTTTTCATCCAATGCTAGGGCCCAATTGTACAAGGTCGACACGCCTGGCCAGGATGGATGGATGGATTTAGGACGTTTAGGATTTCGCCTATCATGTTGGTTGGTTGGTTGGTTGGTTTTGTCCCCTGTTGAACAGCGAACCATAAGCCATTCATTGCGGTGTGTGGGATAAAACGGGGGGCTGGAGTTTCCTTTTGATTGAATGGGGCGGTTGTGTGCTTAGGTGTCAGCCGTCAGCTGTCCATTTTCAGTAGTTGTCCCACCAGAACAATGAAGTTCGATGATGCTTTGATGCGTCCATAGATGAAGAAACTCATAAGAAACTCCTACAAGGCCAATGGATCTCGCCCCAAAAGAACGCAACGGTACAATTGGTCCACTTGACATGTTTTTTTTCCGCACCCAACACATGGTCCACTCCCTAAACAAAAATCAGGAAACTTATGATAGCTAGCCTAACTAAGAAAATTGAGGATGGGACAAGCCAAAAATGTATGTGCATATTTGGATACAATACTAGTTGGTGGTTTCAACCCCTTTGAGAAATATTAGTCAAAATGGGATCATTTCCCCAAATAGGGGTGAAAATAAAAAATATTTGAAACCACCACCTAGGACCTAGAATAATACATAGAAAAGCTAACAGAAGGAAGCTGAAAGCCTCATCTTCCAAAGGATTTCCCCCCAAAAAACATTGGGGGAGTTTGGTCGCCCGAACCCGTTGGAAACTGGAGGGAAGATTTTCATGGTAATCTAAGCCTAGAACTCGCAAACAACCATTTCTTGTTCTTCTAGTTGGATCCCTGGAAGTCCAAGGCTTTTTTTAATAATAGTCCCCAATTTGGGATGATTAAAATTCCCGAACCTAAAACAATAGTCTTTGGTGAAATTCCCTATTCTTTTAATGGTCGACCTGGACTTCTAGTTGGATGACTCTAAATCGGATGGCCGAAAATTTGTTGGCTGGAAAAACAACATCTCCCACAGGACTGGCAAAAAAGGGTGGCACAGCTGAGAAAATCATGGCCCCTGTATGGCAATCTCACCTCGGACTGTCTAGACTACCAGACTACCAGACTACCAGATACAAGGCATATTGAGAACAAGTATAATTCTAAGCTCATCACAAATGTAGAAAAAAAAAGTGATAGCCAGTCCCTGTAAGTCAACCCGACCAAAGAAGAGTCACAACCGGAAGTGTTGATGAAATACTGGCAAAAAATACTGCTAATCTCAAATCACTACTAAAATGTCCATGTTCTTTTCCGAGTTAGACCACATATCCAATAACCGAATTTGAACTCCCAAGAGTCTGTCATCTTATTGTGACCAAGCAGCTGGTGGGATGAGTATCTCCAAGCTTTTCCACGATGCCGCTAGCTGCCTCCTGTTTGTTGAAATTCCAGAGGGTCAACCTACTGATATCAACCTACACCCCCCCCCAATGGCTGGTATCACTGTATCACTATTATGGCTGGTCAACCTACACCCCCCGAATGCCAACCTAACCCTCAGAAACTAGGGGGTGTTCTAGCTGGCCTTATGAAGGGAAACCAATGGTGAGGCCTTATTTTCGGAAAGGGCGGGTGTACGTTTCGGTGAGGGGTCGGTAGGTTGACTAATCGCTCCAAAGCTTGGCGGTATCGAAAAAAATCCCTCCCAGGATGCCTGGGGTGGCGTTTGCCGCCACCAGCTACAGGAAAAGCATCCACAACATATAACTTAGATTTTTGCTTGTTCAAATGCTTGGAAAAAAAATTAACAAAAAACATTCCCCCCAAAATGGTGATTGAATGGTGATGAATCCTATGGGTTCCGAATCCGTGAAAAAATTACCCACTAAGCAAATCCAAGTTATTAACGAGAATCATTGCTAAATGGGTATGTATCAACCCCCTTGGATTTACCATGGGTTCCGAATCCGAGATTCAAATCACCAACTAAACAAATCCAACTGAAGCTGGGAAGGATTCTGCCTTCCTAGCTTCAGTTGCGACCAGTGTTTCGCACCAACTCTCCAGCCCCGAATCTCTTGTTGAAACAACTGGTCGGCTCTCAAAACCCAATTTGGGTGGCTCCAAAAACAAAACGCAACGAAAAAATCGGGATGCCAACTGAAGTAATTCATATATAAATTACGAAATATGATCCCCCTTTTGCGTTGGGCAGTCATGCCTTTGAGGTACCTCATCTTGCAGCAATTTTGAAGGTCAGTTTCTTGGGATTAGCTAAGCCCCCCAAGCTGGCGGCTTCATCCCTCCTTGTAGCACTCTTCAGCTTCATCCACCTGTCTAGACTGGTGAAAAGGTGGTGACGCCTGTTAATTCCTTCGAACCCTAAGCCCTAAACAAATATACACCCCTGAAAATAAACGAATGTCCCCTAAAAAGTGACCACTTCAGTAGGGAATACATCTTCCAACCTGGCGCTTACCTATAACTGGTTTTTGAGCCCACTTTGTGGTGACGAGCCAGTGGGATCTTGGGAGGGGGAGACCATTCCTTGAAATCACCATGGATGTTGGGTTACCGTATTTCAAATTGATCAGCCCTTTTTGGGGCCAGGGTCCACTATTAAACAGCCCATGGTTTTTAAAGCCAATGATAATCGTGCATATACCCTGTACTGTATACTATCTAAAAATGAATCATAGTACCGTATCAACCAAATCCACCTGTTTTCCACCACTTCTGCACCTTAAACTGAAAATGTTCGTTAAAAATGTTCGTTAAAAACCAGCTTTCCCCCCCTCCAAAAACAAAACTGGTTGGTGGTTTCAATCCCATCTGAAAAATATGCGTCAAAATGGCTTCATCTTCCCCAATTTTCGGGGTGTAACATAAAAAAATGTTTGAGTTGCCACCGGGTCACCACCTAGAAAAAGATCGCATCCTGTTTTTGCCTGGTTTTTGTTTGGTATTTAAAAGAAAGACCTCCAAAAACACAACAACGACTACGACGAAATTGGCCTCGCTCAAGGAACGCAGGACGCCAGCCAAGTTGTTTAGGCAAAGCAAGGTGTCCTTGAAAGAAACCAATTACCGAGGCTCGCGTTCGCAGCGGTTTTGGTGGATTTTTTTTCATCCCTGGAAACTCTTATATAGTCGGTGGGTTGAACCAACCTATCTGAAAAATATGATTCAAACAGGATCATTTCATCCAACTGAAACAACCATTAGAAAATGGATGGCGATCAGGTTCAATCAAGGTCTATATCCTCAAAAAACGGACACCCTGGACCTGGAACTCCAAAGAACCACTTGTTTAATGGATGTTTGTTGAAACAACAATTTTTGATGTAAAGATCTTTCCAGGTAGAAATCATTCAAGTTGAAAATCCTGTGTTTTTCTCCAAGCCAGAAATTCTGGTGCTAGTGCTTGAGAGGGTAGCCCCTCAAGCAAAGATAGTGCGAAAAGTCGTCAAATTAGATCAATTCCCCAAGGTTTGGGGTAACAATGAAAAACATCGTTGAAACAAAACCAGCCTAGTTTCAAGTACCCATAAGATCCATGTATGGCATATTCACCTACATTTGATATGGAAATATATATCAGTCCCCTGGATCCTAGGTTTTGTAAAAGGAAAATGAAAAAAGTTAAAAGGCATGGATTTCACCAACTGAGTATCTACACTTGATCGCATCAGGTTGCTCTAACCATCAAAGCTGTTACGTCACCACTTCGAATCGCTGGGTTGTTTTTCATGCGAATCTATGACTTTACCCACCAATGCCACCTGGCAAGAAAGAAGAAGGCCTTATTGAGGGACGGAGGTTCAAAATCCCATAACAAGACCTCATTTTTTGGAGAGGCCGGGGAGGGTGGCATGATTTTTTGCCAAATAAAATTCACATTCTACTAGTTGGATACTAACTAACCAAAATCATTATTTCAACGGCTTATAAAATAAATCACCATAGAACTGGTACTGTAGTAGTAAAAAATTACAATTCCCCCCTGGAACTCTAAATAACCAAGTTTTAATGGTTGTTTCAGTTGCATGATTCCAACTCCCTACACAAAAACTGGTTGTTTCACCATTTCCATCCACTAAAAAAACTGGTTGTTTAGGGTTTGTAGGCCTAAAATAAAGCAACCAACCCACTGTGAGACTGATCCTTTAGGTCCGGCAAGTTGCTAGGTGCTTGTCACCCAAGGCATCTCTCATCCCTGCCACCGCCTTTTCATAGAGCCTCGGATTTGCCAATTTTGCCATGGGAAAATCCCCCCATCTTTTCCTGTTTTTTTTTTGGTGGAGTTGCTATGGTAGCTATGTCAGATGCTTCTAAGGAAACCCTACCGCATTCAAACAAAACATGAACCATATAAAACACGGTGTTTTCTTTTTTTGGGGGGCATCTTTTTCATAATGAGGGGGACCCTTCTATTGATATACCATTTGGAAAGTAGATGGCACAACTCCCAAAAGGTGGATTAGTAAGGGGCCATGATAAACCAATACATGGGAGTTGCGCCATCTACTTTCAAGGTACTCTTTCATGGAGAGATGTGTAGATTTGTACTTTGTACATGGATTTTTTCTTGCCAGTGAGTTTGAGAGGTTGCAAAACTTGAAAAAGACCATACCAGGTGGTATAACTGGCTTGTCCAAAATCATCCGTACAGTATATACCTGGAGCCACCTTCGGGCACCTGAGGACTCCGGCATATGATGGAAAATGTTGATCCGATCGAAAAAACCCAAGGATTTACAAGTGGCAACGGTTCAATTGGATGATGGGAACCCCAAATCTTGAGGAAATGGTTGGAAATCACCATTTCCCTCCATCCATTTACAATTGGTTCTTTGGGGTTTCAGGATATCAAAATCAGAAAAAAAAGTGATGGCAAAAAAAAAGAATTCAGCCTAGGTTCCCCAATTAAAAACGGACTTTCAATATTGATTCATCCCGGGTTTGTCATGATGCAAGCCGTATTTTTTCTTGAAACCAACCTCCAAGCGTGGAGCTCAACGCGAACATCAACGAGGTGTTTCCCCGCCGGTGCCGGTGGATGCGATTTCCGTGATCGTCGCCGATAGGCATTCGCCACGCTGGGATTTCGGTCATGCGACATGTTGGAGGTTTACCCCGTGTACCATCCACATGATTTCCAAAACCGTCCCCAATGGTTACCTTATCATAATGGGCCCGTTGTAAATGAGAATATTTCACTACACCCCAGTTGCAACTAGGTGTAACTATAGGAATATATTTACGTATCCACTATACTTAGGGCGGGGGTGATTATATTTTACCCATATTGGAAAAATATGTTGTTTTCATGTTCTGAATATTGCTTTGGTGCAGAAAGAAATCCGGCAACATCTGGTGACCAGTTGAGGAGTTGGTAGTGAACATCCCACTATTCTGGCCAAATTCTGATATTTCACCAACCTCGATTTCCCTGAAATAGGAGGATCATCCCACTTCTTTAGCGAGTGGTTAAGAACCATGATTGGTAAGTCCCCCAACTGGGGTTGTGGGACCCCTTCCAAACGGCCTTTCCATGTCTAACAAATGGGAGGTCACTAACCCCACTTACAATATCTGGGGTGATCCAATCACCTCCTGCGGGTAATGGAACCTAAAGACTGCTTGGATGTCCCAGGAAGCTGGTAAATGGATGGCAAGTGGCTTATAACCTACCTATAAATGAGGTATATTGGGGTTATAACCCATTTACTAACCATTGATCCTAACTTCCTGGGACATCCAAGTGTGCGTTTCAGAGGTGATTGGTTCAACATTCCTTCATCATCCACCGGGGGGTCCATCGTCCAACCTTGCACCCCTTTCCATCCAAGAAGCTCTTTTGACTTTCCCAAGTCCATGCTTTTCAACACGCCAGCCTCGGATCAGATCCGGCTGTGATGAGAGGTCGGTAAAAAGATCCGACCTTACATGGTACTGTACATACACCACGGCATGTGTTTTTTGTGTGGATCATACAGAAACCCCAAGAAACAAGGAGAAACATATTACATATAATATATACCTTAACCTGGAACCCTAAACCTTAAAACATCCATTTCTTTAATGGTTGTTTCAATCAGATGATGAAAAAAATCTTTACGAATGGAAAAATGGTTGGAAACATCCATTTTTGAACACCTCCCCACTCGGATTGGCAGAGAATTTGTTTCGAAAAAAAACATGGTCCACACTGCACACGCAAAAAATATTTCATATGGCGTCGTTCAACCAAAAGACAAAAACAAACAGATCTAGTGGAAACACCTTAGAGAAAGATTAGACACAGCAAAAAAAAATCATTTGGATACCCTCAAAGTCATCATATCTTTAAGTAGGTTGCGTTATCCAAATTAGTCCAATTTCCGGTCGGCCTAGTGATTTGGACGATGAGGATTCGCTTGGAAGAAAAGGGAGCAATTATTCAACACTTATTGCGGCCTGGTACCCAAAACAATCAGTTGTTCATGGATGGAAATGGTGAAACACCTTTTTTTTCCATGGCAATGATTTTGGAGTCATCCAGCTGAAACAACCGTCAAAGATGGTTGTTTGGGGGTACCAGGCAGAGGGAAAAAATGCACCCAAATGTAGCGACATATATACTTTGGCCCTATCGCCCATCTACACAAAAAACCGCCCAAAATTACAACATTCATACCAATCATGCCAAATCACTTTGAAGAAAGTATCACACTGCATACTAAAAATCATACCGGCTACGGCTCAAATGAAAAAGGTAGTCAGTTTAGGCGTCAAAAACTTGGGTCACGGGTCTTCAAAAAACAATTTTGAGAAAACTTACTTTGAGTTTTAGCGACATGGAGAAAGTACCTATACTATATATCTCTACCTTTGAAACCCAAAACCCTGAAAAATGAAGGTTTTAAGCCATCAAAACATGGGTTATAACCCCTAAAAATGAAGGTTGCGGGTTCCCATGGTATATATAACTATACTGGTTATCCTATGTAGGGCATATGGGGGAATATTTGGGGAAACAATATGTTGGGAGATAAAAAAAAAACATATACATTATACATGTATCTACCTGGAACCCGAAAGCCAACCAGCTTTAAATGGATGGATGGTTGGTGATGTCCAGCCATGTTTTCAAGTAAAGTTTTGGAATCATCCAATTGCAACAACCGTTAAAAAATTGTTCCAGGTCCTAGTTAGTTGTTTCAATCTTCTGAAAGCTATTGCGCAAGTGAACAGGTCCCAAAAATGTGTCAAATCAACACCTAGACCTACAAGAAGACGGTGTTGAAAACATAGTTTCAAATCACCACCTAGAACATTATGCCTGTTGTCTCATGTTTCCCCCAAATTGTTTGCTGAGATCAAATCTCATTCCCACAAGTTGGACCACAAAAACCACAGTGATAAATGGAGTCAACTGGTGCCCCTATAAGTGCGGTGAAATAACCCCAGCTATCCATTCATAAGGCCATTTAGAGTGGTTATTTCACCCCATTTATAACTTGTAGGGGCCCAGCTCCACTTATAGGGGTGAAAAAAACCCAGTCAGTCATTTTCGGCCATTTATAGGGGAATCCCGAAAATAAATGGCCGAAAATAAAACGACTTTGACTGGGCTTACTTCACCCTACTTCTAAAATGCCCCAGTTCACCCCACGGTCAACCCCTCCGAGCGCGAATCTCCCTCCGGGTGGTTTCTTATCGAATCAAGCAGCTAAGTTGTTCATGCTTTTCCTGTTCAGAAGGCAACCAAAATAGAGCAAGCGACAGTTTGAAACCCGTGGTGACGAACCATGGCTATCCGTTGAAAAGTTGGATTACCCTAAATCATTGGTTTTAAAAATGGTGAGTACTCACCTAAAATCCATCTAAACAACTTTGTTTGCCCCTGAGAAGTTACCAAAAAACCCAAAAGGAAGGCGTGTCTTCGAACCATCATGTTTAAGGGGCAAACTGTTAAACTTCGGGGGAGTAGGTGATTAATGACGGGATCATTATTATGAGAGAAATCCCCATATGACTGCGTTGTATTTGTAATCCGCTATGCAAGGTTTAACCAACCAGCATTTTCACTGATCACTGAGGGGAGCCAAAGGAACTATGACTTGGTCTTGTAGTTTACAAACTCGAAATTGAACGAATGGATACCAAAGATGATTTTGGTTTAGAAAACAGTATCTCCAATATGGCTATTTTGTATATGTTAAATATTGTTAAATTTCAGTGAGCAAACTGTCTTTTTCCTATTAAATATGGTTCATTCCCAAAAGGTTGGCCATTGGCCAAGTATCATAGATGCTATTTTTCCTGGAATTTACGCTTAGGTGTAGATGGTTTGAGTGAGAATTCCTTGAACTAAGAGTGGGCCAGCCCCAAATGGCCACATGGAATTTCCGTCCGTATAAATATCAAATTTGCTGATATAACCGCTTATGTTTACCCCATCTTTTCAGTGTACCTCTCTTTTGGATCATGTTTCATGTTTCATGTCCACAGTGTCTTTTCTTAACATCGCAAATCTCAGACCTGAACAGCACCGAAAAGACCAAGAGGAGCCAAACTACAACTGACCGCATAAGACTCGCAGAATTGCTCTTTCATAAGGAAATCCCGATGGTTTGTCAAGCAGTTGATGGAGCAATTCCCCATTCTTGAGAGAACCAGCCCTCATTTCTTATGGTCAAACTTACCGATGATTTGTTTATCATTTCAAGTCGATCTTATGTTTTACAGTCTTAATGGCGCCTCTGTGACAAGAAAATCCCTCTGTCAAGCGGTTACCCTCGTTGAGGGGTTCGGTATACGTTTATGAAAAATGGTTGGACACCCCAATTTCCATCCATTAAAAACTGGTTGTTTGGAGTTATACTAAGGAATAGTCCCCCCGAGAATTGTTGATGAAATAAATCATGTTTTCCTTTTTCTCAAATTTCATGGTCTTTTTGGAGCTGAACCATTTGCTGGTTTTTCATCAACCCATCCCAAAAAATATGCACGTCAAAGTGAAAATCTTCCCCAATTTTCGGGGTGAAAATACATATACACCCCCCAAGTTTAACATAGCCCTTGAAAAATGGTGGTTGGAGTTAAACTTCGAATATTTGAGTTGCCACCACCTTAGAAAATTTTTGCCTCCCCATGCCACAACAATCCTTTTTGACCTTCAACAGCCAGATATCAACCCCTGACTGGCCAGAAACCACCACCTATTTCTATTCAATCCCGGTACCCTAAACAACCATTGGTTTAATGGATGGAAATGGTGATTTCATTTCATTTTTTAAGGAAATGATTTGGTTCATCATCATCCAAATGTCAAAAACAACCTATAAAAAAGACTGGAGTTCTTTGGAGTTCCAGGAGATTTTTTCTCCAGAAACCCCCCAAAAACCCGGTGCCACCAGGCGACAGCGTCACAGGATGTCGCTTCCCTAGATGTTGCCGTCCGCAGCTGACGGCCTGGCATAAACTAATCTACCCTCCAGTAATCTAACATAGCTGGCTGGAAAATCCACCGAAAATGGGGATTTTCCAGCCTGCTATGTTTGGAACTACCGGAGGGTAGTTGGTGGTTGAACCAACCCACTTGAAAAATATGAGTCAAATTGGGTTCGACATCTTCCCCAAGGTTCGGGAGTGAAAATTCCAAAAAATCTTTGAGCTGCCACCACCTAGTAATGAACATCGACCTGGAAGCTTCAACAACACCCTTTTTTTTTAAGTGGATGGATGGAAATGCTGATTTCCAACCATTTTTCATGTAAAAATTTGGAATCATCCAACCAGTTTTTAGTGGATGGATGTTTGGTGAAACACAATTACCTTGAATTTCTATGATAACAACTACCTGGAACTCCAAAGCCAACCAGTTTTGTAGTGGATGGAGGTTTGGTGATTTCCAACCGTGTTTCCCATTCGTAAAGATTTGGTTTATCATCATCCAACTCAGAAACGTTGCCACTACTTTCCTGAAAACTAACGGCTATCGAATAGAACCCGAAAATGTCCCCAAAGAGGAAATACATCGCCAAAAAAACATCCATTTTAGGGTTAAAAAATCTTAGCTTTCAAGGGGTTGTTCATCACTCAATGTCAACATCAAATCTGGAACCCAACCTTCACTAAACCTTCAGGAACACATAGCAGTTCAAAATCTTCCAAGGAAAATTCAGATAAGATGAAGGCAAGGCATCCTTCCACCACCCACGGATGGACCATTGTTCTTGGTGGGGACCTCCCCAGGACTAAAACGCGCACGTTTTGTGGTGTGAAGTTGTTGTTGTTGTTGTTGTTGTTGTTGTTGTTGTTGTTGTTGTTGTTGCTGTTGCTGTTGTTGTTGTTGTTGTTGTTGTTGTTGTTGTTGTTGCTGTTGTTGTTTCGGAACCTCTTTCAAGAGGGACACGGCTTTCTCTCGAATCCTCTTCTCCTCGCGATCATCGAACTTCCGATGCAACTCCTTCCAGAGCATTGTGTTTCGCGAAAAAAATGGTCGTGAATTGTCAGGGGTCATTATATTACTGTAATAAGTACAGTATATGACACCATCCCAAACAATGCATTGTTATGGTAAATTTTCTCAATATTACCATACATCCTGGAACCCTAACAACACGTTTTAAATGGATGGAAATGGTGATTTCCAGCCATTTTCCATTCAGAAAGATTTGGTTCATCCAATTGAAAGAACCTTTAAAAAGGGCTTGTTTAGGGTGCCAGGATTGTGTATTGTTTGATTCCCAGGCAACTTTTAGGTGATTTGACAACCCCCTCATCATTGAGACATCTCGTTCACGGGAAGTCCGGCTCCGGAGCAAAAAGTCCTAATGGCGGCGCGTTTTCGAAGAAAATGTGCCTTACACTTCCGAAGATTAACATGGAACACAATAATGGAGGTTTGCAAGATCATGTTCCTTTCTAAATGGGTGACTTGTAGGTTCCATCTTGATCTTCCAGGGTGTACATAAGTCACATTGGATCATGGAACCCCAATGTTTCGGGGTGAAAAAATGAACAAGCAAATGTGAAACCACACTAAAGAACATGATTTCAACTCATACCTGGAAACCCTTTACAACTAGATTTCAATGGATTTTTGGTGAAACACAACCTTCCCAGTTACCACTGCCCCCCCCCAGTCCTGAGCAAGATCCTGACAGAGCTTTTAGATGGCGCTCCAAAATGACTTATGTTGTGGATCTACAATGCAAGGATGAGATTACATTGTTCTGGCCAAATTATGGTATTCCACCAACGTTGATTTGCCTGAAATAAGGGGATTTCCCTTTCTTAGCTAATTTTTTGGGGTGAGGTCGTGTGAGGTCGCTATAATTTGACCAGATATGACCAGATTATATTTTAGTATTTATTTGCAACTGTATCCAACTTATGTTGGACGTGGTGAAAACATGGGATTCGTTGGAAATGTCTCATTTTTATTCGTTTGGATCCCCAATATCTTTTTGGGGAAATTGCTGGAGATATAGTTGGGTCATCACCAGAAGTTCAGCAAAACAGTTACTTTTATCAGACATCAAAAACAACACCAATCCATGCCATCTCCCCAAAAAAAGGATCAAGTCTCTCAGATCAGAGATTTTTTGAAACGGACTCTGATTTTTTTGGGGGCTCTGAAAATCCTAGCGGTGGTGGTTGTCAATTTTGCAACAAACAGCTGATATCGCTCCCAACCAAAAACAAACGTTACAAGGTGGGTTTCCATGAACTCCACCGGAGTTGTGTCGTGTTTTTTCAGGGATTCAAGAGGAGACAACAACCTGTTTAACATATAAGTTATATATACTTTTTCACTAGTTTATCGTGTCATAACATAGTAAAAAGTCAAATTCGTTGCAATGTACTTAACATATAATCTGGCCAAATTATAATACTTCACCAACCTGGATTTCCCTGCAACAAGGGGATCTCCCTTACTAAACCATCATTTGGGGTGAGGTCGGCTGAGGTCGCTATAATTTGACCAAATACAATGTTTAACATCATTTCATTAGTTACATAAGTTATACCTTCCAGCTGATCACACCAAGCGGCTTGTCTGAATAGGATGATCCTGAATTAAAGGATTTCCGGTACTTGGACTTGCTGGACTTGATGCCATATGGAGAGGGCATTAGAAGGATTCGGCACAAAAAAAAAACTCTGACTTTCAAAAAGCATCTTAGAACTACACCCAAGGAAAACTAACAGTTTGGCCCTGAAACTAGGCCATCCCAAAAAGAAATGTCATCTTCCTTTGCCATCCATTTTCATGTGTAAACTCTGACTTATGTCAGTTTCAGGGAGAAACATCCAACCCAACCACATCCATCTAACTAACCAACTCACCATCCAACTAACCAACTCCATCCATCTGGGCAAGTTATGAAATACATCCTGAACCTGAATTGGTTTGTTCTCCATTTTGGGGTCCGGGAAAAAAATTCCCTCACCTCACCCTTCCATCCCTCAAACTCCATCCCTCAAACTCCATCCCCGCCTCTTGGATCGATGCCAAGTTGTTCATGCTGATGATGGTATCCATATGTTTGATTCCAAAGATTTTCCTTCGTCCATCCAATACCTGCTCCAACAACTCACCGGCCTTCTCACTCCTCAGGAGATGGTTGATGAATTTTCGCACGGGAAATCTCGGTGTAGGTAGGGTGGTAGGGATTCATATGGGTAACCCCCAAACGAAGGCAAGGACTATACCTGGTATATACGCGGTATATATACTGCCACTTGGGTGAAGAAAAATGCTACCGATTCCCCACCTTTTACAGGAGCCAGGAACCTCAAAAATCCGTTGAAAAATTGAGGTCTGACCAGGTATGGGACTTGTAAAAGTTTATCAAGGGTGATTCCAGGGACTTCCAATTGGGACCCCCTTATGGCAAGTTTCCCACACGAAAATCCCATATCTGTAGGGAATCTTATGGGAGTGGTGTGGGAATAGTATGGGGCCCAAGGGGTCCCTGAAAATCTCACTGAATTTACCTAAACCTGGAACTCCAAACAACCATCTTTTAATGGAATTTTGTTGATGTCCAAACCATTTCCAGTGTAAAGATTGGAATCATCATCCAATTGAAACAATCATGTGTAAATGGTTGTTGAGGTTTCCAGGTACTTATCGAGGTTTATCTAAAGCTTATTCACTAAGAATGTATGTATCTATTTAGCTATCTATCTATCGGCCAAATCTTACTGCAGTATATCACCAACCCTAGACATAAGGGGATTTCCTTTTCGCAGATACCTTTTTTTGGTGAGGTCTTGTGAGGCCGCTATACTTTGACCAGATCTATTGGTTGATCTGTCTATCTTTCTTTCGTTCTTTCTTTTTGTCTTTCTTTCTATTATCCATCTATCTGTCTCGCTGTTCATCTCTTTGTCCATCTTATCTGCTTAACCCATGCACACCATCACCTAAAAGGCCATGATTTCATTCATTCGATTCATTCATATGTCGATGTACCTATCTATTTTATCATTTTCATATGTGTGTATACATGTAGATGTAATTCTGGAACTCTAAAGCCAGCCAGTTTTTAAACTGATGGAAATGGTGAAAATATCTCGGTATAGCAGTATCAATCAAAGGTGTACCTGGAAAGCTTCATCCAGGTCATGAATCTAGTGGTTTTTTAAAGTGGGTCCGATAAACCCCCTCAACTATTTTTTCTTCCAAAAATGGCATGTCACATCACAGTTTATGACTAGTTGGTGGTTGAACCAACCCCTTTGAAAAATATGCTCGTCAAAATAGGTTCATCTTCCCCAATTTTCGGGGTGAAAATAAAAAATGTTTGAAACCACCACTTAGATGATCACCATTGATCCCCCAATGTTCAAAAGCATTACACTCCTTAGGGTGTATCCGTTAAATCATCTGTCGAAACCTGCGAGAAATCCACTCCACCACCCCGCAGTTTGCCACCCAAAGCGTCTGGCCATTAGCCTTGAGGTACACCGCAAGATTACCTTGGCAAGCGAGTATTCCCCCACAAAAAAAAAAACTCGTACATACCTTTTGTAACTGGGGTTATTTTTTTACCCCTATAAGTGGAATCATGGGCCCCTACTTATAACATCTATAGTGGCCCACCTTGTGATGAAACTTGATGTTGATAAACCCTGGAAGTTGAGTTTTGCGACCAATCAATTCCTTGGCTGGTGAAGGCTTAGGATGATCCATGGGGAATCTGCAAGGATTCCCTGTAGCTCGCTACCAATGGGCAAGCAAGCCGTTTGGGGTCGACTGGGGAGGGAATCCATCCAGTTATAAATGGCAACGTTTCATCCAGTTGGATAATAATTTTCACCAAATCTGTGCAAATGAAAAATGGATGGAAAAGATGGAAATGGCATTGAAAAACTGGTTGTTTAGGGTTGTTTAGGTATATATCCCATCTTAAAAGTGGTTCCCCAGTGATGGGATACTTATAGTCTATAGCTGATTATAGACCCTATATAAAAAATGGCTACTATTGGAATCCCCTTTTTGAACTGAAGACAGTTTTTATTCTAAGGTTTTTCGGTGTTTTTGCCCTCCATTTTCGTGGAAAAACCAGACAAAACTTGCCATTCGTGCAAAATTCTTGGATACGCCTTGGCCTCTTTGTGAAAGTGTAACTTGATGAATTACTGCTTGGTACTGTACGTCAGAATTATCATTTCAGGCAGGCTCGACGTCAGAATGACATTTTGTCAGCAAATAAAGTAGCTGGACCCTCTTGGAGGATCCTCCCAGCTAGTAAGTGGTTAGTAAGCCCCATTTATAAGCCATTTAGGCCATCTGGAAGGGAATAACCACAGTTAGGGGACGTACTAAACATATTCAAAACCATGATCCTCCAAGTAAGTTGGATGGACAAAATGGGTTGGAAATCACCGTTTCTGTTTAAAACTGGCTGGCTTTCGGGTACCATCAATCGAACATCGTTTTTTGTCATGTAAGTCCTGACCAAATCCACTTCAAGATGATATTAATTACTACAAATGTCTCAGTTTCGCTAGCGTTTCCCCTTCACTGCTAAAAAAACATCTGTACCACTTGTTCCCTGAACTTCAAACCTTTTGGAAATTCAATTGGACCATCTTCTCAAAAAAAACTCAACTGATGGAAAGGTAATGAGAAACTGATAGAAAAGTCAGTAAAGGGACCGATGGGAATGGTTCCCCAAAATCTCTTGAATTGAAGCTGGAAGGTACGATTTTCAAACAAATCTGTTTTTTTCTGGAACACTCCCTAAAACGAACAGCAAAAGCCCTTCAAAATAAGTCAAAACCCAAAAAGAAGCCGGATCATCTTGCAAGAACAAGAACAAGAACAAGAACAAGAACAACAACAAGAACAACAACAAGAACAACAACAACAACAACAGATTTCCAGGAGGAAACTCGCTGTTAGTTTCCGGGAGGTAAAAAATGGTCGAGAGGCTCATGCTGGTCATGGTATCAGGATGAGAATGTCCCAAGACCCCACGTCGCCGTTCCAAGCATTCCTGTTTCGCTTTGGCTTGACGGAAAGGGTGTGCGCAACGAAAAAACACGAAAAAGAGACAACCCTGGTAGCCTAATCATGATTCAGTGGCAATGTTTCAGTTGAATGATTCCAAACCTTTACGTGGAAAATGTTTGTTTAGATATTTCCATCCATTGCTTGTTTAGAATCACTAGACAAATATAAATATATACCTGGTACCTGAAACAACCATTTATAGATGGTTGCTTCAATTGGATAATTACAATTTTTTACACGGGAAATGGTTGGAAATCACCAAAGATTGCATCCTTCGCATCTTTTATCATGTTCTTTGCATCATACCTTTGCATAGTGTTGATGGAATAAATGCTGCACCAGTTGATATGGTAAATATCCCACTACTTACAGGGTTTCATACGTCATGCATTGATGAGGCCCAATTCAGTTTTACACGTCCCCAGACCCAGACCAGGCCTGGCCCCAAAGAATTCGCTCCCCTGATGATGTATCTGGTTGGTGCTTTCAACCCATTTGAAAAATGTTCGTCAAATTGGATCATTTCTGCGAGTTGACAGAAAATATTTGAAACTGGTACATCTCAGGTGGTTAGCCGGATTTCTGAACCATCAACAGTAGCTCCCCTTTTCTTCCGTGTCCTGATAGAGTTTCCCCGCTTCGGCGGGACGCCCTAAGGCATCTACAGTGCAAGCCAAGTTGTTCAAACTTGTCAAGGTATCCTTGGGTTTTTTTTTCAAAGGCTCGGATCCTTGAAGAGGTAAAAATTGTTGGGACGCAATTGAGCCATTTAAAAATTACCCTCCAGGAAATTAACATATCCCACCTAAAAAAAAGGAAAATCATCTTCAAATATACCTTATCAGGGGGATATGTTAATTCCTTGGAGGGCAACTCCTTACTTTCCATTGAGTCATCCTGGTTGTTTTAATGTCGGGATCCTTATGTCATGGCTTTATGAAATAATCCCCACACAACTGGGTAGTACCAGTATGATTTCCTATACGCTAAACCACCGGGATTTTTTTTCGTTGCTCCATTCAGAATTTTCTACCAGCTGGGCCCCACGAGAAGCCGGTCGTTATAAATGGTGGTGAAATAACTTGTGATTTTTGGCCCCGAAAAAAATGGCCGAAAATCCATCGATTTCACTGGGATTTTTTTTTTCACCCCTTTATGGATGTTTCCAAAAATAGTGGTACCCCAAAATGGATGGTGAAAATAACCGAAAACCCTATGGCCAAATGGATGATTTGGGGGGTTTTAACCCACTATTTTCGGAAACATCCATATAAGTGAAATGGACCCCTACTTATAATTGCTAGGCAATCCACCTTGTAGGTCCTACAAGGATTTCGAGGTCGAAATGAAGGAACCCTGACCTGGTTTCTTTGTTTTCTGAAGAGAAGATGAAATGTTCAACAAGATTCGATATGATTTCGATCCGAAATTTTGAAAGAAGTTCCATGATTGAAAAAAAACAAGAAACAACTATATTGAAAATACACAAATACAAAAGTTCCAAGCGAGTAAAATGTATGCCTTTTCAGCCCCCAAAAAATATCTACCAATCCAGTTTCAAGGATTCTAGACATCGATGGAAGATCAAATCCAGGTATTTGTTTATGGTTTTTTTGGGGGGTTTTTTGGGGAGAGAAAAGTGCGAAATCTCTTCCAAACTCCTGCCGCAATTTAAAGGGAAACCTGGAACTTGAAGGCCAACCAATTTTTTTTCAGTTGGGTGATTCTTTCCACATCTACCCCCATGGAAAAATGGGTGAAAATCACCATTTCCCTCCATCCATCCCCAACAAAAATGGTTGTTTCGAGTTCCAGGTAGTTTAGGAAGTTGGTTAATTTCATCCCTATGACAGTAGGGTGGTAAAGCCAACCATTTTTTTACACCAGGGTAAAAGTAGATGGCAGCCGTTACCATGTATTGGTTTATTATACTTAGAGGTTCAGGATACTTAGTAAGTGGATAGTAACCAGGGTTATAACCTCTAGAAGTGGGTCATATGTCCCCTAACTAGGGTTATAAACCTACATATAACCAGTTACTAAGTATCCTGAACCTCTAAGTAGGCCCTGTATTGACTCACATTTTGAGGACGGTTAGCCATGTACCCCCTGACCATGGGGTAGATGGATGGAGGTTTGGTGATGTGAACTCACCATTTTTCCCATGAAGTTTTCACCCCTCGAAACCTCCACCCTTTTCACCCCTTCTGCCCGAAGTGAAGTGGCTGGATGTTTAGCGCCCAAACTCTCCTCGTTTGCTGGAGGGAAAGTGGCGACGTCTCGGCGACGTCTCCAAATCTTGGGATTTTTTGGCATAATTTACGATGCTTGCAAAAAAGTGAGTCCAAGAAATCTCCAACAGGACCCACTGAACGGACCCCTAAACTTGAGTATCCAATAGCTCGATCGCAACTTACTTAGGGTCCGTTGGGATTCGGTCCCATTCAATTTTTGATGGAGTGAACCAAAGATATGACCTCCCAAATGGTGCTGGTGAGTTTAAATGCTGAGTTTTCCATCCCATGGTAGGTCCTTTAAAAAAAAAACCTTTTCAAAAAATCACCTGAAAGGAAAAGCAAGAAATATAAAGTTGTGGACCTTGGCGTTTTTAAGAATCTTTATCTAGTTGGGTGGTTTTTCACCAACGAAAAATAGTGAAAAATGATAGTTAATTTGTATCATTTCCCCACAAATTTCGGTGAAAATAAAAAACTTTTGAAACCACCACCTATTTATTCTCTTCGCCGGGTGATTTTTTTTCCGCCGTGACCTTAGTGTATCCCCAAAACGTTGAACGTCACGTTTACAACCTTTGAGTTCGGGTCAAACCGAACCACCTGGTACCCTTAAAAACCATGTTTTAAATGGATGGAAATGGTTAAACAATCATTTTTTATGTAAAAGTTTGGAATCATCCAACTGAAACAACCAATAAGAAATGATAAGAAATGTGGTTTAGGGTACTAGGGAGGCAAATTCCAAAAGGAATTCTCGTTTGGAAGTTTGGTCCAGAAACATGTCGTCAGTTCACCTGGGTGGATGTTCTTCTTTCAACAAACCGAGCCTTCGGAAGCCAAATACGGGGTTTACCGTTTCATCACTTGAAACAACCCTAAAAGATTGCAGAGTCACCCGAAACATCACCAAGGGACAAACGCTACCTGTCAATCTTTAGGGGCCCGATTTTCCCATAATTTCAAGCTGCTTATGGTGGACATTGCAATACCCAGCCGCAACAGAAAAAAATGGACTGAAACTAACCCTCCTGGAAAATCGAACATATCCTCTACCCAATGGCACAATTAAGTCGATGGTTTTCGGAACTTCCCGTTTGGTGGGCTATGTGATCGTTCCCTGGAGGGTAACCCCACCATTTTACTAGTAGCTTTTGAACCCTTTTTGGCAAAAGAATTAATTTCCTTCAACAAGAAGCTTGGGCAAATGTGCCCTTGCGGAGGTATGTGTGCTCATATCAATACGTGAGTGAAAAATATGTATTGCCACCTGGAACCTGAAACAGAAATCTAAATGTTTCAAGTTGTTGATGTTGATGATGATGATGATGATGATGAACAAATCTCCACCGTTCACTGGAAAATTGATTTTTTTTTCCGTATATAAGTAATCACCAAACCTCCATTTGACGCTTCTCTTGGACGGTCCAGCCGCCCATCCTTCATCACTCCAAAACATGGGTTCCAAAAATGCTTGGAAATCACCCTGTCCCTCCATCCATTAAAAAGATTTTCTAGTTGGTGGTTGAACCAACCCATTTGAAACATATGCTCGTCAAATTGGATCATTTCCCCAGGGATGAAAATAAAAAAATGTTTAAAACCACCGCCTAGTATTGCTGGTCACTTTTTCAGCCAGTGACCCCGACCCGGACCCACGGAAAATTGGCCATCGTCGTTTTTTGGGGTCCAACTTCAGCCCGACCCTACGAACCGACCTTTCGACCGGACATCCATCTTAAATTAACCGGGCTTCATGGCGCATCTTAAAGGCCTCTCTGAAACACTTCTCGGCCTCCTTGTAATCACCTTGCGCCTGAACCGGCCGGCAGCAACTCCACCGGAGGATCCGAAGGTCGAAGACTTTGGCAGGTTTTTGTTGAAAGGATGGAAAAATCACCCGATTTTTAAGCGGGTCACATGTTTAGTTTGCATGGCTAACATAACCAGGTGACTTGGGATGGAAACAATTTCCGGGTGACTTGAACGATGGTGACGAATGTTTTTTGTTTGTTCCCCCATTTTTTTTGCGGCCCCCCGGCTCCCCGGAACACCTTGTAGCCACAAAATCCGGGTTTGCCATAATCACCTGTCAGTTGAACCTGACAGAACCCTAAAAAATAGGAGAAACCCTACATCACCAAGGGACAATGCCTGTCAATCTTTAGGGGCCCGATTTTCCCATCTAACAAGGTTCTTATGGTGGACCCCGAAAATCCCCAAGCCCCCCAAAAACGAATTGTAGCGACTCTCCAGCCTTCCAGGCTGAGCCTAAGTTGTTCAAAGCATCCAAAGTATCTGGAGCCTGGAGATCGGCCCAAAAATCTTTGAAGAAAGCACTCCCCAAAAACTAACAGTTCGCACCCGAAAATAGGCCGAAAAACCCAAAAGGAAACGATATAGTATTCCAATTCCAATCATTTTCAGGTGCTTTTGCCGTTCGTTTTCGGGAGGGTACCCAAAATAGCAATATTTTGAAAGGAGGTACCATTTTAAAAAACCCATGATTTTTTTTGTATTGGCCAAATCTTTGGATTATTTCAAGCGGTTGTGGAGGCCATCCAGGGAACGAGAGAAAACATGGGACCCACCAAACGGGAGGTTGCTGGAAAATCATCGACTCAAAAAAACATTGGGGCCCGGGGATATGTTAGTTCGCAAATCTTTGCTAGTTGATGGTTCAGCCACCTACCTGAAACATATGCGCAAAATGGATCATAAAAACCCCAGGTTTCGGGGTAAAAATAAAAAATCTGTGAAAGCACCACACCTAGCTTTGGATTAACGACAAGTGTACTTGGATGATCATCCCACTTAGTGAGTGGTTAGGATTACCCACATTTATAAGCCATGGATTTCAACCATTTGGAAGGGGTCCCACAACCCGTTGGGAGACGTACTATATAAATGGATGGCCAACAGGTTCCAGGTGGTAGGAAAAAATGACTATTTTTTGTCCTCAAAGGTGCTTTTTCGAATTATATTCATGCCTTGTAGTAGGTGGATACGCCTACTAAAGAGCTACCTGGAACTCTGAAACAACCATGGCAACCCTTAGGTCCCCGGGACTAAAAGTGAAACTTTTATTGGGTTACCATGGTAAAATCCCACGATCAAATCCAAAGGGGCTAAGGCTAAGGGAATGTTCGGCGATCACCCTAAGATGTGCCAAGGAGTGACTTCAACCATTTCCTCATCCAAACAGACTTGAAGAGAAATATGGCGGCTCCGGACCCTCATCATTAAGCACAGCCCAGACAAGAAAAAAAACAACTTCTGCCCATCCATTTATAAATTATAAATTGGTCTTAGTTTCAGTTGGATGATGTTTCCCAAATCATTTTCCCATGGGTCACGTTTTGGGGTGGTTTCACCAACCAGGTTACCCTTGGTGGCTAGTTAAAAATGGGGTGATTTATGGGGCCCCTATATTTTCATGGCTAGCTGCGGTGAAGCTAAAGGATCAAGAGGTTGGAATCATGCCCACGAAAACCCATAGGAACGAAGAGGGTTCGTTCCGTCATCCAACTGAAACCAAGGCCATGAAAAAGTAGATGGCTTTTGGGTACCAGGCAGCCAAATATCAGCTAGCTTTTTGAGATTTTCCGACACCTGTTCAAGAGATGATTTTAAAACATTTCCGAAAACAAACTTCGGTGGTGCCGGAAGTACCCGGGTCTCAAGATTTGGTTCATCATCCATTGAAACGTTGCCATTTTTTTAGGGCCAATCCATCAGGTTTTTTGGGTGGCCAAAAAAGGAAGGCTCAACTTCAACCTTTTTAAGGTGGGGCCGAGTTCGTAAATTGCTAACTGGGATAAGTTCACCCTATCAATGGAGGAAACTCCTGAAAAACCCCATAAAAGGTGGGAGGGATCGGTAGGTAGCACAAAATAATCACCCAAAGAAGGCAAGGACTACAAGTGGTATGTATATAGTTTCAAGGGAGGGGAATTTATTTATGTTTTTCAATGGTTGTTTCTGGTTCCCATAAAAGGTGGTAGGTAGCATATAACCCCTCAGAAGGCAACATATAAGTATATATAAGTGGTATATACTGCCAATTGGCTGATTATATACCACCTACCAACCTATTAAGGGAACCAGAAACAGCTATTGATATAGGGGATATAACTCCATTTGTACCTGGTATCAGCCCACCTGGTAGAAACACCTCCAACCCGACGTGCCATTCGCCCGCTTTTTTGCATGCAAACAAACTAAGTATGTTTTGGGCGATGGTCACGTGGTCCATCAACGTCGAAAAGAATTCGGGGTACCCGGGTACTCAGATGCCATTAAAAAGCCGTCACCCAGCCATGTATGAGCAGTTGCAATAAAACAGGTAACATGTCATGACTGATTGATTGTAAAGAGTTGAAAAAAAAAGGTTGATTCACGCATTCACTCAGTACCATTCGATATCACCAGCTAGTGTAAGCCCGACTAGCTACCCGGATCACAAGTTGCTGCTAATTTCCATCAACTGGGAAACCCCCATTCCAAGCAGCTGTTCATCTGTTCACCAGGATGGTGCCCCTATCCACCACTTCTCTTATCTGAACAATATCTCAACAAGTACCCTCTGGTAAACTAACATAGCAATGGAATATACCCATTTTCAATAGGAAATACATCTTCAAAGGGCTCATTTTCCATTGCTAGGTTAGTTTACCAGAGCGTAAAAGCATCTTGAGTCGCTGCCTTTGAAAAAAGTAACCGCTTAGCCAGGTACTTTTTGTTTGTTTAATTCGTTGACTTCCTTCGGAAGTCGGTGTTTCCCATATGAATCCCTAAAGTTGTGCCGAGTGATTTCACCCTTTCAACGACCGTTGGTTGCAGGGTCACGTAAACTCACCATCCAAAAAGAAACAAAATGGTCACGCATGTTTTTTGCAGAATTACCATGTCTTTTGATGAAATCGGTATCCCTAGTTGGTGGTTGAACCAACCCATTTGAAAAATATGCTCGTCATATTGGATCATTTCCCCAAGTAGGGATGAAAATAGAAAATATTTGAAACCACCAACCAGTATCCCCTTTGAAAGAATCAAAATCTTGGTTTCCGGAAAAACAAAAAAAAAGTCCATCGAATCCAGTTGACAAGCGGCCGGGGGTGTTTTTGCATAGCTGCTCAACCTACCCTTTTTGCGCCCCAAAAATTCCAGCCTTCCACATATTTTGGGTGGCAACTTCAATACTTGGATGTCCCACAAAGTTAGTAAATGGTTAGTAAATGGGTTATAGCCCCAATATACCCCATTTATAGGTAGGTTATAACCCACTTACTATCCATTTACTAACTTCCTGGGACATCCAAGTAGGGGATCCTGGTTCAATCATTGAAGTATATGTTTTGGGGGAGTGTTTTGGTATGGTGAAAAGGTTTACTCATGATGCACCCGACAAAAACTGACACAGCCCTTCTGAAAATTAGTGTGTATATATATATATGTATATATATATATATGAAAAATATAGAGAGAGAGAGGTTTATTTACTTTCTTATTTTACGTATTTATTCATCTTGTTTTTGTTTGCTTTCTTTCAATTCATCAATTTTCACAGTTTTTTTTGTCACAGTTTCTAACTTCAGGCATGGGATCGTGGCGGATCGTGAGGAATGGAGAACGGAAAAAGCGAGCGACTTGCTCAACGAACTTCCCAGGACTTCCACCCTCTTTTCGAGGGGCCCCACCTGGATACCTGGAACTCGAAGAAAAAAACCCACGCGACACTCCCTAAAACTAACAGCGAAAGCACCTGAAAAAAAGTGTCCTTGGAAGACAAACAAGCCTTTCCTATTTGGGTTTCGGCAACTTTTGAAAAGAGCTATGTTAAACTTTC
>DF239436.1:155146-202217 GCA_000507305.1 Breviolum minutum Mf 1.05b.01 | reverse complement strand
TCAAACAAATTGATTTCATCGACACGATGAGACTCATTCTCAGCTACTGGCCCCTCATTTCTCGAAGTTCCGGATTCATCCTCTTTCACGCACATGGTAATCTGCTCATGAATCTGTTTAACAGATCCTCCAGCACTTGGATCAGCTTCTGGTTCTGGGTGATCCTCACCCTGGTCTTCCTCTTCATATTCGTCATCATATTCTTGGTCATCTTGTTCTTCTTCCCCATCAACTCCTCGAAACTTGTTTCCTTTCCCCCTTCCTTTGGTCTTTCTTCCACCTTTTCCCCTACCTTTGCCTCTTCCACCAGGCTTGGTAGGTTGAGCTTTGGCTTTTGGTTTCGCCGCTGGCTTCTTATCAGGATGCTTCTCCCAGCAATCTTTTGCTAAAAGACCCTTCTTGCCACAATGGCTGCACTTCTTGGGTTCTGGACAATTCTCGGCCAAATGGCCCTTCTTTCCACAGTTGAAGCACGTCTTGTCCTTGACGTCTGGCTTCCCCACAGGCTGTGTCACATGAATTGAACCCATGTCACCTTGAACTCTGGTTCTGATATAAAAATCCTGAACTCCAAGGAAAAGTTGCTGCACTGTCGTGGCATTTTGATGCAATTGAAGAAACTCTTGCACTTTTCCAGGTAGATTTCTCATGTACAGCAAATACTGATCACCTTCACTAATGCGGACATCTTGCAGCTGGGCTGCAATCACAGAAGCTTCCAACATTGAATGAAAAGATTCAATCTCTGTTTGCACTTCTCTCACGATGTCTGGCAAATGATCTGACTTCTTCACTCGAAACCTGATGCACTGCTCACGGTACCCTAAGGCTTCAGATCTTGAAAGTAGAGAAAACTCTTTTCTGATCAAACGAAGAAGCTCAAAACCATTCGACTCAGTGATGCCCAAAGCCGAGATTTGGCTCTTGATCAAGTTCTCAATCTTGCTGTATCCTGTGAAATTCTGCTGAAGCAAATGAAAGAGTCTCTTGCTCCTCATGGTCTGATCGTGGTCCCTAAAAGATCTAATCGGATCTGCTGAGTTGATTGCTTCTCTCAGTTCTGGCCCATAGGCATCATGAATCAGGCATAGCCAACCTGAAAACTGTTCCAACCAACTCTTCAATCCTGATAACTGATAACTCTTTTCCTCTCGATGTCCAATTCTTCCAAGATGCTATTGGCATCGATGGGATCCATTTCTCATCCATCTTCATTTCCTTTCTACTTCCGGATGCACTAACTTGTCCACTCGATTGTGATGGATCACCAGCTCCTGGTCCTGAAGACCTTCGATATTTTTCTTGTGCCATCTGAATCAAAAGATGATTCATTGCACCCTGCCCCACAAGCAATTGTGCAACTGGATCCCCAACTCTTTGTTGGACCTGGATTCTAAAATTCCAAAAGCTGGGTCATTCAAAGATACCCCATAAGATGCTGCAATCCGGAGAGGATCTTTCAAAGGAAGTCCTGGCGGTGTCAAAGTACCTTCAACATTAGACATCCCTTGTGGAGAGCTCTGCAATCCCGCAGGTGCTGCACTTGCAAACTGAACTGGGGTCGAAGGCCCAAACGAAACCGGAGATGATGTTGGATAAGAGGGAACCGATGAAGTTCCATGAGATAATGCACTTCGAAAACCTTCTGAAGTTGTACGTTCACTTGGAGTTCCAATATGATATATCTCCTGCTTCAAAGCCTCTTTGAAATTCTTCATTCAATCTTCGATTCAACAACTCAGAAGCTCCCATTTACTGAGATTCATACCGTTCTGCTGGACCAAGTGAGGCCATAGCCGCCACAAAAGGATTGATCAGTGGAAGACGATTTCCTGAAGCTAAACAAAGTAGGTCTTTCTTCACTAGCACAGGCGCTAGCCTGTCCACTAGAAGAGACTCTTCCAGAGTCATTTCCTAACACTTTAGTGGAAGACTACGCCCTCCAGACAATGAATCTCCAGTCACAGCTACACTTCCAGAACTGTTCCCACTCCTCCTTGAGTTGAACCTCCACAGAGATTCTATCTGCAGAAATTTTACCACGCATCCAGTTCCTGCAGCTGCCCTCTTGGATTGACCCATTGGCATTCTTGGCCTGCTCGTTGATTCTTTTTCACTGTCGTTCTTGAGTCCAAGATCCACACGTTTTGGTGTGCTGGGTGAAACTCTTCCAGACTTCCTCAAGTCTGAGCTTTAAACTCAGCAAACTCTGGAGCTAAGCAGTCTAAAATAGAACCTAAACAATTGAGCTGACGTCAAATCCCACAATAAATGACATCGACAGCACCAATGAAGTCTACTCTCACAGAGTTAAGTAGTGAAGTAGTGTAACGTAGTGAGCTGACACCAAGCAGAACACTTCTCTTCCTTCTTGCAATGAAGCAAACAGCCCTCTTTGCCTTTACCTCTCAGCGGTTGGAGCCTCCAAGCTTTCTCGACATCACCGCGCCCTTTTGTTTGGTCGCTCCCATGTTGAAATTGATATTACTGGCTCTCATTATCAGTTTTTCCAACGTTTTTCCCTCTCTCTCCTGGATATCTCTTCCCACTGTTGATCGGACTACCTCGAATCCACCCTGTTATATTACCGGAGCGAAGGATACTAGCCCTCTGATCAGGTACGGACCCTTCTCTTGCAAATCTCTCAGACCAAATCCCGCCTTCTTGCAGCTCTCAATCAATCATTAGGACTTTGTCCTCTCTTACCTCTGCGAACCTTTTCTTTCATACTATGGAACATCTCGAAATCCTTTGGCTCAAATCTTTCACCTCTTACATATTGTCACATCACTCGACCTCTAGTCTTATCTAACTCCCTGATAGCATTTGGCTGCGCCTCTCTGTATCAACGCGCCTGGCAACTTTTCCAACTTTCGGGTTCTCCTCTCTCTGACTCTCCTCTCCTTACATTCATGCCTCCCACACACTTCACTCTCCGTTGTCGGAAATCGAGGCCCGACGGGATTCCAGCGGATGATGCGCAACGCTATGAATCCACGAGCCCTCCACCCCATCGCTCCTTCTGAAGTCATTCATTTGGATGATTAACTATGACAGACCTTTTATAGTCTACATACCTTATATCTACGTATTCGCTCACTGGAGGTGTGTGGCGGCTTTGATGAACGTGAGGTTGCTCCTGTATATCACGCAGAACTGGCTGGTCTCACACCGGTATTACTTAACTGTCTGTTTTTGGTCTGCTTCGTTTAGGATACCTCCTTCTCTTCGGCTTTTTAATACAGTCGTACGCCGCTTTGCAGCGTCTGTAGAATGTTGCCTTTGAAGGAAGAAAGAAAGGTAAGAATAAGAGCAAAAATAAGAGTGGTCATAAAGACAAGGGTAAAGGGAAAGGTAATAATCGGAAAGGTTGATCGCTTCAGATCGCCACCATTTAGGTTGGTCCTAGGGTGGACTTTCCATCTTCTCCTTACCCTGCATTATTGGCACGCTCTCACTCCCGCTCGCCGCTTTTTAGGCCTGTCCGGAGGCGGAGCATTCTCTTTTGTCTTCCTCTTTCACATCTTGTCACAGTCATTTCACCTCTCTTATCATTTTTCTGATTATTCTTCATTCTTGGCATGCTCTTGTGTCTTCCTCCTTTAACATCCATGTCATGGTTGTTAGATCTCTTCTATCTCTGTGGAAGGCTTCTTGTCCAGCTTTCCACATTTAGGTTGGCTCTGGCTTGGAGACTCGCTCCTTCGATGATTACCCTTGTAGGTGCCTAATGCATACTTAAAGTCCAGCCCTCCACCACGAGTGGCTCTGACTTTGCATGCTCCCACCCAGCTCACCACCATTGAGGTTGACTCTGGATCTTCTACTCATTTTCTCTTCCTTTTGCTATCTCTCCTACTCTTCTTCCTCCTCTCTGCCCGCCCCGCCCGCTGGAATCCAAAGTGATTCAGATCCAAAGTGATCATCCTTCCGCTTCTTTCCTGCCAGTTGCTGCCATGGAACGGTCCAAAGCGATCTGCTCGATCCAAGTTTGAGGACGGGACATGAGTCTCTCTAGTAAGAGCTCCCTTGACTTTGCCGGTCTTGATAGTTCTTGCTCTTGAGCCCTCCCTCTCTTCCTCCTACTTGATGTTGCTCTTTTACACAGCTGACCTCCTCACCTTTGCGATTGACAATTCCACCTGGTGGTTGAAGAGAGTTTGGTTCCTTCTTTAGCCTCCCCCTTCTCTCTTCTTTCGAAGAGCGTCTGGGTTGCTTTTTGAAGGCACTACTCTCTCTTCTTCCTCATTTTTCTTTCCTCCATGTGCTGCTCCTTTCTCCCAAGCTTCCTTTGGGCGGATATTGCATGCACTGGGGATGACTTTCGCGATTTTCGGTTTCTGGTTTCCCACCTTTTGGACAACTTTTCTACGGTGGTCTGGCTGGGCCTCGCTACTTGCTGGAGGAGAACATCTGAGAGGACTCTGAGTGTTGGCTCGCTGCATGTTTGTCTTTTGTCTCACGCGGTCTCACCAAGTCCTGGGTTGGTCAAGTTGCCTCGCGCTCTCCAATCAACAGGCATGCGTTAGACCTGGCTGTTTCACTGGACGATTAAGGCCACTAGGAACTGGTTTCTTTAATGGGTCCATGGTGCTCTCTTTTTGATCTGCTCCTTCCACCATTAAGATTCCTGCCCTACGGGTTCCTCGCTACAGGCTCGCCCCGGTTGACTGCTATTTAAGCTCCCCTGTCACCGGCAAAGCTCCCTGTTAGCTACCCGTTCTTTCCTATCCTCGCCTTGCACCGATTTTGACCCCACCGACTTTTGCCATCTACGGCGTCGGTTTAATTTGTTAATTTGTTTGTTTGCAATTTTTGGCCTGAATGACTAAGTTGTTCTGTGTTGCTTCAATTCAGTTACGTCCAATTGCGGATCATGATATGCTGACTGTAGGGCGCTCTGCCCGGGACCTTCTTCGCAAGAAGATCGCACCTTAGCAGCAAGGAGCAAAAAAAAAAGGTTGTGCCACCAAAATTCCTACATTTCCGAGAGAGATGGAGCGAGTACTGAGATCCAGTGGAAGCTAAACTTAATAATGCTTTGGATGCACACCTGTCTATTCTCTACAAAACAAACAAAACAAAGAAACACCAAGTCAGCACTCCCTGACCCCATCAAGAAGATCTGCACCAGCTAGACCTAACTTTGACAAAGATCAGAGCTTAGCCTTTGTTGTGTTTTGTTTTGTTCGTCTTTCCTTCTACAGGATCCATCTCTTTCCATTCTTGGATCTTTCCAGATCTTAAGCAGAGGTTGCAAAGACTGCCACTATCGCAATGATGCCCGCAGCAATGGAGCAAAAAAAACTAAATCCCTGGATGCTGTTTTGGGTGTTTTGTTTCGGTTGTGGTTTTTGTTAGTGGTTTGTGTTGGTTTTGCTTATGTGCTCCAAGGTACCTCGGTCTTTTCAATTATTGCACATCCTCTTAACAAAGAAAAGAAGTTCTACACGTGCTAGATCGGTTGCAGCGGAAAAAACCAGGTCTTGACTCTCTGTCTCACATTTCCTTATCCTTCAACTGTTTCGATTTGGCCGCCGTTCGCCCGCACATGTTTGGTGTATTTATTATTTTTTTTTGTTTTTGCTTTCTTCTTACTGACCAATCTGTGCGGTCGAGTTATCTACCGATGACTTTTTTTACATAGTTACATGACTGCCACAGTTGTTATGACGAGCGCAGCATTGTCCAAACAAAAATGTTTAGTTTATTTTTTGCCATTGGTTATGTGATAGTCGTAGTGTTTCTTTTCACCTTTACCTAAGCAGCATTGAGAAAAAAGTCTTAGTTTTCAGCATTGCGAAGGAAACATTATTCATTGATCTGACCTTCTGGCGACCATGGAAACTGGGCAAGAGAATTGTTCCTTTACAGTGGTTGCTGGCTGACACCTGCATGTCTGCCTTTTCTTTAGTACTGGTGGATATGAATTGGATTGTTGCACGAATGCCTCATCAATTGGCAACACTGGCAGGACATTGAACTAGCACAAATGGTACAAGTATTTATTATTCCAGCATGGCAACAATTGTTCAATGCTCTGCTCATTCTTCCTCGCACCGGAATAGGCAACGTGATTTCTGGTAGCAAAAACATTCCATAGTGAGTTTTTGTAGCCAGATAAAAACAATTGCTAGATGTTCTTCTCATGTGCCTTTTCCGGCCCCAACTGGTCAAGTGACGCAGGAGAACAAGTGACATGCATTGTCAGGCGCCACATGCTTCATCAGTTACATCTTGTTTGGATGTTGTCACTTGTTTTTGCTCACGCCGTCAATGACGGTCCCGCTGTTTAAGGTGTTTTTTATCATCAGTGTGTGACACGCAATGGATGGGTGTGGGGGTGGGGTGGGGTCGGGGATGTTAACATTCCTTGCACTTGACACATGTTTGATGCTACGCAAGAACATGCGGCGGGGTGCGGGTGTGGGGAATGATTGTAACGTACCTTGAACTTGACACATGTTTGATGCTATGCAAGAACATGCGGTGGGGTGCGGGAGTGGGGAATGATGTTAAGGTTCCTTGAACCTTATTACATGTGCGGTGCTACGCAAGATTATGGGCTGGGGTGGGGAATGATGTTGACGTTCCTAGAACTGCTTTACATGTTTGGTGCTACGCAAGATTATGGGCTGGAGTGTGGGAAATTATGTTAACGTTCCTAGAACTGTCTTACATGTTTGATGCTACGCAAGATTATGGGCTGGGGTGTAGGGAATGATGTTACCGTTCCTAGAACTGTCTTACATGTTTGATTATAGGCTGGGGTGTGGGGAAAGACACAACTGCAAGGGAAAGCACAACGTCGCTGAAAAAACGACCCAAAAAAAACTGCGTGCCGCTGCGGCTTGAGAACCAGGAAGTGGAAAACACACTGTACATTTCACAAAATCAAGTCAAAATATTGGAAAATACACAGAAGTTTGACATGTGCCAAAAAGAGATATCCAACAAAGTACTGTAAGGGTTCACAAAATGAAGAAAATGCATTTTTAGAAATGCATGGAATCCACGGGGCCGCTAACAGCGGCGTGACGTTGTTTTTCCCTCTTATGTTTGAAGGTTTCTTTTCTTTTCCCACCCACTCAGTTTTCCACTTTCGTCTCCCTCCCCGTTTTCAACACAAGTGTGTTTATGGACAAGTGTCCACATATACGGACAAGTGTCCGCCGTCCACAAGTCAAGTGTGAATAACAAGTTGTTTTACAAGCTAACCTTTAGGTCTCACGCTTCTCTTGCCAAATCCACAGCCTGGAAACGCGGCTGTGGGAAGGGTCACAGCCATTTCCCCACTTTCAAAAAGGAGTGCGCTTGCTTTTGCACTTGTTGTTTGGAGCCGTTGCGCTTGAGTTACTTGGCAGGTAACGTAGGCCCAAAAGCACTTCCACACGCACTAAGCCAAGGGATGACTTTGGGCGCTCCACCTGCCTCATCCTCTCTTGAAGGAGGCTCCTCAATTCACTGGTTCCCACCAAGCTTTTTGTGAGCGATTCATCATCATCATCATCATCGTCATCATCACCATCATCATCGTCATCGCCACTTGTCCCTGGATCATCATCAGGTGGCCATGGATCTTCTCCTCCAGTCCAAGGATCAGAGGCATTAGGTTTCCCAGTCGCCTCACTCCAAGCATTTGGATCCACTTCTTCCTCTTCCCACCCATCAAGCACTGAACTCTTTGCTTGCAGCTGCCTCGGAACGCTTTTTTGCCCTCGTAGTAGAGCTCCTTCCAAACCTCACCTTCGAGTGTGCCATGGCTGGATCAAACGGCAGCAACCTATACCCAACCAAACAAAGTGCACTTTTCAGGGGTGCCTGGTAGGAAGCCTCAAGCTCCGCTACCAATATGGCTCCAATCCCAACCACCAGCAAAAAAAACAAAAGAATCCTGGGGTATCCACTATGGGGATAGCAAACACAAAGCAAATGCGGGCTGAATGCTAGCGTGCAAAATCGTTTTGCAACTGAGCGCATTGATGGCTGCATGCCGTCCAAATCACTAGTGAACCCTCCATGTCTCAACACCAAGCAAAACAACCCTAATCAATCACCCCGGTGTGATTTTGTTTTTTTTTGGGTTGGTGTTTTTGTTTTTTTGGTTTGTGTTTTCCTTTTCGAAAATCTACAGTCCTGAGTTTTTCAAAAGCATTGTTGCATTATATTCGTCATGCGAACTAATTCTGATTTTTTTTTAATTGACACATTCTTCTGTGACCGTTTGCAGCCGCTGCGTGAGTCAAACCATTAGGAGGGTAAGATTGGTGTTGAGATGCGAATGTAAACCAACAAACTCTCTTTGTTTCAGACTTTGAATTGTCAATCCTTGAAACTCAAGTCACATGTTCATGCCTTTCATGCGTTTAATGCTCACCCGTTCGTGGTGTTGTGAGATGTCAGCAGCAAAAATGGAAAACCAAGTCAAACCTTTATTTTGCGGCAGCAAGATGCACGGCATCATGGCGATGAGAAATGCATGAAATGACGGAAGAGCAGCCGACTGTCACGTACTCAGTGGCGTAGGGCATTGTACAAATTTCTCACCCAAATTTTACCAACTGAGGTGTCATTGAATTGGACCACAGGCCAAGTATTGAAGAGCTGTAATTTTTCAAACTTTGTAAACTGCTTTACTGAATGCTTGCAGGTGCCAGTTCGGCAGAAGACGACGAGGATTGGTTCAAGTGCAGATATCAATTATGCCAGCCTATGCATCTGCTGTATATGTCACTTGTGGTTTCAAATTGATTTGTTGCGAAATGTCGCTGTTTCCCTTTGTCGCTACTGCAAATCACTTACTTTTGAAGCGATAACAAGCAGGATGAACTATGTTGCCGAATATGCCGTCAAGGAGAAGAGGCATCCATTTATGGTGCAAATGGTGCAAATGGTGCATCCCTATTTGAAATTTGTTTCTTGCGTCCAGGCTGGCAAACTGTACTGTCCATGCCGATGTGCTGGGAGCATCAAGTGGATTCATGGGTCTGCCCCCCAAGCTAATCACAAGTGACATTTTTAATCACAAGAGACACAGCTGTGACAACAAACATTGCAATTTTTCATGGACATCTTGAGTTGCAGTGGACATGCTGTAGTTTTTTTTTTTTGATCGGAGTTTGGTTGATCTTTTTTGCAAACGACGTGTTTTGCAACAACTTCCGAGGGCTTGCTTACAAGCTTGGCTGAAAAGCTATGAACGGAAGCCAGTTGGAAACGCCCAGTGTTTTTCCCGCTGCCATGGACAAACGAGAAAACGGCACGACTCGGTGCTCAGCTGATTGTGAGGCTTGTGAGCTCTGTGGTTATCCATTTGACTTCATACCGGCGCGGCGTTTCAAAGAAAGACAGATCTCAAGCAATTTTGCGTTTTTGAATTAGATGCAGTAATGCCATTTGTTGCATGTCTTTGGGAAGGTATATTCAAAGAATGCACCGCACCAGCTGACTTTGGCTGATTGGGTGGATGCCTTGTGTCTTTCATCAGCTTGTTTCTTGTTGGACTGGAAGCAACGAGCCTTGGTTTCTCTACTGAGGTAGGAGCCTTTTGTTCCTCGAGCTGGCGTGTGCCACCCTTCTGCCGTCGTTTTTTTTTTGGAGAAACGGGATTTCTGTTGCTCTAGGGACATTTTTTCGGGAAATGTTGAAGGTGAGCCATCGAGTCTTACGCATCCTCTACGTTCCTTGGTGGCCTTGGCCATGCAAGTCGTGTCATGAAAGGTGGGTTTTAGGTGGGGAAAGTTATGCCAGCGACGCCTTAGGCCTTTGGTCTTTGGGGTCTTCCTGACGTTGCTTCTGCCCAGTACCGCAACCCACTGAATCCAAAAAAACACCGCGGTCATGGCAGGTTTTTTGCTTCCCATTCTCACCATCATGGCAACCCGCTCCATTTTTGGTCGGCGAGCTAGGCAAAAAGCTCTGGTGATTTCTTCACTGTCTGATGTGACAGTGACACTTTGCAAATTCTCAATGATTGGTAGTGTTGAGATGTACATTTACACCAAATAGTAACTAGCAGCTATAAAGAATGTGGCAGGCCTGAATTGACTTCTGCGTGGCATGCATCCCCCTCAGAATTCATTTTTTTTTTGGCAGACAGGCATTTTGAAGCCCCCGGCACACCGAGGTTTTGCCATTGACTCTCGACATTTTCATCGGAGAGTGCTTGTCTTTAGCAGGTGGGACTTCAACGAATGACTCGACACGAGATTTGCAGCTTTGTCACTTGAAGTGTGGTGCAAGTTGGAAAGCGGACACACGTCTTGCTGGAACGAGTTCTTGAGATAATGATGGCAGGTATAGCTTTTATTTATTTTCTGTCTTTTTTGACTGCGGCACGAGCCCAAGGTAAATGTCAGATAGCAGGATAGAACCACCATTTTTTCCCAATCAATGCCATGCATTCTTTCCAACTTTCAAATCCGAGGTCAGAACGAGTGTATCTACAGATGCTAGACAGGAAGGCAACTCACCAGCCGCAGATGGAGAGGCCTCCTGATTTCCCAGTTCCATGCGAAACACTTGAGCACGTTCCAAAACCCCAGTCATCATATTATGTAGGAGCCTTGTCATAAGGACGTCCTGCGTAAGGAAAACTCAGGTCGGCGTAAGCCGGCGTAAGCTTTTTGTTCGCTAGCATGTTGCGTAAGGTTTCTCGGGCAAGGTCATACGACATGGGCAATTGCTTGACCTTTTGGAATACTCTCACTTGGGATTTGTAGGGAAAGACTGATTCGCAGTCTCTTTTTCCAAGGCATCTCCTGTTGAAGCTGGCAGTTCTTCAGCTGGAAGTCAGGCACTGGCGGTTCAAATCGACACACATCTGAGCGAAAAAAAGACGACACGACTTGAACTGACAAAATGCTTGTCCAGGTTGACACGAGACAGCGACCAAATGAGACAGATCCAGAGGAGGACAACGACATTCTGGGGGGGAAAACCTCCCGAAAAAGGTCCATTGATTCGCCATTTGGTCACAGTTCACTTTCAATGCCTGAAATTGTTGAAAGATGGAGAACTATGGCCTTTAAGCCTTGAACCCCCAAAGAAACCGAAAAAAATCCGTAAGCAGAGAGATGTTGAACTAGAGTCTCAGGAACCTTTTGATGGCTAAACGGCTGAACTGCTAAACCTTGACATCCCAAATCCACCTAAAAAGCCGAAACCTTTTTGGGAGAACCCTAAACCTCCAAGAACTCAAAATCCATTTTGATAGATTGCGCTGATAGGAATATGACATTCCTTAGCAATCAAAATATTGAACGCACTGGCACTGTCAATCATTTGTCTGTGCTGTTTGATTTCTGTTAGCATTGTGTGTTTGCAAAGGCATAGTACTGTACTGCTAAGTATTGCTCACAGGTTTCTTTAGATTTTTGCGGTATGCTGCTGTTGTGCGGAAAGGACGATGAAAGGAGATCATTAGAACGGTGACAGGCCATAGGAATATATTCAAAGAAACCTACCTCAGAAGCCCCAGGAAACTTCACATGAAGATGACAGAGAGGGGAGAAATGGACGTTTTGAAAAGATATGAAATTCCGGAAGAAAGAGGGAGGAAAGCAAACGAGATAAATTTGAAAGCCATGTTTGGCAGTTTGGTTCTTGCTCCTTTTCTTTTCCCTGTCCTTCTCCACAAAAGGATCTCCTGGTCATCATGGGCTTATCTGGAAATCCGGTGCGAAGCCCTAAAATCGTTGATCTTCAGATATCAAAGGATTTTCTTCGAAAGGGTTTATTGGCGAATGATGCAAGGTCCGGTCTTTCTTGAGTATGCTGATCTTCCTGTCTGCCAACGTTGCTGGTGTCTACCTTTTCTTAGTGCCTTTGGCTAGTTTGACTTTGATCCAGACATGTCAACATAGGTAACCGTTGCTGTCGGGGCTTGGGTGGCGGCCCGTCATGATTTTGTCATGCTGGAAACTGGGCAGGGTATTCCTTCATTCCTCGGAAGATGGACGCTGCGCAACCTGTTGGAATCTCAAACCATTCGATGATTTTTTTTGGAGCAGAAATCAACTGGTCAAACTTTGGGGAATGGTTGTCATTTTTAATCTCAGCTTGCCCATGGGAAGAGTATCAAAATCGGGCACGTAAGTGATGTCACATCTTATCTCCATGTTGTTTGAACGGATGCGCGGTTTTTATGAAGGTTACCATACATCCAGGCGCTTTGGTGCAAGACACTCAACACACTGCCTTAATGCTTACATTGTTTGGTAGGATCTATGAGAGCCACTTTGACCATCAAAAAGTGAGGGTCCCCGTTGTGATTGCAGGCCGTCGCACCAGAAGTTGTTGCAATCCTACTTTGGCCGGAACCTCAAGGACTGAGAATTATTGGATAATCCTGCACGCTGCTTCTATATGGCTGAGAACTTCCTGTTCTCCTTTCTTGCAAAACAAGGTCTTCCAGTGAAGCTGAAGCTTCTAGATCTGGGAGAGAAGAACGCTTGCTTCTTTCTGGCAGGTCTGGGATTTGAAACAGGACATTTGGCAGGGCTGATTCTGCTGATTCGATCTGAACAAGAATCACCGAGATGTGATTTGTGAGGTCTGTTGTGCTTCCTTCAGCTGGAGCAAATGTGCTTCTGGAAGCTTGAGCAGATTTGGAGCAAACTGAGTGACTGATATCTGAAAATCTGGAGTCGTGAATCCACCCCAGCGTTTGGACGTTTGGGCGATGTCTCGACTGATCTAAGGACATGCTTGGACTCGCACTGGGGTACCTCATCTGCAGATTTTTCTTTTGCCGCATTGTGACATGTCATTTGTGAATTTAAGGTATGGGCTTGCAGCCTGCTGTGCTATTGGCTTTGCAGCCGTCCTAGATTTTCTGGCAATTTTCACATCAAATGTTTTTTTTTGTTTTTTTTGTCTGTTTTCTTTCTCAGAAACTTTCAGGTTCTGGGAATGCTCCTTCTGGGAGTTGCCCTTGGCTACAATTCTCGGAGTTGGCAGGCACATATTTTCCTTGGGGCTTCACGAGGCCCTGGGTCGATTTTTTGTGGTTGAAAAAAATCAACATCCCAGGCGCTGCGAACTTTGGTGAGCTTTGCTGAGACTCAACTTGGCAACTTTGTCTCAGAGGGATGGTTGGGATCCTCAGATGTGTCCACTTCTTTTCGAAAAGCAAAAGGGTGGGAAATTGTTGCAACGAAAAGTGTTCAAGAGCTGGGGATTTTCCTATTTTTTGAAATCGGAAATCACCATTCAAAAAAAAAACCTGAAAGGATTTTTATGGCTCACCATTGTGATTTGCAACAAAAATCCTTGCCACCCAGGTGGAGATTTCAACGTCTCACTGTTGCAATTCTTCAGTGGGTGTCAATGGCTCAGTTGAGTGGCTTAACCGACAGGATGGTGAATGGTGTGAGTTTTGATGATTGGAGTCTCCATGGACATTCATATGGTTCATATGATATTCACATCTTTTCATCAGGGTCTTCCCTGCCTATGTGGGGCACCTTGTCTTGTGCTTTCTCTGTGGCCCAGTGCGCTTAGCCGGTAACCATGTAGATCGAATCGCAGCCCCGAAACCTTCGTGGAAACGGAGGTACTTCATCTGTCTCAACATGCCAGAGCTTCTATCATGAATTCCAACCCCATAATTTCCTTTGTTGCATCCTCAGTTATTTTGTCCGAATGTCTCAGTGTCATTGAAATTTAGTCCATTTCTGCTACTCCATGATGTGTTGAATTTGTATCAGGTCATGCAGCTGTTCGTTGGCTATGTCCATTTGTGGGGCTTTGCTTTCATGGAAGGATGCATTGCTAGTGTAGCTTGGCTGAAAATCTCCTGTTTTTGGAGAAATTTTCACATCACATTTTCGTCTGTTTTTGCTGAGGTTTTGGTGCCGGAAGCGATTCAGCCTTAAGCATAGCTAGACATCAGTGACGTGTAGGAAGTGAACAGAAGCTGTGCTGTAATGGAGCCTTGGCAAGATCCAGGCGTGCATCCGTAAACTTCTTCGTTGGAGCCATCAACTGCCATAGGCGAATGCATTTTTTTTGATTGCCGCCGTGCCATTGGGTTTTGTGGAGTGTAATCAACAACATGCGATGCAATGAAGAAAGTCTCAGCAACAACCTTAATCTCATTACAAATGATCACGGAATCACAACAGCTTGCTTTGCTACCGTCCGTGGAAGGCGCTTGTTTGGAACCATGAGCGAAGATGCAGGCAGCTTTTCGGCATTTTTCAAGGATTTTGTTGCATTTTTCCATTGCCTTGGTGGAGTTTAAGGTGCCACAGATTCTTTGCCGGATGCCTCGGTTGAAACAACCTGGCGGGTGGAGTTGAAACCACCATGTTTCATGGATTTGTTGATTTTGAAAACACGGATTCTAAGGCCAATGCCACCACACTGGGCAACGCTGAAGCTTGCTTTGGTGCATGTAAGAAACCCAGGGCCCCAAGGTGTGATGCGATGAAAGGTCCGCGAGTTGTGATGAGATGACAACCGAGGTTGCTGTGCATACGCCTCTAGTGTTTACTGTGTGGTACTTGCCAGCCTACTTGCTGGACAGGCACGTGACTTTTTTGGACATTTGAACTCTTAGAAGCTGGATTTGTGACGATGAGAACTTCGCAGCTTCATATTGATTTCCTTTGCAGGCTTCTTGGGGAATCGTTGTTTCCCATGCTGCTAGTTGATCATTCAGGCACCAACCGTCGAGAAAAACCATCACTGATTCACTTACCTCCAGACTCCACACCTTTGGGGCTTTTCCAGGCGATGTTTTGGAAGGTTTACACAGGCGAGATCCACTCTTTCTCTCGAGTTTCTTGGCTCTTGGCCAATTTTTGGTTCGGGGTCTCCCCCAGCGGGTTTTAACCTCAAAGATTCGCAAAACTTCCGTCGTTACTTGGAATGTAAGGCTCCATGGCTTCAGTTCGCAGCAACTCACTTGCAGCTTGAGAGTTTTTCAGTTTTCAGCCACAATTTGGATCACATGATTTGGATGGTACAACTGGCAAAGGCAAATCAAACTCTTCGGTTGGAGAAGGGCAATCTTTGTTTGTCCTTGAGCTGTTGCAGCTCTATGTGCTGGCATTTTGCTCAGTTTTAGAGAGCCACACTTCACATTTCAAGAGTAGGCTAGTCCGTTCTAGCTCAGGTTTCTGAACGTCAGTGACCGTATATTCGCATGCATTTCGTTGTACCTGTGGGAGACTTTGCTACAAACTGGAAATCAAGGTGCTACAATGCATCCGCATCCTCGAGACATCTCCGGTGATGACCAAGTTAATTTCGGCCTTGTTCCTTTCCTCAAAATGCGGCCCCACTTGGGGAGTTCCGCGTGGGAGTTTTTAGATGGGGGAAACCTTGCAGCCCCGTTGCCCTTTCCGGTCACGAGGCTGCGATGTGGGCTGCGCTTCGTTGGACTTGGACACTTCTTGGTGGGTGAGTCGGCGATTGGACTCGACAGATCCAAGGTGGACCAGGCCCAGGAGATCCATGACGTAGCCGTCGTGGTGTATGGTGGTGTTTCACGGGTGGATGTTTGGAAACTTCCCCCCAGGCAACGTTGAAGAAGCGTTGGATGCATTGGGTCACCAAGCGTGGCAAAATCTTGGGAGTTTGAAGCTCAAAAATTGGGTTCGAGTTGACTATGTTGATTGCACCAACAAAAATCCTAGTTTTCTTCACCAAAAAGAAACAGTTCTAGGTCAGGTTCCTAGATTTTCAGGTTGCCAGCATGCTGCTCTTATGCTGCTGGTCAGTCATGGTTGGGAGCTGAACAAACATATGGTCATGAGAACATCCCTGGGATCGGTGCCACATGGCGATCCATGCACCGATCCATCTTGTCAAAGGCCCTTGTCATGGCTCTTCCACTCGCCCTTGGCAGGCCGATGAAGTGTTGAAAAACCTTGAGTTTAGGATGTATATTTCTATCATATTTAAAAGGATGGTATATGAGCCTCATATGTTATACATGTTATTCCCACAGCTGCAACAGCTTCCAAATTCTTGGTGGCAAAAAAAGAGTTGTCAATTTCCTTTTGACTTCTTCTAGGCTTATTGTCCGGTGCATTTTGTCTTCCCAGGTGCGAAGGGGCAGTTGGACCACACCCATTGGAGTGTTTTATTTCTGTATTCCACTGGGACAAGGGGAGAATCTGACAGGCAAAGCAGATCTCCGACTTTCTCCCTCTAAGTGTGGTTCTTGGATCATGGATCAAAGGATCAAACGGTTGGATTGATACGAATCACAGTGACCGGAAGGTTGACCTCATGTGTCTGGATACGCCTTTTCCATTTGGCTACAACCAAGGTATGGGAGTGGTTGTAGCATCCGCTTGGATCCTCGTTATGGTGAAGCTTGGCGAGGCACAAATTTCCGAAAACCAGCAGAACTTTGGGTTTTGAGGTTTTGGCAGAAAAATGACTCTGGTCATTTGTCAAGGCCCTTCCTCGAATCCTAGAGCAAGCTTCCGCCCTTAGAAGACGCAGGCGGAAAACAAAAAAAAGCACAACCATCTGCTAAATTTCAAAAGTCAATGGCGGTTCGTTTGAAAAAGGAATTATAAGTTCTGGCGTGCTGAATTGGAACTGTTCTACCAAAAACACGCTAGTGTCATCAAAGAAGTGGATCGTATATATTTGCATGTATTGAAATCCCATTGGCATTGGATTTTACTTTGTACTTAGTACTTAGTATTAGTGGATTCAATAAAACAAGTAACAATCAATAATCGTTATAGTTCCGAAGTTTTCCGGAAGTAAAAGTTGCCAATCCCCCCCATTTGAAACCCCACCATGGCCGTTTTGGGGTCCCGCGGAACCTTAAACGTTTGGAAAATTGAACGAGCACTTTTCCAATTTGAATGTTTGGAACTCGGAACAGAATTTGCTGATCAAATTTCCAAAAACTTATAGTTCCAAAAAAATTGAAACTATAATTCCAAAACATGAATAATTTCAAAAAAAATAGTTCCAAAAAGCTTGGAACTATAATTTCACAAAAAATATCCTTCCAAGTTTTTTGGAACTATAATTTCAAACATATAATTCCAAAAAAAAATAAATTCCAAAAGATATTTAGTTCCAAATTTTTGGAACTATAATTCCAAAAAAAAAAGTTCCAAACATTTCGGAACTGTAATTAAAAAACCTATAGTTCCAACAAAAATTGGAACTATAATTCAAAAAAAACTTATAGTTCCAAAAAAATTGGAACTATAATTCTAAAGAAGATATTTCCAAAACAAAAACTTATAATTCCAAAAAAAACTTATTATTCCAAAAAGACTTATAATTCCAAGAAAACTTATAATTGCCCTAAAGACTTATAGTTCCAAACTTTTTGGAACTATAATTCCAAAACAAAACTAATTCAAAAAAAAAACATATAGTTCCAAAAAAATTGGAACTATAATCCCCAAAAAAATAGAACTCCCAAAAAAAACATATAATTNTTTGGATCTTTTTTTTTTGGCGGCGGGGGAATTATAGTTCCAAAATGTTTCAACTACATTTTGTTGGGAATGATATTTGTTTTTTGGCATTATATGTTTTTTTTGGAATTACAGTTCCATTTTTTTTGGGGACTATATTGTTTTGGGTTTTTGAATTGAACTGTAAGTTTTTTTTGAATTATAGTTTACCAAAACTTATACTTCTGATTTTTTGGAAATGTAACTTTTGACAACTCTAGAATCTGAAAGGCTTTCCGAAACTCCTGGAACCAAATAAAAAAAAAACTAAAATATCCCGAAATCGTCAAAGCGCAAACAAGGGATGGATGTACTTAAGCCAAACCTGGCTTTACTAGAGGGGGAGAAAGAAAAACGCTGCTGGCGAATGCGTGAAGAACTTTTGCTTTCAAATCTGGTCTGCTGCCATTTGATACCAATAGAATTTATTCAGATATCCTAAAACTTATACTTCCGTTTTCATTTGAACTTTTCCTTAAAGACCATACCTTTTGAAATTTAGCACAACCATCTTTTTTTTTTGGTTATATGTAACAATGCCTTTTTTTTGTGGTTGAGTCAATCCTTTTGTGGGCAATCTGAAGGTTGGTGAAGTTGTTCAGTTACCTGCTTAAGTGAAGGTGTTTGCACATCATCACCTGTGGATTGTCTGCCTTTGGCATGGTCGTTGCTGTGCCCAAGCCTTGGAAGAAGCTCTGTTTCCCTTTTTTTTCTCCAAACAAGGTTTTTTTGGGATGCAAATTCTCGTGGTGTTTTGGAGATTTGTGGTGTCTTTTTTGTTTCCGAAATTTCCAAATTTGGTTGATTCAAGCAGGAAGTTCCAATTGATTCACGCCATGATTTGATCTCTTGAAGCCACCTTTGCCCCATTTTCTGGGCTGAATCGCTTCGCATTGAAGGAACAACAAAGACATGTTGAATTGATCGTTTGAAAAACAAGGCAAAGTTGAAGACGTAGTACTTAGATGTACTTGTTATATTAGTATATTCATATATATTTTTATTTGAAGCATACAGCATAATGACAAACATACATATTCTGCATATATCAATTTTATTGTATCAGTATCTAGATCACATGGCCGCTGCGCACAAAACAAAATTCTTGCAAGCTTTCAAGACGTCTCCAAAGACACCTGATCTTCTGCACTTCAAACTGCAGCAATAGACTTGTGCGGTGCAATGTTGGGAAGTGGTGCGGTGAGCGCTTGCCGCATCTATCGAAATGCGTGTTTCTACCTTAGACCATCGTGGCCGGGGATGACTGAAATGTTGCTACATTTTGATATGAAAGTTGCTACCCCCAATGGATTCATCCCTGAATCCCGAGGTTTGTTGAAACATGCACGACTCAAGGCGGGTTGTTTTGTTGGTACCAGCGTTTTTTGTTGCCCAGGTTGACCCCGAAATACTCCTATATGTCTGGTAGGCCAGATTGCCTGGTTTCGGTGCTTCGAGAAGTTTCTTCTTCAAACGAGCACAGGTGCTTGTTGTTGGAATGGCTGTTTGGAGTCACACGAAAATGATGGGATGAGACATTGTTGGATTTATTTGTTTTGACGAAATCCTGAATGAAATACTGAAATACTGCCAATTTCTGCCCTGTCAGGGTGAGCTTCTGGGCATCAAGGGTTTAGTTCGTGCAGAAGATTTTCCTGCACTCGCATCTGATGCTGTGAATGACAGTCGTGAACGTTTGACAGCATTGGATGGAAGTAGCCCAAAGGAGCTTGTCACTTTGGTTGATGGTGTTTCAAACAACCTTTGCCAAATTGCAGATGCAGCAGAACTGATACGAAATGTTCACACTGAAGAGGCTTATGTATCTAATGCATCTGCTGCTGTACAAGAGGTGGCGGGATTCATGAGTGAAGTAAACCTTGATGTTGGTGTTTATGAACCAATGAGAAAGGCAGAAGCATCAGCAGAGTTTCAAGACATGTCTCTTGAAGCCCGAACAGTATTGCATCACATGAGAATCTCAATGGAGCATGAGGGCATCCATTTGCCAGCTGATGAGAAAAATGAATGTATGGAGCTTTTAGATTCTGAGCAACAGCTCTCTTTTGAAATCTTAAATCGACAAGAACAACTACGACATCAAGCATCGGAAGAGGGAACCTGGGTGCCTGTAGAGTCCCTAGCTGGTTTTTCAGGAGATCTAAGAGGACATTTGGCTCGCTTGCCGCGCCGTGGCAACATCAGCGAGGAGGTGTTAGTACCAAGAGACTCCATGATAGCAGATCAAATTCTCAAGACTGCCCCGAATCCAGAAGCGAGGGAGAGAATCCACATGGGGCAGCAAAAACGCGATGCAGTTGGAGAGCAGAACATGGTCTTCTTGTTAACAGCACGTCAAAGATTAGCAAAGTTACGTGGATACGAAAGCTGGGCACATTGGGCACAAAGAGATGCATTGTTCACCAGCCCAGAAAATGTGCAACACTTTTTAGATGCTGCATGGGATCGCCTTAGACCCGGCTTGGTACATGAGTTGCATCTTCTTTCGGAGGAAAAGCAATCGTTAGGTCAAGATAAGATTCTGGAGGCCTGGGACGTTCCTTACTTCTTACATAGATGTAAGGAAAGGCACACAGAAGCAGATGAGATTCCTGAATTTTTGACTTATGCATCCTTAGTGAAGGGTGTTGAACTGATTCTTTCTCGATTACTGGGATTGCAATTTACACAGGAAGAGCCAGAAGCTGGAGAAGTTTGGCATCCATCAGTACAAAAATATGCCATTCGTGACGAGAAACAGATTCTGGGCATTCTGTACTTAGATCCGTTCCAACGTCCTGGCAAGAAAGTCCAATCTGCACAGTTTACCCTGCAAGGGTCAAAGCTTCTGGCAGATGGACAACGTCAAACTCCGAAGACATGCTTGGTGTATGCGCTTCCGCCCGCAGCGCGTGGGCTAAGTACCAGCTTTGCTGCGACTTTTATGCACGAGATTGGACATGCTGTCCATTCCCTGCTGTCTGATACAGAATTTCAACATCTTTCCGGCACGCGCGGAACAATTGACTTTGTAGAGCCTTGGATTTGATTGGAGTTTACACTTGTGACAATGCACGTAGAAAAAACGTCAAAAACAACATATTCAAAGAAGACATTTTTTCTGCGGATTTTGTTGTGGTAAACTTAGGAGTTCCCATCGCATTTATTTGAGCACTTTGTGCTAGATCCAGATAGCTTGGCAACATTTGCTTGCAGCAGTAGAGGCAGGTTTTCTTTTTGAGAAAAAGCGATGTGAATCTTCAAAGCAAAGGGATGTAACATTGGAGACCCTTCACAAAATCAGAGACATGGCCAATCAATTTTGAAGAATTTTTGGACATTGGAAGGTGAACCGCTTCCAATGAGATTGCGGCATGCCCATCGCCAACGTCCTTTTAGCCACTTTGAAGCTGTGCAGCAGCTCATGTATGTTGCTTAACATAAACTTGATGATGCCAGATTTTTTCGTGTTTTTTGCTTCAAACTTTTAGTACCATTTCACAGGAGGTCTCTGGTTTGGTGTGACCATTTTTGCTATAAAACAGTTCGAAAATTCCTGGAAAAAAATGAGGCTGCTGCAGATCAAGCCTTCTTCGATTTTCATCCTTCTGCACATTCAGAAGCCTCATCCGTGTCGCTCTTGCATCAGCATCTTCAAGATTCGCCCTGCCCTCAGCTGTCTGCAGCGTGTCCTAGTCCAAGGGAATGGCAGCCCAGTTTTGCCGTGTCGTTTCGTGTGTTGGCTTTCAGGTTCTCCAAATATGAGAAGGAGCTGGTCACCCGACATTATCCAAAGAAAAGTCACAGAGCAAAAATTCCCGAATCTGTGTCTTTCTTCTTGTCTGGTTGCCTTTTTGGCGAATCTAATTTCTCCAACTTTTACTGAGGATGGACCCTACAAAGGATCCCTGATGGAGCTGTGATGACCTTGGTTTGCTTGTGGTCCCTTTTGTTGAGTTGCTGATTTTAAGTTTCCTATTCTTCGAGGCTTGGTCTCTCATCACCTTCTCGTTTTGATCATCTGGTCCACTATGGTGGTTCTTACTATTGCTATCTTTTCAATCGGGTCATATCCTTAGCGAATCTGTACCGAGCTTGGATTTGTAAGATGTGTAACACTCAAGGGAGATTTGGTGATGAAATTGAGGCACTTGCTGCACATGTTTGGCGGCAGAGCTTTCAAGCGGATCCCTTCAATGCGGATGTTGGCATGCGACTGCGAGGTTTGGTGCAGTTCTAGAACAGGGGTCATGAAATTACCCAATTTAGGGGTATCAAACAATGCAAATCTATGGTAAAATTGAGGGATTTCCCGAAAAATAGTGCATTGCTTGGGTTGGTAATATAATAACCCCTGTAGAAGTCATGAACTTCTCACTCAAACTGATCATTACCATGACACCTGGGACCGGGACCTCCGTCACCAGGTATGCTCCAACAAGGTTCGGTGGTGCAAACCTTGGATGTAATCAGAGGTTCCTTGTGTCCTGGAGATAGCTTCGCAGCTCATGAAGTGCCTTTGGATGCCATGATGGAGTCACTTGGACCTCACAGAAACAAATGGCCATGGAGACAATGCCAGGATGATTGAGAAAGGTCAACCATTTGTGTGTTTTTGTTGACTTTTTCTTGAGGTTGGCTCATTCAAGAAGTGGCTGATGAGGAACAAAAAATGCAGCTCCGAGAGCTTGCACAAGAAAATGGTTGATATGGACTGATGTGATATGCCATTAGCAGAGAGGTTCAGAATGACTTACGACTTGTGACCTGCTTTGCCCAGGCTGCTAGTGCTTCCTCTGGGATTTGGAACTCTTTTGTTGAGGCACAAGTTGTAAGTGCCTGGTATACGTCAGAAGCGGCCGAACTGCCAGAGTTGTGTGTGGTTTGAAGGCTCCTTCTGCCGCTGAAGGTGCAATCTGTCCTGCAGGCAGGGGTGACCGAAAATGTATCACTTCCCTTTCTTTGTTTGGATTTTTGTGTAGCACATGGCAACACAAAATGTTCGTTGTCCACATGGTTAAAAATTCGCAGCCCTTTCTAGGCACAAAAAACAAGCATCGATGCTTGACACCTAAATGACTTCATGGTTTAGAGCTTTGAGCTCACTAGGTTAAAGGGTTGGTTTTTCTGGACAAAGAAACTTGAGGAGAATCTTTACTTCATGTGATCAGTTTTGAGCGGCAATGAGTGCCTACCTTGGTGTTGCCATCACACAGCATTGCTAAGCAGACTGGAACGCGACGGCACAACAGCATGTTACAGTTTTGAACTTTGCTCATGAAGACACGCCTTTGTCGCTGTCTAGTGGATGCTGGAAGCAAGGCCAGTGTGGTGTGATGTATTTGAGAAACGAATTCGACAAATGCCAACAACAATGAACCTGCAGGTGAGCTGATGTATAAGCTCGCTGCCATTGCAACAACAGTGATACTTTCTTTGGCAACTTTTTTCACTTCGAGCTCAGTCAGCTGTATTTGGCAAGGGGCTTAAGCAAACGGCGCTGGAAGTGTTGTTGCTAAAGATACCTTAAAGATAGTGTGGTTGGGTTGGGTCAGTCTGGCTGATCGAACTATTGAGCTTGGAGGCTTCTATCGATTTCTCTTGGAGTCATCTCCATCGCTGCTTTGATCGCCCATCGAAAAATTTTGGAGGCCGGCCTCCGAAATATGAGAAGACCCGCAAATGTTGTTCCTGCAACAAAGGGGGTCTCCCAGATATTTTGGATAAAGACTAAGTTAAGCCGCATTGCTGAGAATAAGGGGAACTTCTCAAAAGTGAGCTTGAGAAATTGAATTTGGGAATCTTGGTGAAATCCACTGCCGGCATTTTGGAATCGAACGTTTTGAATTCTGTCGAAGGTATTGAGAAAATACCTTCCGAAGTTGGGAGAAGTTTCCCATGTCCGCTACATCTCCCAAGGAACGTTTCTTGACGAAGAAAGACATGGACATGCCACAAAATTGTGACCTTTTTTTTTGTGGAGTCTGGAGAACAACTTTTTTTTTGGTTTCCGAGGTTAGCTCTCTTTCTTGGGAGTACCTTGGCTGAAAAACAGATTGTGATGGTTTTGATTTGGTGACGAAAAAGAAGATGAATAGCTTGGGGATTTATTTGTTTTAAGTTTTGTTGTGTTTTTTGTTTGTTTGTTTGTATCCGAAGTATTTCCATGGTCGATGGCTGTGCTAGGCATTTGCCTTACTGGTGCACCTCATGATACAGGAGGTGACTGTGCTTGCCCCATGTGCAAAGGCTACTCTGCAAGGAATCTGTTGCTTTTTTGACTACTATTGGTTGTTTCGAAACTTTGTATATACATGATCTTCAAATGATCAAGTAATCACTTGAAGATGAAGAGATCATTACCTTCAAAGATAGACTCAACTGGTGGAGTAATCATCCCAACCACTTCCAAAGGGCAAGAGCTTCACCTTTTGTTCACTTGTGCGGTTGAGGTTTCTTTTGAGAGTGGCAAGACCTTGTAGAATCGACGAACCCAACCACGGAACGGTAGGGAAGCAGAGTCCCAAAATGGGAATGCTGTGTACATAGAGAACATGAATATTATCAAGTCCGACGACCATCAATGCAGCGAGCAAAGATGGAAACAAAGCGAAGATACAGTTTTTTTGTTCTTTTTTGTGGAAGGTTTGACAAAAAGAGAATCAAACTACATAATGGGCAGATGTCACGTGGCTTACGCTGGTAAACAGTAAACATGCCTTCTTTAGATCTACTTTTGAGTCACTTCACTTCTTTTTATATAAATTCTAGTATTTTTCGTACAATATGTATATACTTGTCATAAAGTAAATTATATACACACAATATATCATAACATGTATGTAGTTATGTAGATAATATGTTTTTCTAAAGTCGCTGCTTCCTTTTCATTTAAAAAACCATTGCCTACAAAAACATGTGGCGACCAAACAGCGCTGATGAATCCCTGGGCAGGTTCCGATCGTTTTTCTGGTCACCGACTGTTGGAGCGTGGGCTTGATCCTAACAAAGGCCACCTGGATGGAAAACCCATGGCCCCAATTGGATAAAGGTCATTTGGAACCCATTTGGATAAAGATTTCCCTACAAAAAAATTGACAGTTGAAACAATGTGAACTCCCAAGAATCTACTGTACATGACACACCAAGGACATCTTTCTACTTTTTTTTGGGTGATGAATCTGTCTGTAGAGGTCTTGTGGCGCCTGGTGCAGAGTGACATGATCATGCATAGCTTGCACCAAGAGTTGGGGCACCAAAAAGCAAAACTGCCATTTGTGCAGCTTTATGAAAGTCATGTTTGGTTAGGGTTGATGCTACAACTATGAATCAGCAAGGAATGCTTTTCATGTGGTTTCTGTATAATACGAATCACTTGAGGATCATGGCAGTGTGGAATGAGGCCCAAGGTGTGGTGCGCAAGATGTTACAATGCCTGGAAGAATACGAAAAGGTTTTTTGGGGAGCAGAAACTGCTTCTTTTGCAGGCTCTTTAACCTACATATTCTTCAACTTGCAATCACATTGGAGGATATGGAGGACTTCCGAGTGGTTTAAAACACTTGGAATATGGATTTTTGTTTTTTTCCACCATTTCCAGTCTCAGAATCTCAGAATCTCGAGCCTTTTTTGCGACCCACAGGACTTCAGTATTGCCAATGCTGGAGGCATCTACCTTTTTCAGCTGTATCGCTTCATCACTTTGTCATCAAAAACAGCAAATCCCATTGGAAGGTGATTGTGTTTCACTTGGTCTTTCCTCTTACAGCGGGGGGTCCCTGCGTGTAGACAGGAGCTGTCATTTATCTGTTTTTTTTGGGAAATTGTGACCTGTGTGGTCGGCTGGTTTTTCGGTTGTTGGAAATTTAAGGCAGCTCTGACCTTGCTACACTTTGTTGGAGCTGGTCATGTCCGGATCTCAAATCGCATCGGGATTGGCAAATCCAGATCTGACCATGGCGGTTCCATGACAGTTCCATGGCCTGAGTCCAATAGTGGTGCCTCAGGAGTACTTCAAATCTGCTCTCCTCATGTACTGCTATCACGTCGTGCTGATTCTTCGGATTATGCGCGGTCACCCAGGGATAGTGAAAGAGCAAAGGGCCAAAAAGAGATTGTTGTCCAATATGCTGATAGGCAAATGTGATTGATGATGCATCTCTATCTATCCATCTATCCATCCATTCATCTATCCATCTATCTGTCTGTCTGTCTATCTATGCTGTCTACAAATGATCAATTATGACAGACATAAGCAGCGTGCCAAACGTTTTTTGGTGTTTTCTTTGTGATGGATTTGAATATGCCCACATTCTGCTCACATGCTTAGGATCTCTGCCCTCCCTCGAGGGAGGACATGGCTACGTGAGGAGCCGCTGCCGCTGCCAGTGGAAGTGTTTTGTTTTTTTATTCCTTGGAATTGGCATTGTGGTTTGTTTTAAAATGGTTTCCAGTGAAAGTTGATTCACAACCAAGTGGTAGAAGTTTATGGCATTTTTTCATTTTTGTTTCATGGTTAACCGGTTTGTTTCGGTGTAAAACCTCATGTTACCGCCAGGTGCGGCAACAAATCTTTGATAGCAAATACTTGGCTCGGGAGCCGAGCTGAATCGGAAAAGGGTATCATTTTATTCCTGGTACGATTGGTAGATGGGTGAATGGTTAGTTTCTGTTTAAAACAAACCCAGAACTAGGGGAAGATATTTTCTTGGTATATGTACAGTATGTATTAGGTGTGCATTTTTCATTTCTATATTCAGATATATAAGTTGTGCACATGGATGTTTCCGAAAATAGTGGTACCCCCAAATCATCCATTTCAATAGGGTTTTCCATTATAAACCATCCATTTTGGGGTACCCCTATTTTTGGAAACACCCATATCAACATCAACAACCTCCAAGTTTTGAGCAATGCTATCCATGCTACCAACCACTGCTTCAAACCCGCAGATCTCCACTGAGCTGCAGAACTACCATGCAGCAGATCTCGACCGAGCCAAGGTGAAAGTCACAGTAGTTTTGCACCTGAAAATAGGGGGAGGTTTCCCCCAAGATTTTCCCAAAATTTCAGGGGCGAAATTACTGTGAGTTTTCGGGAGTAGGCCATTTTTTCCCAAAATCATGCTTCAGTGGAGAAGTTTTTTCTCACTAAATTGAAAGGAACCAATCATCTTGGAGATTCCTCCCATTTTCTCACTGAACCATGATGTTGGGAGGATGAGTGTTTATTTTTTGCTGCTATGCCTTGTTGTTTTTGTTTTTTCTTCATCAAAATGATTTTGACCTGCATTCAAAATGTTTTGGTTACAATATGGAATAAACATGATGAACAAAAATCCCATGTGTTTTTGTTTGTTTGTCCCGCGAAATTCTTGGAGCAAATTAAGCCTTTCAGCCTCAGGAGGATTCAGAAGCAGAGGTTTTCCGAGCCGCTCCAGAGAGTACATAGTCAGCTTTGCCTTCTCAGAAGGCAGGTACATACGACACCCTTCCTCCCGGAAAACAATCAGGGTGTTTTTTTTTGGAAAATGAGCCGAAAGGGAAACAATCATCTTGGGGAATTAATTCAAGGATCCAACTTTCTTGACTATGGGAGGAAGAGTACAACAAGACATTGTTGGCAAGGCAATGCTGGAAAGACAATGTGAGAAGACATGGCTCTTCGTGTAGATCAGTCTTTGTCAATCGCAGACTCTGCCAGTTCGGACAAAAAGATGCAAAGGTACCAACAGATTACAGATTCCAGGTGCAATACTGTTGGTGGAAGAAATCAGGCTAACCAGGGATGTATAAAACCCTGAAAAAAATTGGATACAGGACCAACCTCAACCGCCAACCTCAACTGCTTAGCTGTGTTTCTTCCATCAACAGTATGATTTCACCATGCAGGGAGTGTGCCCCCCCATTTGGCAAGTTGGGAAGTCCCGAAAGGTAAAAGTTTGTCGGTGTTTGTTTGCTTGCACCACTTTTCTGCTCAGTCGGGATCAAGGGACATTCGGAAAACAAGGGTGGTGCATGTCCCACTTGATTGGTGTGAGGTGCCTCGACATCAGGAAATCAAAGTGAATGATGTAAAGAAATCATTTGCAAAAGAAGATGACAAAGAAGACTTTATTCCGGACATTTGAAGCGATTTTGGCAACTGATATATATATATATATGTATATATTTTTTTTGACCTTTGATAGAAACGAACATACGAAAATCGCAAGTTTGGTTCATGGAGAAACATTCTCAAGCACTCACAGTTGAGTTCAGAAATTTGGTGACCACCCAAAAAAACCAAAATCTTTCCAAAGGAAATAAATCATTTGAACCAATCATTGGAATTTTCAAGGAAAGTTTTTGGTTGATTTTCAGAATTTTTATCTTTGAAGTAAACTGGTGGTAATGTAACCTCAATGGAATCGCTTGACACCCAGGTGATGGCACCCAGACGCCCAGCATCGCAGATTGCTCCAAAGACACGAGCTAAACGAGCTCCAGCTGCAGGCGAAATGTGGATGAAACATCCATCAAAAACATGGGGTGTTCCATCGCAAAAATGTATGATTTTCTGTGGTTTTTGGTGTGTACCCGGACCCCTAAAACTAAAGGTGGCAATGGGGAACATCCACCATTTGAAGATGAATTTCCTATTGAAGATGAGGATTTTCCATTGCGATGTTAGTTTTTGGGGGTGTATCATTTTCTGTGGTTTTTGGTGTGTGACCCTCCCTGAAACTAACAGCAAACGCCCCTGAAAATAGGCCAGGCCCCGAAAAGGAAACGAGGGTATTCCAACCATCCATTTTCAGGGGCTAGCATGTCAGGGTCAGGGAGGGTATATTTTTGAGATACATCTATAGATGACAAGACTTTTGCCGGGTATAATGATGGGTCAACCTTCATGGGAGAATATGGAAGATGAACGAACTGGAATCTGTGAGATGTTTCCTCCTTGCGCTGGCAATGTTTTTTTTTTGTTTTCTGTTGCTACAAATCCTGTTTCTGGAGATTCGGATTTTTTTGCCGATTTTGATGTCGTCTTTTGCTCAGATCTTTTCGTCAGGAAAAGCCAAGGCATCTCCTAAGTCCAAAGGCCAGGCAGTTTCTTTTTTTCTCCAGTGAGCAATGAGACAAGGACCCCTGGTTGTTGAGGATATTATAGGGGATGAAATCCTACCCAGTTATAATGGGGATTACTAATGAACCATTATAAGGAAACCACAAGTAGAATGGAAAGTAAGTTTTTTTAAATTTTTTCACCGCCTTTTTTGATGAAGTTCAACCCTTTAACTTCAGCTCTTCCATTTTTGTGAGGCCGCAAACCTGCAGCAAAGTCAGCACCAAAAGCTGCTCCAAGGATCAACTTTTCCTAAGTCATGGTTGATGTTGGTGTACACTTGGACGGCTGCCAGGACACCTGCACCAAAGACGCCTGTTCCAAAGACACCTTTGCCAATGATTGAGAAGAAGAAGGTCTTAGCCTCATAGCCCTGCAGTTTTTATTTTCTGGTTCAAAGAGGTGAGATTTTCTTGGGCAACAAAAATCAACCTAACCTGCAGGGAGGAGCAGTTCCATCGACACCAGCTACATTTCATGATGTACAAGCAGAGGCGCAAATGTGCTACGTATTGAGAAGATGACATGACATGTGTATCAATGACTGTTGTAGCAGGTGCTGTTGCGATCATCCTATGCTACCAAAGAGGACCCGAACTTGCAAATTACTTGTGAAATCTTGTGAAGACATCTCTCACATCTTACCATCATCTTGGAGATTTGACTAAATTCATGGAACAAATTTCTATCAGAAATACATTGCAGGCACAACTTCATGAAGCTTTGCGCAAGGCTTGGTGTTTCCCAAAACGCCATGAGCCTGGCAAAATTCTTTGTGCAACTATTTTGGGATGATGAGTTATATTTACGTATATTTATATTTGTAACCCTTTTTTCAAGGGGGGTTATATAAGTTGGTTGATTTATGACCCCCCAACCTTCGGGGGATAAGGAAAAGAAGATCTCCAACTCCTTCGGTGGCAGGCACAAGACTTGGAAGCCGTGGCGCGAGCGGAACGGTCGAGGGCCCTGGAGGCAGAAAAGAGAGCTGCAGCAGCGGAAGCCTATTTGCAGGTGACCCGAACTGGTGACCTGGGGGGGGAAAGGGGGTTTTCTCGGAGCTTTTCGCGGATACTTTTCGCCTTGGAGAAAGTGTGTGTCGAATTGAATCTTGTTGGTGTTGTCTTGTTGGTGTTGTTTTTTCTTTTTTTGTGTTGATTATGTCAATATTTGGATATAATTATTGGGGATGTTTACCTTGCTTTTGTTGCTGTGTGTTTCATCTATGTTTCATTGCACATCTCATTTTTGGTGATTCTTTGGATCAAGGAGCTGCGCGAGCGTGCATCTAGAGCAGAGGCATTGGCTGTGATGGGAGTTTTTCCAACTGGCAAAAATCAACCCGCGCACTGCAGTGCTTTTAGAAGGGCGGACCTGGTCCTCTCATTTTTTCTTCTTCACCATTTTTCCATCGCATGATGTCCGTAAACCGGACCTTTCAATGGAAAAAAATCCCATGAACATGGTATTGAAATCATTCATTTTGGAGATGGGTTGAGGTGATAAAGGTTTACAAAGATGTCATAGAGCAGCAGGGTCACCTTTTTGCGGATCTTGTGTTTGGAGGCTCTCCAGCTCGAAGTGGGTCAAGCTCAAGCGCGAGCTGCACATGCTGAAGCAAAGGCAGAGGTTACCAACCGGGGGGGGGGGTTACTGGGAAGGACTGTTTTTTTTTGTTTTTGTTTGGGTCATTAAAGGTAGTTTCCCTGACTGTTGACCTAGATTTATATTATAGATCGTTATTTTTTCAATCCAGGTTGTTGATTGTTTGGATTTGTTTTAACTGCATGGAAGAGCGAGAACTATGTCCTGGATCAGTCGGAAAGCTTCCAAGACATTGTCCGCTGAACACCGGAGGTTTTGTCTGAGCTGCAAGAGAGCTTTCAGAGAAACATTCCTGACATGGTGCCCGAAAACAATCTGTGGAGAAGGGAGACTTCACAAATATTGAGACATGAAACAGATCGTTTTTTATACGAAAATCTGGAATTTTGTAGTCCAACACAATTTCTCTGGTCTTCATTCTGGAGGAACTTCCAATGTTGAAAACTTTGGACATTGGAGGTACGTTCCATTGCCCAGACCATGGTGGATTGTAGCAACCGCCGTCGAAACCCACGAAGCCTTGACAGCCGCACACCATCCTTTCGAGGGGTCAAACCCAAGTTGGAATTGGAGGCTCGGATTGTTCCAAAACTTGGACCCTGTAAAAAGGAAGGGAAGAAGAGGACGCTTAGGTTTTGAATGAAGTTAAATATGACAAGAGATGATGAATGGGGAACTGAGGAATTTGTTGTTTTTTTTGCAAAATATCAGTATTGGCTGGGTCTTTTTCTACTGAGATGTGATCCAAAATCACTTCAGAACTCACCGGTAGCGGCAGGATGGTGCCCCAGAGATGCCACACTTGATGGTTGGAGTATCTGAGGCAAGAGGTGTTTCACTTTTATGTTTGTTTCAGATTTCATATTCATTTCATATTGACTTTATATTGTCATATGCATTTCACTTTGACTTCATATTTCCTATCGATTTTATATTTCATATTCATTTCATCTTCATTTTATATGATTGCCCCTGATTTCCTCAATATCATCCCTTCCGGTCTTTTCTGTCGAAGGATGACCGACGTTGTGGTCAATCAGATGACCGGTCACGAAGGTTCTACGGCGGCGCGACCGAGGAAATCCCAAGTTTCTAGGAACAAGTTCTGATGATGTTGTGAAAGCATATGATTCACATGATAGGTTCCTGTGATCATCAATAGGTTCAATATCACATCATATTTCAACATCATATGCTATTAGGTTCATTTCATTGCAACAAAAAATAGCCAACATTCTTCCTAGATTTTTTGCATTTTTTTTGTTTTTTGTTTAGATGAACTTTACAAAGGAAGCCGTTTTTTTTAAAGCCAATGACATTGAGGTTCTGCGGATACCAAGAGTGATTCGCAAGATCGTGGTCGATCACAGGTGGGTCCGTGTTGGTGATTTTCGTGACCGTTTGGTGGAAAGATTCGGAATCGGAATCCGTTTGTGGACCTGTTTGAGGCCAGATTGCCATATGGCTTACCATGTGTGCTAAAGGGTGTGAGGAGCTTAGAATTTTGGTCAGATGACATGGCAGATTGAAGTTTAGTTTTTTGGTGCCATGAAAGCATTGGATTCTGCCGACACTTCCAGGCTGTTCGCAGTGGATGAGATCGGGTATTCCTTCGCATCTGCAGGGTGCACTGATTGTGATGGTGAGAAGCATCGATGTCTACCTTTATGATAGATCTCTACCTTGCATGTCATGAGCAGCTGTGCAGCATATTGAAAAATGAAGCAACTTTGAATTTCTGCAGAAATGCAACGACTTTTTGTGTGCTTTCAATTTCTACAGCTGCAATGCATTGGCTGTTTTGAATTCGTTTGCACAGAGTAGCACATTCAATTCAGAAAACTGGTGAGGATTTCCAGTCCTCAGTCGTGCCATTTCAATCTGGTTGTTGGACAGGGCCAATATGGGGAAGTAGTGAAGGCTCAGATAGTGAGATTGAAACTTGTCAGGAAAATGCGCCGGTGGCATGTTGCGAGTTGGTGGCATGAAATTCCAACCCCAAAATCTATAGCTGAGGATAGCTGAGGTAAGATTTCTCACAGAATGTTGCGGGGTGTACAATGAGTTGTTTGGGTGAGTGAATAGGTGGGAGAGCAGAATATGCAGAATGCGAGGAATTTGTGCCGACAATGTGCAGCAAGCAGCTTGTTCAAATGTGGACGTCAAGTAAAGGTTGTGCAGCCGCTTTTTCAAGCAGGAAAACATCTTCCAAGTTCAGCCGTCTACATCTACACACATGTCTCGTTGCAATCTTTTGTTCTACAGTACATCAAACACATTCAAACAGAACGTTTGATACCTGGCCATTTCTTCCATCCTGCATCTCATGATCCTCTGTGGACATGGACCAGTTGAGAACTCAGTGCCGTATGAAGCAGGCATCAGTCACATCATGTCAAGAAATTTGTGTTGTCAAAAGATATCAACAGGGCGCAATTGACAGATTCAAACTGTCATGGGAGTGTCGTGGGAACGGAAGTCATGACTCAGGCTAAAGAAATTCAACCAATGGCTGAAAGAGCACTCTGCGAAGCAGGCAACACATGTTTAAACATGTGCTTTCCGACTTTTGATGGCGTTTCTCGTTTTTGTGTCGTTGACACTGATGGAGGACGCCCAGTCTGATCGAAAGCAACAGGATGACGACCCTTTTTTGCTGGAGGAAGAGGAGCTACAATTTACTGCTCAACTGTGAGGCCCATCTTCATTGCTGATGGTTTCAGGAGCAGGAAGAGGAAATCGGCAATTTGCTTCAGCAGTACGGCGTGTTGCTTGAATATGAGCGCATGCAGGACATGGATGGAAACGGTATTTTAGGAGCTTACCAAATTTGATCAGCATCAGCATCATGTGGCTCTTACTGTAACTAATGCGAAATTGGCGAATCATGTGTATGTCCGCGGCTGTTTTGCAACAAAGGGTAGGATCATCCCATGGCCAGATAATGCCAGAGAATTTAAGGAGTGGGTGATTTTTTCTTTTGCAAATCTGGGGAGCTGTGAGTGTGCTGGGATGTTTTGTGAGCTGACAGTGACATCACCAGATGGCAGTTTCATAGGGGGAATCTTGGAAAAATGGCTGGTATTTCGGAGTGCGGAAATGATGAAGAAAAATAACCCATTCAAGCACATGGTTGTGTTGGTTTGGAGTGGAGTCTTGTAATCATTTCTATCATGGCCAGTCATTTCAAAAAATTCACGATTTTAACCAGCTTGGGGCACCACAATGATCCAGAATGGACGGGAGATGTTGGCAAATTTGATCTTGGATGATATTCTTTGTTTTCTTCATTTCTTCGAGATTAGTCGGTTGGACCATGCAACTCTTGTTCATCGCTGCCGAAGCTTGTTGGTTCACATCTTTTGATGAGAAGGCATGGATGGAAGCAAGGATGACTATGAATCAGCCACCAGCAGAGATGACAGATAGTCAGATACACAAAGTGACAGATACCTTGTACAAGAGTCCAACGTACCGTACCAAACCCGCAAATGGTGGGTGAAATTTTCGTGTTCAATTTTTGCACTTCTTTTCCCGAACCAACCAACTTTAGTAGCTAGATGACGCCATGACAGAAGTTTCACGGCGCGGCTGTTGCTTATCCAAAAGTTTCAAAAATGCATCTCGAGGTCCAAGTCTGGAAACAACAGTTGAGAGCGACTCAGTGCTGAGCTCAAATCAACACACTTTGGCATCCAGTGGCGTGTCACCAATCCTAGATGCATCTACAACTCTTGTTTTTGTCGATTGGGATGATACTCTGTTTCCTTCGACGGAAATTTTCGATCGCTGGGGTTTCCAGCTACGATCAGAGACGGATCACAATGATCACATCACTGCTGAACAGCAACGATTACTCGGCTTGTGGCGGAAGTCCTTGCAACGTTTTGTGATGGCCATGGTTGAATTCTCGCAACATTGTGCCATTGTTACCAATGCCGAAGCAATGTGGGTGGAGAATTGTTTACATCGTTTTGCACCGGAGGTTCTTGAGGTGATTGAAGAACAGGGAGGTCCTACAATTTTACATGCAAAAGATGTACTCAGATCTTTACGCTCCAAGAAGATCATTTGGCAACATGATGAGATATGTCTTCCAGCAAGACATTTAGATGTGTATCGTGAGGACGATTTTCAACACTTCAAACATGTAGAGATGTCTGCAGCAAAATATCAAGCCATGAGACTGGAATTCCATCGAGTCTTTGGAGAAAAGATTTCGGAACGTTGCAACCTCATCAACTTTGGAGATATGGAATATGAACACGAGGCAGTGCTAGAGCTTGGAATGCGTTTATCTGAGCTTCGTGCAGAACCTCATGTGAAATCCTTTCTTTTACCAGAAGTGCTGACCTTAGTGGATTTTTTTTGCAGATTCGTGGAGTTATTTTTTTGGGCAACAAAAAATCCATGGCAAAGCTCAGATTTCGGTGAGTTTTTTCATGAAGTCACGTTTGGCAAAAAAATCTGAGGCACCAAAGATAACAGAATTGGCCATCAGATTGGACTTGCTTCGCTTACTGTTGCAGTGGCCTTAGGAAATTCAAGCTTTATTCAAACGACTCAGGCAGTTTTTCCATTGCTACACAAATATGATCCTTCTTGTGACATGAAGAAGGAGTAGAAAACAATGAACATTTTGGGGTTGCAAAGAAGCGAATCATCTTGGACATTTGTATGTTAAACATTGGTTTCCTTATTTTCTTGAAAGTTAAGGCCCGCGATCATAAGTCTGGATGGTGACATTTCCCTAAATCTCAAGGAGTTGAAGCGCCGTCAGCTTCTGTGTGTGTTGTGTCATGGGTTTTTGTTTTGAGAACTGGCCTTGACTTGAAGCTTCAAGCTTCAAGACGTGGCGAATAGGAGTGGTGTTCCGGATACATGTGCACTCCTATGGCCCTTCTTTCCAAGGTGGCTTCTTTTGGGTGAACTGGGCAAAAAACTCTCACCCCCTGGCCTTAATGGCAGGCTTTGCGAATGCCGGATTTGGAGAAGATTGAGATGCCTCATGCTTTTGGCTTGGGGCCGCCACCATCTGAGGATGAGGTAACTTGGAGAGGGAGATACAAAACGTGGGAAAAATGCAGGTGCAACATGAATCACAAATGAAACCATGTGAAACTATTGGTTGACCAAGATGCAAGCTGTTCAGCAACCAGCCAGCACACATTTGGTTATGGGAATGGATCAATGTAATGTATTACTTAGTCTCATGAAACTGTTGGGATTCCCATTTTTTGGTGTGAATCCAAATTGCCACGGTGAAACAACCAACATACTGTTGATGGTTCAGAAATCCCAAGGCCAAACACCTGGGACGTAGATATAACTAACCTTAACAAATAATGGGATAATCATCATCCTTGGCAAAATACCAACAATGTAACAATACCACAAAAATACCACAATACCAACCAAAATACCAACACAATTTCCCATTTTTTTAGTGAAACGACCAAAATGCCACAATTGTTTGGCACCCAAAAGAAACCTCGCAGGTGACTGACAGCTTGCAAGAAGTTGCTGCAGCCTTGGCCTCTCGCTTCTAAGGCGCGGCTTCTACCAACATTTTTTTTGGTAGTCCTTGGATGACTAGTCTTCCTTGGAGATGGCTTGAAACATTAGTCAATTTGATTTCAAATATGATTTTGAATGATACTCTATAGATATTTTGAATGGCTCATGTTTGCGATTTCTTCAAACACCTCACCAGGTACTCCCAGAAATCGTGCCGGAAAATACACCGACTGGATCTTGAGATTCCATTAGTTTTGTACCGCTTTCCTGGCGGTTGGAGAGAATCTCTAACCACCAACATTGACGATGTCCGGAAATCAAAGGAATTCACTGTTGAAATTCACCACCTCACTTCACCTAAGTTGTGAGTTGGAGGTCTCCACAGAAAGGTGGAAGAAATGCAGGGTTTTTTTTCATGGAAATTCTAAAAAATCTGTTCCGAGGGTGTCCTCGGTCCAAGCGAAAAAGAAGGGGCGAGGAATCTCAAGTCTTTCTGATGTAAGTTCCCTGAAAACTAACATTTGGCACCTGAAGAAACATGGCATTCCCCCCAGTAGTCAGTAGTACAACAGTGTAATTTTCACCCGCGTGTTTTCCATTTTTATTTCTGTTGTCCTCTGGCATATCTTGCAGGAGCTGAGCAGATGTCACTGAAGGCATGGTAGTCTTAAAGCTTCACTTGCCAAGATGAGTTATTTCCATATTATATTAGAAATATAGAACAAAACAATGTGAACATGGTTTGTTCCCTTTCAGCATTTACAATCAGTTGATTCTTCAGACCAGCATATTCTGGTGGGGACAGGTATAGGAAAAACCAAAGTGACCTTAAATATGCTATCCACTCATGTATGCTCCAAGAACCATTGACATTCTTTTTTGAGCAGCCAGCCTTTAATATGCGCATGATTGATGCATCTATATATTGCCATCCAACGACCTTGGACGAACCTTTCATGAACTCGCTGAAGGCCACTTTGCCAGGCGCTTGGGAAGATCCAGCGCCTGGACTTTCCATAGTTCCCTTGAGTTGACAATGTCCGGTTGGGAGGAACGGCTTGCTTGATGACAGCAGACATTCATCAAAGTTAGGACGCAGTGTATGTCATATGCTTGATTGATGCATCTATATAGTGCCATTCAACTGCCTTGGACGATGATGAAAAACACCAGCCAGGCCACTGCCACGGATGCTACAGCGCCACATTCGGTGCCACATTCGGAGACTCTTTTTTGCCTTAGAGGCCTGGTCTGATCCTCAAATACAGCTGTTCAGGTCAGGCCTTGCGATGACTCTATGCAACCTCAACTGGTGTCAGCTTGGAGGCTGGGTTTAACTGATGATATCAGTTTGCTTAAGATTTGATATCCTGAGGCTGACTTATAGAGGTTTGAAGTTTGAAGTTTCTGGGGGTTGGTATATTTTTTGGAGGTGAAACAGGCATGAAATTCATATAAGATGTCAATGATGTCTTAAATGAGCTGAACCGTCAGAAACCTCTGTTCCAGGCTCTTCCATACCACCTCTCTTCTGAATTTCTTGGTGCAAAGCTTAGGCCCCCAACGCGTCATATGGTTTGTGTTTGCTTGGTTTTGATGCCAAGCAAGTTGACATTAGACTTACAACACATGGCACCACGTTTGCATCTTCTGTTGCAGCTGTCTTGGCCGTTTTGTTTCGAATTTTGTGTACCGCCGTTCGGAACGCCGGCGGGCTGTGTTTTGTTGTGCCATTAGTGATTTTCGCGCCATGGTGAAGCTCGGAAGCTTCCTGTTTTGCTTAGCCTCGGCCTATGATAATGGAGCGAAACATTCTCGAAAACCGCCATTGGGCTGGTCTAGTTGGGTTGCATTAGGTCCTGAATGGTCAGGGTCAACAGCAAAAGCTCCAATCTTTGATTTTTGTGATGAAACCAGCGTGAAGATGTCTGTGGATGCCTTTCATTCTGTTGGTTTGTATGATGCTGGCTATCGTCATTTTCACTTGGATGATTGTTGGGCGGACCTTCAACGTAATGCATCAGGATTTTTGCAGGCGGAAAGGGATCATTTTCCCAATGGTATGAAAGCGATTGTGGACTATGCCCATTCGAAAGGCCTTACATTTGGTCTTTATACCTGTGCTGGCACTTACACTTGTGTTGGTGGTCGCCCTGGTTCTAAAGGTCATTTCCGTGAGGATGCTGCCGTATTTGCCGAGTGGGGTGTTGATGTGGTAAAGATGGATTGGTGTCATAGTGAAGGTATGGATCCTCAAGAAACTTACACCGCATTTTCGAAGGAATTAAATCGTAGTGGTCGAGCTATTCATTTCAATATGTGTGAGTGGGGTAAGGATTCTCCATGGAAATGGGGTCCAAAGGTTGCGCAATCTTGGAGAGCAACTGGTGATCATACTCCAATTTGGGAAGATGTGAAGAAGATCATTGCAGAGCGGAGCAAGATTCCTACAGACGAAGCGGGTGGTCCTTATGCATGGAATGATATGGACATGTTGGAAACGGGAAACTACAAGCAAGCTGCCCATGCAAATGGAAGAACTGGAAACATGACCGAAACAGAGTACCAGACAGCATTCAGCATGTGGGCCATTCTTGCATCTCCTATGATCGTCACTACACCCTTGCTGAACTGTTCCAAGACGGATCAGATCGCAGGCAATTATACTCCGGGACCTTGTGTACCCTCCATCACACCTTTGCAAAAGAGGATCCTTTTGAATGCGGAAGTCATTGGAATAAATCAAGATGACACTCCAGCTGGTCGTTTGCTCAAAGATGGTGATTGGATGATTTATGGCCGAAATTTGACGGATGGTTTGGCAGTTGCCTTTTACAACCCCTCTGACGTTGTGGCAAAAGTCAGTCTGGATGCTCGTCTGTCTCATTCAAATGAGATCCCACCTCAAAACGAGTGATGTTTATTTAATGGCCAGGTAGGGAGTCGAGCTAGATAAAGATAGCTTATGTTTGCTGGCAAAGGCTTTTTGTTTTTGCAATGAATCAGGACTTCTCTTTGCTTGGTTGGCCAGCTGGCACAGTTGCAACCGTGCGGGACCTCTGGAGGAAGACAGACTTTCCTCCCAGCAGAGATCGGTTCCCTGCCAAAGATTATCACTACCTGGAACCGCACTCCACGACGTTGTGGGAAGCTCAGTCATGCCGCTAGCACTGTTCTTTGAACAAAAAAACAAAACCGTTGGCTGGTTGGCAAACCCCACAAACCCCTGGGTTGTAACTGAAACATCCTGATTTTTAATTGCTTCGCTGTTGTGCCAGATTTTTTTTGAGCTCCGTCTAGTGGCATTTTCAACTTAAGGTGCCGAATCCAAAAGCAGGTGGTGGAGGAACGGTGGATTTGAAACGCGCTGTTTCTAGAAGCTCAAAGCAGATTCGAGTATGCATTCGGGACCAATTTGAACGGCGAAGGAAAAAAAGGGCTTTGCGGATGCCACACGAGTTTACAAATGAAGATTTGTCATTTGTAGAAGACACTGCTAGGGAGAGACCTTTAAAATTTGTAGCAACAAATTGGAAGTGAAATGGGTCAAAGGAGGTTGAGATATGCCACCAATTTGCAGCTCTTCGATTTTTCTGGACCTTCAGGATCCATTTTTTTGGTGCGTGGAGGAAGGCTGGATCCGATGGAAACAATGAGGAAAGGCTGAAGTCTCAAAAAACCTTCCACGTAACGAGTCCAAAACATTTCCCACCAAACGGGAAGTTTGGAAAATCATCGACTCACCCCTAAGATGGCACCTCTTTTGATCCTGTCTTGGTTGAAGGTTCGAAAGAAGTCGTTAGAACGATAGATGTGTGCAGAGTCCCAAACCTACCGGCAATATTGAGAATATCATACTATTATGATTACAGCCTGGGTTGGTCGGCGGATGATGTGGCCTTGAACATAGTTTGAACATGTTTGAACCATCTTAGTTGCATGTGGCCATTCTCGCCATCAGGATTCTGAAGCTTTGCGGGGTATCAAGGATCATATACTACACAATCCCTTTGACACAAATTGCAACTGAAGACAAAACTTTCAGAAAGACAACGGTTAAACAGCTAAAATTCGATAGGTGTTTTTACACATCAACAGTTGTCAAGCGTTTTTTCTTCTCAGAAAAATGATTTTCTTCCAGACATGTCATGTTTTCCAGAGTTGTCATTTTCCATCTGTAGAATTCAAAAGATTTCGTGCGCTGCCAAATGCCGACCTTGAAGCGACCAGCCATCGCTGCCTCTGAAACCAATGTGCCCGGTCCTGCGAAGAAGCCCTGTCCTGTGAGCCAACCAGCTGATGAAGTTGAGGAAAAGCTCAAAAACACGTGGCTTTTTTGCAACATAGCTAGTGAAACATAGTGAACCACTCAGTTTTTGTGTGTGTTTGTCATGTTTTTTTATGGTTGCCAGATGTGGAGTTAAACTTTAAACTGTCTCAAAAACTCTGTGCAATGCGAGGCTTGCTTGCTTGAGGCCAGGCTCTCAACATGATCAGGGGATATATAGATTTTCCAACAGTTCCAACCAATTTTTATCCACACAAAAAAAAACCATCATCAAATCTCATCATGCCATCAACACTCACACCACCTTGAGTCATGGCTTAAAGTTCCTTTCAAAAAAATCCCTCCCAAAAACGCGAAAAATTCCAACGCCACAGGTCTGGCTTGGCTGAATCCAAAAGTTCCTACACTTCTCAAGTTGAAGCTTTAAATTCTGCAGCTGCAGCATTGATGAACTCCTGGGACCTTTGGAACCTGAGACGAATGCAACAACTTCGGGGGGATGGGAGGGGAGTTGGGTTGGTGTTTCGAAAGAAACGAAAGGAACGGTGTTTTGTTGTTGTTGATAGAAGGGAAAGAACAGAAAACCTGACAAAAAAACTATAGTTGATGTTGGTATATAAATATCTTATACATATTATTCACAGGGTTTTGGTAAACATGTGCTTTGATTTTTTGATTCAAGGATTGCTGGGCAACAATTTCGTATCGTTGAAGTGGAAGCATATGTGCATAGCCCTCACCACGCTGATCCCTACGCCCATGGTGATGAAGGGTCCCTTTGGCTTATTTTTGGTGCAAAAAATCACGTTTTTTTTTGACCGGCATATTTTTTGGATGGATGGATGGATGGATCCATGATTTGATATTTTGAGGCAAGCAACTTGTGGAAACTGGTACTTCCACAAGAAGGGTGGGACATACAAAAGTGGAAGTTTCAAAGGAATGGATTTGGCATGTGGTGACAAAGAATCCAATGTCTTTGCTGGTCTTCTTCTTCGTGCAATCATCGATTCCTCAGAGAAACTCATCGAAGGGCCTTGTTTAGTGGTGGATAAGATCTTGGAGTTGAACGGTGACTTTGCAGCACGTCTTTGTGTGAAGGATGTTACCCTCCAGGGAACTAACATATCCCAGCTGGGGAAAAGGAAAATCATCGACTCAAATATGCCTTATCAGGGGGATATCTTAATTTCCTGGAGGGTAATTCAGTGATGACAGGAAGGGTTTGGGGAGAAATCCTGCCACCTTCAGGTAAAGCATCTATCGCTGACTTTGCGTCAGGGCGAAGCGTCGCTTGACTCGAATTTTGACTTTGAGTTCCAACAAAAAAGATACCCCAAGTGGTTATTCATAAGCTGGGTCTATTTATCTCACCCTCTCTCTCTCTCTCTTCTTTTTTTTTCTCTCCAATTATCAAAGCTGCTGAAACTGTTGTTTTTTGAAACAAAAGAAATGTCACTGAAATCATTTCATTTTTTTGATGAGCTATGCTGCAGGCTGCCGAACTATCAGCTCTAAGCACTGAAGGATTATTTTTGGCACCAGCAGTTGAGAGTCGTTCGCATGCGGTTCGCTCCGCAGCAAGAGTCGGTCTTGTTCTACGTCACTTGGTGAATCAACTTGACGGATTCACAACTCTTCATCTTCACCATGAAAAGGGGGTGGTACCTCAGCAGTACTTTCTGTTGTTACGTTTTTTTGGGTGAAAGTCTGAGTTTTGAGTGAGAGAAGAAATGACTCAGAGATAGCGACATATCATAGATATGTGTTCAATGAACATCTATCATTGGGAATGATTGGGAAATTGAAGGTTCATTGGAAGTAAACATCTGAATATTTTGGTGGTCATGGTCAATCCTAGAATGTATTTGTCAGCTAGCATGAAACATTGGAAACCATATGAACTTATGAGATTCTATGACTTTATCAGAGTTACACATGCAACCAAGGTGAGGAAGATGGTGGACCGAAGACACCCAAGACTCATATGACCAGTCCTAAGAGATGTTGGACTTGACAATTACTGTTGATGGCTGAAATGTCGCTAACCAGTTGAGGTCGGTGGTTTATCCCATTAGTTACAGGTTTTCGACATCCCAGGTGGTTGTTTGGGATTTCTTCCATCAACAGTACCACAACTGCCAGCAAGCTCCCTTCAATGACTTCAATGTTGAGGCACGGTCGTCCCATTGAGTTTAGGCCTTAGCTTTCGGTCCGCTTCCCAGAGTGAATACGGACAGCATCCGTGACCTACCCGAGGTTTTGCACTCGTCCATATCGGTTTTCAACGGCCGCCGCACGCTTGACCAAGTACCGAAGTGGTTTTGTGGCAAGCGCACACCTGGCAGGCCCAACAAAAAAGATTCACATTACGGGAGTTTACCTTTCACAGCAAGATGTGTGTTTCTTGTATCTACCCCCCCCACTCAGGATGCAATCCTCACCATATATTTCATTTTTAGGATCGGAAAGCCCGACCTAAACTGTTTGCCACTGTTCCCGGGTGGGTAGCCCACCAAACGACGTTGCCAGGGACCAACGACGACAAGCTTGGCCTTTCGGAACAGAACTTTGCGAAGTATGTGAACCTGGAGCTGCATTTGAGGGAGAAGTCCCAAACTGGTTCCATTGGCTTTTCCTCAAAAGACCAGCATTTTGGGTACTTTTCAGTCATTTGGGGTAGATAGAAATTTCCATTGCAACTTTGGATGGATTTGAAGACTTGACAAAGTTGCAACAGTTGTGTTTGTTGCTGATCACTGAGTGTATTTATTTTTGAAACAATTGCACACTGTGTTAGTTCAGTATTGGCACTCAGGAAATCCACAGAGGACGGTAAGTCCAGCTCCGATCCATCGAAATGGTTCAATAAAAAGATCACCACACAGCGCCTTGGTGTTGGAACCATCGATCTCTGATGTATGGCGGTGTGGTCTGAAAATTCTAGAGATGCAGGAGAGATTTCTCAGATTCACTTCGAAATGGACAGATTTTTTTTCAGCCCACAATTTTTTGGAGACAATGGAAAAAGAGAAAGATCACCAAAAAACTGAAGCTCTCCGCTTGATTGTTCTCAGAACGTCATGTGTTTCCTGAGGCCTGAACTATGTGAGTTGATTGGGACCTGTCATGGGGTATTAGCATCGCTTTGAATGGCCATCTGAATCCAAGTGGTCAATGGATTTTGTGTATGGAGCGAACCAAAGAAAGTTCAGCTCACCACAAAAACCCACATTGTTTTTTCATGATTGTTTAGGAAATTTCGAGAAAAGCTTGAAAAAAGAGTTTTCAGCCAAAAGGAAATGCCCTGCTACGGGTTGATATCGTTGATTCCAGCCTTTCATTTCATGGATCTCCATTGGATCATTGAAATGCGGGTTGAACAGGCAGCAAAGCGTGGAAGGGTGCAGGCACATGCAGGCACTGCAAACTGCAAGGCCTGAGCTGTTTTGAATTGAGGCCTCCCTTGTGGGACCGAGAGGGCGTGATGAAGCCTGCTTTGATTGTCCACATTGATAGGTCGCTTTGAAAAACCTGGTGTTTCAAGCTCCAATTGAAAAATTCAATTGGACAACTGCAAAGCAAGAGGAGACTACAAGGTTATAGGAAGCTGAATGAATTTCATAGATGTTTTTTCAGAAATGTTTTGAATCAAAGCATTTGGATGTTTGTACATTATGACAGCTTGGGGTGTTGACAAATTGTGCATGCTGGTATGTCAGAAAGCAATGGTCAACTTGCGCCGCCGGCGGTTTTGCAAGTTCTACGCTGCGCACTTGCAACGTTGTGTACCGCAGAAAGCTTACCAGTGCGACTGCTTTGCCGAGATGCTTTGGGGATGGTGGGTGTCCTCAAGCAAATCATTCTTAAATCAGACGAACTCCTGATTATAGCTGCAGATCCTTTGAATGAATGTACAGTTGCTTCAGTGGCATCGAACTTTCCACCAGAAGTGGAACTTGCGGATGCATCAGAGGAAAGCTTGCAGCCATTAAGGGGAGTGATGCTCCGATGCCTGATTCTACTGCGACGGCTTGTCGTCAAGCTATCAGAAGTTGATGATGAAGGGGTCCGAGTAGCTGTAGAGAACTTGCGCAGACTTGATTCTGCTATCACAAAAGGCCGTTTGGCCACCTTACATTCCTTTGCAGAGCGTGTGCGCGCTACAACTGCTGAAGTTTTCTTAGTCAATATGCCGCTGCTGTCTCGAATTCTGAGCGACTTTGAGTCAGAGCTGATCCGCATCAATGTGGCGGAAATTGAGTACGCAAGATTTTGCCACCTGGTCAATTCCTTTTTTCCGGGGGGGAGGAACAGGCTCCAGATAATGCAGATGTGAAGATGGAAGAAGCTCCCCCCCCAAAAAAATAAAGCTACTCAACTTCGATCCTGAAACTATCTCAAACTTTGCACCTTTCCAGTCACCCTTTTCACGAAAGCTGGGAGACTGGGCTGTCTGCGGGGTAACGGAAGGCAAAATTTTGGAATACCCTCCCATTCGGTTTTCCAGATGGATACTAATGTAGCAAAGATGCTGCCTTTTTTAGCAACATTTTAGTAGCTTTTCTCAAGGTATATGAGCGAAGGCCAAAATCGTATGTTCTACAGTATTTTGCGCGTCGGGTCTTGTTATGCTCTTCTCTTTGTGCACAAAAACAAATGCTCGAGTCGTATACGGTTGGCTTCTTGAACCATCCTTCTTTCTGTCTCGTTTACGGCTTTTAAAACTAGATAGGACAGCTCAAACCGGTGTATTTTACGTTGCTTCTTAAAGTAAGTTACGTGGCCTTCCTTCTCAAATTCCTTCGAACATCCATTCTGGTTCTTGCAAGGCATGCTGGCTTTCATCCCCCCCTCTTTTAGGTCTCTTTTCCGACACATCCGGGAGCTTAAAAATCCACGCGAAACATGTTGGTTGAAAACGTGAATTTAGAGCTTCTCAAAAACGGTGACATGCGTTTTGCCCCAATATTTCCTAAGGTCTGCCCAACTTGGGTGGTTCAGTCGTTTCTTTGGAACTTGTCCTAACAGTCGAACATGGTGGGAATGAGATCATGTGCCGACCAAATCGACGATGGATTTGGGCAGAGCTTGGCTTAATGGAAGATGGAATTGAGCTTTGGTCAGTGCAAAGACTCCGACTCGAAGCCCATTCGCCTAAAAAAGATGTGAGGCAGCTGAGATGAGAGTTTTTTTCTGGACTTTTTTTTGACACTTGACACCCATGATTTTGCTGAAATTGAGAGATAGAATGAGTCGATATTTTGTAGATAGTAAATGGTATATAGTATATATAGTATATAGTAAATAGCAAATAGTATATAGTAAATAGTAAATAGTAAATAGTGAATAGTATATCAGTATATCATACTTGTTCAATCTTATTCACTGATTCTGGATTCTGGAATATCTTGAATTGAAAACCCAGTGTAAATTAGAACCTTTTCAAAACCTGGAATTTTTACTCTAAGTTAGCCTAAAAAACCCGGGGCAGAGGCAAGTGCTCTTTCGACAACGCTTTGTTTGTGGTGATGCTGCCGCAAAGTTTCTAGCAGCCATGGATCATGGCCGTTCTTTACAAGTTGCCCTACGTGCAGATTGGCCGGTCATGGCCAGAGTTCCCCTTCATCTTAAAGCTTGTGAAGTGTGTCTTCACTACTTGGCCTAGGACCTGATTTTTTTGATGTTTTTGCCGGTAATTGTGTGGTGCACATATAATCATACTTTTCTATACGGCTGCAGGTAAACCCATGTCACATACTGCGATACTCTATATATAGTTATGAATCCAGAGTCTGTGTATACTCAAAAGTTTTGAAAAGGAGAAGTGCAAGCACCACGCGAGTGATGAGACTTGGGTTATGAACGATATCTCTACATGGCGCTCCTTGGTGTGAATGCTGCCACGTTGATGCTCGTGCATCCTGCGAGGTACAAAGAACAGCCATTTTACACAGCCACGTAGTGCCGTTGTGGAGTCGTACAGCTTTTTGTTTCACCGAATTTGAAACTCAGCTGCAGCTGATGTTCTTTTTTTCTTTTCCGGCTCTTTTGGAGTTTTGAAGTCGGATGAAGTGGTTGTTGAAAAAACACACACACACAACGGACTGTTCCGAAGGGACAGATTCTGAAAACGCCTGAAAACGCGGATGTTGCAAGACCTTCGGATGGTCGCGTTTAGACTGCAAAAAAAGAGATGATGATGTTTGGTCGTAGTTGTTTGAGTTGATTGTGTTGCTTGTGGTTCATTGAAACTTTTTGGTTTCAAAAATGAATTGCATGGTGCAATTTTTTCCTCCTCGTTTTTCCGCACTTGCTTGGGGGACACTGCAGATGTTGGAATGATTTAGTATCAAGTACAACTTCAACTTGTTTCTCCAATGGATATATCAACTTCTGTGGGTGCAGGAGCTATTTTTTGGATGCTGCCACCAAGTGAGTTTCCCGGTACAGCGGCGCTGTCACGGATTTTTGGAACACCACTCCGCTAAGTTGAAAAAAAGGCATGGCCAATGCAGCACGTGCATGTTTTACACACTCAAACAGATGACTTTTTTGCAGGTTGATATGAAAAATTCATAAAAAACATGACCATTTTTTTGAAGCTTTCTGGTGTCAGGACTTGCTCCCTTCTGGCATGTATGTACTGCCATGCTTTGACTCTGTCCTGACCTGGTGGGGAAAAAATCCTTGAGATGAACGTTGCATCCAAATCCATCCGTGCTTTTCTTTTGATTTCAGGCAGGGTGCTCTTTTCGTTCGACAAGGCCTGTACAAAGGAGGTGTTTTTAAGCCACATCCTCGGTTTCTTGTGTTGGGATTTGCAACAAAAATCAACTGATTTGTTGTTGAAGATGTTGTGCTTTTTTTGAGGTTTCGGCTAGTCCTTCCGGAGGAGTACCCTGACCAGGGACCAGGTGTCAGAATTTTCCCTGGGGGGAAAACAGGAATCAACAAGTGCTCAAGTGGTTGCTGTCTTTGCACGTCGTTCGTCAGATCTGTACTTTACGTCGGATGTTTTCCATCCCATGGTTGAAAGCTCAATTTTTGCGCGCTGAGTTGAGAGGATATATATATATATATGATCCAGCCCCCCCTGGTTCCCCCCCCC
>DF239436.1:134103-153802 GCA_000507305.1 Breviolum minutum Mf 1.05b.01 | reverse complement strand
TATATACAAAGAAATTTATGGCGGCTCATCAGATAAAAAGGGAGTTTATCATCCCACAATTTATACCCTCCAGGGAACTAACATATCCCCTACCAAGGCACTTTTGAGTCGATGATTTTCCTTTTCCCCAGGTGGGATACGTTAATTCCCTGGAGGGTATACCTTTTTTTTGTGCTTTCCAACTTATTTCAGATTCCCTGAGTGTTTTCTGGATTTCCATCTGATGTTGGTAAGGTTGACCCAAAGACTGGTCAAGTGGAGCTCGTTTCCTTGTTCCCTGAGTGGTCTCTCCGGCAACGTTTCGAAACAAAAAACACAAAAACAAACCTTCCCAAAAAAACTGCGTTTCAACAAAAAAGGAGAAGCAACAGATTTTGGCGATTTTTTTCCATCATGTCCATAGTCTATAGGCAAGGTTCTTAGGCTGTTTTTCTTCCTCACCTTTCCCATTAAACTTTTCGTTGTTTTCGATCAAATTCCTTGATGTTTTGAGATGTCAAGGCGACCTGGACGAGACTTTGCAGCCTTTGCTTTGTTGGTGAATCTCAGTTTTTCCATAAAAACATGTGGGAGAACTTGCTGGGACATATACCTCATATCACATTGATCATATGATTCATATGATATCATATCATTTCATGTCATATCATATCATATCATATACATCTTAGAGGCACCGTGGACATCATTTTGATTTCACCATGATCATCTAGGGGGAAGAGTGCAGTAGGGGGAAGCACTCATTAATTTCTAGAGAATGTTGCATTTATTTAGGGAGATGAACGTAGAAAACGAGATAAGGGGACCCACCCGAAAATGAGGATAGGTCCTAAGCAATGTGCAAACAACTCACCAAGCCCTATGACAGCGAAAAAAAGATGGAACATGAGAGGAATGATGTGTGAAATGTTGAGAAACAAGGCAGGGTGTCCTCCTTCCATATTCCCTCTTTTGGTGAACCCAATAGTTTTAGATCCGCTGCTTGTGTGTAAAGGTCATCATCATCATCATCATCATCATCATCATCATCATCATCATCATCATCATCATCATCATCATCATCATCATCATCATCATCATCATCATCATCATCATCATCATCATCATCATCATCATCATCTTCATCATCATCATCATCATCATCATCATCATCATCATCATCATCATCATCATCATCATCATCATCATCATCATCATCATCATCATCATCATCATCATCATCATCATCATCATCATCATCATCTTGCTCCCCAGTTTTCTTCCACCCCAACTCACCTGAAAAATCGTGTCACATTTGGCATAAGCAGATGTCTGACATAGAAGGCCTCATCTACATCGAGCTTTCCTTCGAAGGGAGTGCGCACACTTTTTAGCGAGCAGAAATCATCGACCAGTTTCGGTTGCAGTTTATGGTGAGGTACTTTGCAAGTAGTGCTCGACCAGCTCTAAATCCTGAGGCGTCGAAAAAAAAAGTCACATGTTCCCAAAAAAAAGAAATAGCCCAAAATTCTACTCTAGAAAATGCTCAATTGGACTCATTTGCTAAATAGTCAGGCAAGACAACTCTTCCTCTCAGATCCAGCGGCTTTTGCTGAACGTGTCGGAAACCTTGAGGGATTAAACTGAGATATGCCATCAACATAAATCCCGAAAGGGATCCAAACATGTTTCAGTCCGAGGCACGGCTTTGTGCCAACAACAGCTTGTCGTGTACTAAGATCGGATCCATGGATTCTAACGGTATCAACTCGCCGCCGCCGGGTTGTTTACAAAAAATGTTTACCAAGGCAACATGTCTTTGATAATCCTCCAGGGTTCTGTGCCTCAGTTTTGTGGAACGGTTGTCGTCATTTTGAAAAAACATCGTGTTTCCCAAAATGTGTGTGTTTTTTCTCTAAGTTTTGTTCAATCATCCCACGGCCCCACCAACTTTGCTTGGAATTTTCGGAGGTCCTCTCTGCAATTTACCAAAGGACCCGCTGAGGCGATACGCCGTGAAACTACCGCAGTGAGATTTCAAAGCCGAAACTGTGAAGGTTCTCAGCAATGTTAGGCACATGACGCCATCGTGGAGCATCTAAAGTCAGACCCCTCGGCCTCTTTAGAGGACAGGTTTTATCGGTTGATAGGTGTGGAGTGTGTACAACATGATATTGTTTTGATTTGCGGTTTTCAGGAGCGCAAGACTGCCTTCATTGATTGGTGCGCTCCTTATGATGTGATCTGAAGAAATCTGAGATGCATGATTTTTAAAGAGATCAACTGAAATCAAAAATTCGATCAAACAAAGTATCTTGAGATATCTTTAGACATCTTCTTCAACATTCCTGTAAAAATGCACCAAAACCAACTTGTCTTCTTTGTTTGGTTTTTCAATTTGACAGGTTTTGTGATCACTACGCCAACAAGCGAACACGTGTGGGTGTTGCTCAAGGAGAAGCGGAGGCTGAAACTATCCTTCTTGACGTCGGGCTCTTGAGGATGGTTTCCGGGTTGCAGCTATCAACTTGTCAACATGATGCCAAGGCCAAGGGCCAGCAGGTAGGTGCAGCCACAAACTCAGAGATGAAGTTTTCACCATTTGTTTTTTAAACCAAAAGTGGATGATTTGCCCAGCTAAGGCATATCCTAAAACGACTCCAGCTAAAGCAGCTCCTCCCATCTTGTCCAGAAGAAGTATTTTAAGCCAACAAAGTCAGCAAAGTGCACCCAAGACGGCTTCTAGCGCCTCAAATGACAAGGAGGTGTGGGTTTTTGTTTGTCGTTTTGATTTGAAGTCGAGTTTTGTGTATGTGACAAGTTTTTTTTGGATCTGGCAGCTGCGAAATATGTTGAACTCTGCAGGAAATCTTCTGAGGCGGTCGAGTCTTGGGATGATAGCAGAGCAATGTGCACCAGCACTGCCGGTCATTTCGTTGCGGCTCGAAAAGTTCGTTTGGATGTTTATCCCTTGCGAGTCTCAGGGTGAAAACTTTTGCAGATGCCAAGCATTGTCTTTGCTTATTCATTGCACTTCCATCATTTCATCATCTACACCTCCAATTTGCAGCCGTCTCAAGACAAAGCTTTAAGAGTCCTAGGATCAGAAAAAAGCAAACCTACATCCAGCCAAACAATACATATCACAACACGAAACTAGATTCCTCGAGTGAACAGTCTAAAGAATCTGAATGTAGATGCTTTGAACATTCACTCTTTCGCTAGTTGTCATTTGTTGGATGTCCCTCTCAATTCGTGATGCAGAGCCATGATGAGTACTTCTTTGATCCCGAGGAAGATGATGAGTTAGAAGGTGAGTTTTTCTCCGCATGCATTACCCAGGACTGAAGCTAATCAGGAAGCACTCAGTGTCCCTTCTCCAAAAATTTGTGACCCTACCGTTGATGCTTTAGAAATCCCGGGATCACCAGGTTGAGGTTGGTCGTTTATCCACGTTTCTCCCAGTATTTACGAGGGTTTAGCACCATCCTTTCGGTGGAAATCTCCTCGCCGGAGGACTCCATTGCGGCACCCGAAAACCATGGATTCGTTTGTCGAATGGCTGAGAGACTCCCCTTTCTGAATAATGTGATGCAAGTGCTTCATACACGAGCTGGTGATGAGGACGAGCTTGTCAGTCCCCAAAAAAGCTGCGACTTTTTGTATCACTTTTTTTTTTAGAAAGTTTACCATCTTTATCCTTGATGTAGGATATTACACCATATCCATAGCATTGTTATCTATTATTTTTTCCAACCCCCCCCGAAAAGGATAGCACAAGCCTTGGGATGTTGGTGATTTTCGCCGGGATAACCTTTTGGAGGAGTCGTTGCAACGCGCCCGTGGGGTCAATCCCTTTAGGGCCTCTGGACGTTTAGCTCGTGGTGCTGAGCATGTTCCCTTTCTCAATAACGTGATGCAAGGCTTACACCGTGTCACTGGGAAATCGGAAGATTTCTTGCGTGCGAGACGGAAAAATCCCTTGGGTGCCAATGGTTATGTCACCAAGTTGGGTGAACATATTCCTGGTTTGGCTGATACAATTTGTTGCATTCACAAATTTCGTGGATTGGATGCAGAAGCTGAACGAGCTCGTGCCTTTTCGTTGCATCGGATGGTGGGACGACAGGGTGCGATTACACATTTGGCACAGCTCTTACCTGGGACGAATCTCATCGCTGCTCTCCTTGCCGAAGCGAAGGGTGATCGAAAGGAAGCGAAAAAAGCCATGAATTTGCTGAAAAGCTGGAGGGATGTTGCTAGTGCAGATGGAGCTCTTGCTAGAGTGGCTGAACTTTTACCAGGTGTTGACATCATTTCATTTGGTCTTATGGTAAATCATGGTCATTTTGCTCATGCAGTTCGAGCAATTTGTAAAACAAGATGGGTCGATGTGACTGCAAAGTCCACCACCTTGACCTTATCCACTGGAGGGTTCGTTGAGGATTGGCTCATCCAATCGGTGGATTCGGATGTTATAGTACAGCCTAGAGCCACTTCATTAGCCAGTGGTCTAGTGGATGTCTTTATTCACTTACTGGATTGGGATCAACATGGGAATCAACGATGGGTAACACGAGGTTTAAGTGAAGAACTCCCATCTGCTTGTGATCGAAAGAAACGCCGTGGCCTGAAACGTGCATTTGAAGATGTGAAGATCATGAAAGCCAATCAAGCCATGCATGGGATCTTGGACTATTTGTTTCTGAGCTCCAAAGACTTGGTCAGCTTCTTGACGGATCTCACGAATTGGGCGGTTTATGAATGGACAGCATCATCTTTTGCAAGTCGGTGTACCTTGAGAGGATTCAATATTTTATTCCCACCCATGGTTTGCCGCAAGTCTTCGTTGACAACATCCCGTAGGACTTCGGCAAGTCCGAGTGAAGGACTTGGACGCGCAGTGCAAAAATCCTTACCTGGGGTTATTACAACACATGGTCAAATGCCAGTGAATCCTTCGAACTTTCAAATACCAAGTGGCAACAATGAAAGTTATGGATTTTTGCCTGAGATTTGTGCCAGTGCTTCCTGTATCTCTTTGTGTGTTGCAGCAGGAATTCATTCCTTCTTCCCTTTACCATTGGCATGCTTTACAGGCTGTTTTGCAGGTGCAAGCTTTTTGAGAAGAAAAATTCAAAGGAATCTTACTCACTGGATCAACCAATTCAATGCTGAATCCTGGAAGTCCATGACTGCACCTGTGGCTCCTTTGTCTCGACAAATTGAAAAGAATGTCGATGAAGTACCACCAGAAGCAATCTTGGAATATGCCATCAAAGAGAAGGTCTCTGAGAGTGTCAATGAAATTTTTGAACCTCAAGGGGTTACCTTTGAATGGTCAAGGAGTTTATTGGAGGATGTGCGATTTGCAGAACTTTTGCGATCCTATGTTCTACAGGAATGGTTGTCAAGAAGCCGTCCGTTGAATTGGTTGCATCCAGCATTTTGGATTTTTCAATTCTTAGAGTCTCCATTACGAGGCCGATGGGGGCCAATGTTGAAGATGTAAGAAATGACATGGCAGAAATCGAAAGGGAAAATACAAGAGGGATTAGATCAGATTTTATTTAAGAAAAAGTTTCTAGATCATATTAGTCAAAAGCATGATGAAAGCCTCAAGAATCCATACGTGATACTTGTATTCCAAGATCTTCAAATTGGAATCAACATGAATGTATTCCCAAAGAGATCTCAAACATTCATGGCCCAACAAAAACCCATCATCCCTGGCCGCAGATTTCTTGGATGCATCTGTGAATGGCCAACATGTACCACTGGCCACTTGGACTTTCGGATCCTCAGATCTTCAAAAACATGGAAAATCGAACGATGAGTCCTGACAAATGTGTCAAAAGTTAAGAGCTACCCGAGCTACCTTAAAACAAAAAATAATGGTACATCTCCCAACTGTTTTTTTTCCTTTCTCTCATTCTTCCAGGTTGTTTTTTTCTTTAAGGAGGTAGTCGTACAACACAACTTTGAAACTCACACTTGAGACCTTGAGACACAATGCTTGGGCATCAAATCAAGGAGCCATGATGGGATTCCCCGCCATGGATTGCGGGGCCTCACTGAGGTGATTCCGATTGATCTTCCAGCGGGGACGTATAGCAGTGGTCTTTGGCTACCAGATATCAGGTCAGATTCTTGTGGAAATTACAGAAAGATGAGCAATGAAAAAACCCTCGTTGGTTAGGTTATGTAGGGGATTATACTACCCAATTATATAGGGATTACAATAAACCATTATAAGGCAGGATTCCTATTAACCAACCAGTATGATGGAAAGTAGTAAGGGTTTTTTGTTTAGAGAATTGAAATCCAAGGGTTTTTGGCAGGAAACTTGCCATAGTTTTTTGTAGATTTTTGTTTCTCCAGTTGCTAGCGCCACGACTGCCAGGGTTATGTTAGTGCTCTGGCTCCAATTTCAGAATCATCGTTATGTCACCAGCATTGAAGCAGTGGTGGTGGACGGGATGCTGGAAACTTGACTTGGCATCCTTATGAAAAAGTATGGCTGCAACTTGAATGCCTGGTTTTTCCTTGTTAGAAAACCCGATTTGGTGAAATTTTATCAATTGACATTCTTAACTGTAGTGTTTTTTTTTTCATCTAGTTGTTGGCACTGGTACTGGAACTCCTTTCTGTGTTGGGAGGCTCCCAACTCCACCTTCTTTTAGGACCAGATCACCAATGCGGTGAAAGCACAAGTCCTTCCTGGCGACTACGATTGGCGCGAGGAAGATCCACGTTTGACAGACTTCACCGAGCCCATCAATGTCACTTTTGAGGTGCCGAGAAGACTTGCGTTGGGTTGATTTTCGGTTGATCAGATTCTTGTGGATGAAAAAACTGATATTTTTGGTGTGAATAGAAGAAATTTCCAATGTGAATATCATAGAATCATAATATACATGTATAATGTTTAGTTATGTAGGCTATGGTGCCTTTTTTTTAAATAAAGTAGAGCCTCAATTTTTTTCCCGAAATTTTGGTTGACTTTGACCTGAGGTGGCGCTCCAATGGGCAACGGAGGACAAGCTGTACATAGAACTCAAAGACTTGTCAGCACCTTCCTCCGCATGAAAAAAATCCACTTTTTGAAATTGTCCTTTTCTTGGATCTGGCCTTTGCCTCGGTTTTGTGCCTTTCTTTCTCCCACAATCATGGTCTTTCGTGGAAAACCGGCTATATTTGGAAATGTGAGTACTATTGGAGGGACCCATTTTTTTGACTTCCATGATTATGGGAGGAAGTGTAATAATTTTCCAATTCTGTGAAGTTGTTTTGATTGAGGTAAAACTTTGTCTGCCAAAATGAGATGGGAAAACGCTTTGGTATCACTAAAAAAAAGGCAGGGATGGAATGAGCAAAGCTCTCTGCTACTGTCCGAAGTGAGTGAAAAGAGCAGTGATGAGTCACAATTGACTTTTGAAAAGGTGATTTTTGAATAGTTTTCACACTCTTGACTTTGATGTGAATTGCAGAAGAAACATCAATGAAACACATGCCTTCCATAGGACTCCCGGGTCACTGGCAGCAACTTGAACTTGGCTCAACACGAGTTGAAAGTTTCCCGTGCTCATCGCTTCAGAATCCACACGAAGCAGAAACATCGCGATCAAATATATCAGACGCCATGGCCTACTCCTCAATTCACCGTGATTGGCAACTTCACCATTTTGTTGGAAATTCACATATTTGTGATCATCTATGCGTACATGTAACATACTGTATCATGTATATATATATACACACAAAAGTAGACGTATGACATGAAAAATATACAAAAATATCTGGTATACATACTGCAATTTTAAATCTGATCATACACAGCTTCATTTTGATATACCAAGTGTAGCTACGGGGTATTTCTTCAGGTTGACCTCCAATCCAAACCATCCCAGATGTTTTTTTGGTCGCCATGTCGATGCTGGGAACTGTGACCCAGCTCACGGGTTCCAATAAAGAAGCCCATAGGCATTTTGCAGGGATGCGTTTCGGGGTAAAAACCCCTGCCATGGTTTTTTAAAGAAATTGCGGAGCAAATTTATATGTTTTTTGTTGATAAAATGAATTTCCTCCCAAAGAGATGTGAGTGGTTGAGACTTTTTGAGACTTTTTTTTTGGTTGGTGAACCCCAGGCGTTTAGTCAGTTTTTTTCTTTTTTTGGGTAAAAGAAAGGTACTTAAGGTACCACCCCAGTGGTTTTGTAATCCGAAAAACCATGGAGTTTTATTATTATGGCGGGATCAGGGATGGCATATGAAACTGTCCACCTGAACAGGTGGGTTTGGAGAGCCTTGGACATTCTGGAATCCAAACCGCAAGAATCATTGGAACTTGCCAGGCAAGGCCCGGACCTGACAGAATCCATCGGTTTTTTCACCAAAGATCGGTTGGTGGAGCCAGTTTGTCGCAATCTAATCGGTTGTTTTATGTATATTTGGTGATATTACGTGACTATGATATTTAGTAGTGTAAGATGTATTGTAACCAATTTGCAACCAGTATATTTAGTTACTTATCGTGTGTCCAGTTCAATCTTTGCTTCATATTCATCGCCACAATTCCCAAAAAGGCAGCTTCGAGTTAGAGCCGTTGCGGCTTCCAGGAAAGCTACAAGAGCTTTTGATGAAGCAGCAGAACTCGACAATGCGGCTGATGCGTCTCGTTTAGTGGCTCCTCGGCCTCGGTTTAGATTCGGGGGAAATTTTGTCTTAGCTGCACCGGTTTATAGGGGCCCACCCAACCATTTCCCATATGAAGGGATGTGGACCACCCCAAAAAGCTCTGGACCTATGCGCAGCTAAGTTGTGTAATTTCGCTTGTCATTCTTCCTGTAATGTTTTTTGCCACCAAAGATGTATAATCCAATGGATTACATGGATCCTTACAATGGTTTAGTATAATCCTCATATAACTGGGTAGGATTTCATCCCCTACATACCCGCAACAACCAGTTTTTTTGTCATTGCTCACTTGAATCCAATGAGGTAAGTGCAACCTTCAGTACTGGTGATGTGGAGGCAGCAGTGAGCTTGGCCAGTGAGCAACTTGAAGCAGCACAAAGAGGCAGCGATTTGATGCAGGCACCGATTTTCGGATTTTTTCGGTCATTTAGACTCAAAAAGGTGAGTTTTTTTTTGGAAAAAAAAGGATCCTTCAAAAATTGAGTACTTTTCCTATACATAAATTATTAAATGTATGTTTTTTTTTGAAACTCCTGAACCCTTAAGATCAACTTGGCTCGGCCCGCCGCCCTTCCCAAAATCTGATGTGTTTTTTTGGTGCTAGGCCTATGCTCATCTGATGTGGGCAGAGCTGATGTTGGCTTTAGGGAAGACCGGTGAGCTAAAGGCTGGAGGGGCAACTCGTGGTGTTTGGTTGTTTGAAGCATTGGATTTCCACCCCAAAAACATCGCCGATGGAGCGCCAGGAACATGCCAGAAAAGCGGAGCAGACATTTCAACAGTCACTTGGGCAGCATTTTTTTTGATTTCTTTGGGAGCCTTGGACATAGAGGCGTCAGAGATAGAAACCCTCTTTGAGTGTCTGATCCTGGTCATCCTGAATCCCTGGCAGGCTTGAAAAAAATCCATATGTTGCGAAGTGCAAGGCTGCAGTTGCGCAAGCCTTCATTCAGGAGTTGCAACTGGGAAATTATTCAAATTTCATGTGCTTAGCTGATGTGTCCTTGTGGAAGCATGAGCTTTTTTTTCAAATCTTCAGGAATGTGATGGCGTCGAAAGCGAAATACTCGCACAAGAGGTCGGAATGTACACAGCCGAAATTGCAGATTCCTTGCTGTAGATATGATAGTGATAGTTGCCAATTCAAGAGTCAAATTATATTCATATTGCAACTGCGTCTCAACGTTTCTGATGTTTTTGTTGGGTCTCTTTTTCTCTGGAATAACCAGCTGGAAGGCTTTGACTCTTTGGCAGAATCTTGGGGACAGAGCTGGTATTGCAGTAGCTTCGAGCTTAGTTTTTTTTTTCCCAGAAAACCTAGAAGTTGATACAAATGATCAAAGCACATTCCAATCATCTGATAGTATGACATGATGGCAATAAGGGCAGAATATGACAAGATTCAATTTGAGACAATCTAGACATAGTATGACCATTTTTTTTTAAGAATTGGTTTTGGTTGAAATCCACCTGGGATGTAGGATGTATTTAAAAAAACACTGTTTTTTAATGGATGGAAAACCTGGCGATTCTGTTACAACCACCGAGGCATGGCACCTTCTCTCGGCTGCAAGATCTGTCAGTGGAGAAGGTGTTTTTTTTGTTTTTGGCGAAAAGGAAGTAGAAAGAAGCAAAGAAGCATAAAATGTGGCATTGATGCTAACAAAGATGGCAGAAAATTTGGTATTGATGCTAACAAAGATGTTTGTAAAAGTGTGTGTTTATTTTGTTTTTCTGATTTTTTTTTCTTACACAGGGATTTTCTACTTTTGAGCCATAATTTTCTGGCCATCCTCATGTTTTTCCACCCCCAAAAAGAAAGAACCCGAAACAAAAAAAGGCACATCGGAATTTCACCTGTTTCGAATCCGTCCCTTCTCGTTGAGGCAGCCTGATGGAGCCATTGATGAAAGCATTGGAGCTTTACAAAGAGCTTCGATGGAGCAGATATGAGGCCAGGAATGTGTCAAACAAAAATCCATTTAAAAGATATCTGATTAAAAAGGTGTATGTATATATATATATATACACATATCTATTAAGATACAAATACGGTACCCTATACGAAGATAAATAAATTTGAATGCTACAAAAAATCCTGATTAGAATAAAGATGTAGCAGCTGATTTGTTTGGAAACAATGATGATGCTGGCCGGAGCTTTTTGTTTTTTTCTTCAACTGAAGGAGGGGCAAGTTAGAGGTTTTCCCGGTACCGTAGTGAGTTTCACCGGGAACGCTGGGAGGCCACGGTGCTTTACAACTTGTCTGAACGACAGCGTTTTCAAGCACATGGAGGTCCAACGGGGTTGAGGGCGTCTTCGATCCACGAGTTGCTGCAGGGTTTCGGTTGGTTCGCAGGTCCTGTTGCACAAAGAACTGCGGAAGAGGCAGCAGCATAGCATGCCGTTTGTTTTTCTTTTTGTGCAGGTAGGGCAAAGATAGAGTCATATTGCAAGACAAGTTTGAAGATGTGTTGGAAGTTTTGGGGTGACAGCCACTTTTGCTTGAGGCTGTCAGAATTTGGAAAGAGATAGGGAACTACAAGGGTGAGGCAAATTTCGGGCAAAGCTTTGAGAATTTGCACTTTCAGTCTGATCATCACCCACAGCAAATTTTCAAGTGGGAATAGGCCACAGCAATGACAGCAGTAGCCAAAGCGATGATTGTCCGTGGATTAGTTTCTGTTGTCTCCTCAGTGCTAGAAGATCCATGTTTCACTGCGGCTTGATGGTGATGCCTTCCAAGGATGCCCTTGAACTCGTGCAGAGTCGCATGCAGGAGTTGCGAAGTGAACAGAACAAGCTCCTGAGCCGAATGGTGTCATTTCATGTAAAACCCATGCGAAAAATTATGTGGGAAACCCATGTTATTCCACATCAGACTTGGAATTTTCCTTCAATGACAAGGTCTGCCCTGTCAGTGTTTTTCCGCATCGCCCTGAGGCAAGCTCTGTCGCAGCTAGGCCCTGGCTGCATTTCTGTTCTCCAGGACCGGTTTGCTTTGAAGGGATCTTTGAATGCCCCCAGCATGGTTCGAACCCTGCATGCTTCCTGAATAGCCATTCCCTGCCAGGAATGCAGCTCTAGAGATGAAGCACTAGCAACAGTTGGGAACTGAAGTTTATTAGCAAAAAATGCTGCTGGAATCTGGGAAAATATGTTGCCTGGCAAGCAGATGAGGCAGAGGAAGTTCTGGCAATCACACAAGAGCTTGGAAACAGGCCTACTGAACCAACTTTCAGCCCATTTTCTTGTAGAAATGCTGTTTGAATTTATATAACCATATAGAAATGTATATCTATATAGATATATGAAGATAAATAGATACAAAAGTACATAGATAATGAGTAAATAAATCGAGAAATATATGAATGAATATCATAGTGAGAGTGATCCAGAATTCTCTTGTAAAACCTGAAAAAACATCCGACGCCTGTGTTCTGTCAGTTGCCTTGAAAAAAAATCCTTCCCGTTTTTTTTTCTCCAGTCTCCTTGTGTCTTAAGACCTCAGAGCCTCGTTGTTTTGCACAGGCACGAAGAAGCTTGGATGTTGCTAAAGCTCTCCGAGGTGAAACTGAGAAAAAAACACATCCCCGTTGCGGGGAATGCCGAAACGCCGACCGACCGATTGGTTTTGACGAGCAACGAGGTGCGCAACGAAATGAAACTCTACGAAGAAGCTTTGAGCTGTGCTCAGGAGGCGGAAGAAGAACTTTGAACGATTTTTTTTTTGCTGAGGAAAAAATGGATCAAGGGAAGGGGTTTCACCCCGGATTGCGGGTAGTGGAAGGGGCATTGTTTTTTTTTCAAGTTTACCTGGAAAAACCCGAAGATATCTAGCTGCGAGTTCCGGGACGTTTTCTTTTTTTTTGCTGTGGTTAGGCGCAAATGATCTTCCAGGAATTAGGTGATCAGAGTGGCAGGGAGGCTCAGAATTCAGCATCTTCTTCGAACTTCGAATTGTGAGATCTCTTGGAGGGATTTTAGAATTTTGTTTTTTTTTCCTATCCAAGCGATTGATTCATCGAATCTTTAACTTTAAATTAACCACCACCTTTCAACTGTTTTTTTTTCAAAAAAAACAATTCTTGAGGTGAAGCAGATGCCTTGAAGAGTTTGTCCTACATCTATACGGCCAGCAACTGAGATAGATCGATGGGTAGGTTCACCCTTCACTTCTCAACCGACGAGTTTACCGAGGCAAAAAGAGAAGCGCACAAGTCGCCACATCGTCAACGAGCTTTAGATTTACTTAGTAAATCCTGGCCTGTTTGCCAGCCAAAAAGACAACACAAAGAAACAGTGATCAACAAAGAGGGACTTTTTTGTGATTTTTTGGACCAAATTCTGAATAATGGGATCATTTGTGTCAGGTCAATTTGCAACATCTGTAACGAAGAAAGATGTAGAAGGCGGATGCAAAGTCTCTTGATTTTGCAGCTGACAAACACAATCAGTTGCGCATCGGCCTCGCTCTTGCGAAGGCTTCCAAAAGGCCCTTACTCAGATGCGTCTATACCAGGCTTGACAATGAACGAAGAAACAAAAGGACTTTGTTTCAATCATGTAATGTGTTTTTTTGATGTACTGGTAGTTATTTAATGTGATTCAAATTATATAATCATGCCGCAATCATACCTTTAGAGTATTTCTAATCATACAGCTTCAAAAGAGAGATGTTTTTTGTTCAACGTTTCCTTAACGTTCTTTTTGTTAACCGGTCGCCCCGGTCCCGGCCGGTTGCTGGACCGATTACCGGTCGATGGGACCAGGGCGTTGATGGGCAAGATGTAGCAGCAAGCCTCGGAAGTTTGATGGAGGACGCCATCCAACAAAAATGCCATCCGGGAAGTTTCATTTCGAAATAGGCAACGTTTCCAACATCACCAAAATGTCCATTGTCACAAAATATGTTGAGTGTTTTTTTTTGCAAAAAAGAAAAGAAGCATCCTGGAGAGTTTTTTTTTGCCTTTTTGTTTTTTTTAAAAGAAATGCATGTTTTGTGTTGTTTTTGGCAGGATCCTGAGACATACCAATGGTATGTCCAAGCCTCTGCAGATTACTTCCAAGTGACCTTTGAAGAGGCAGAATCCATGGTGGGCCGTGCGCCACCGAATCCCATGCAACGTGCTCTTAACATTGATTCTCGTGGTTTCTTGCCAAAACGCTTGGGTGAATTTTTGATGGAAAAAAACTGGGGGAACTTTTTTTTGGGGCTTGAAGTTGATGGGGATGTTTTTTGTTATATATTTTGATTTATCAGTGCAAATTTGTTCTTTTGCTCCAATTCTGGGTCCTGGAATTTGAATCTCAGACACATATTTTCATTGCTGCAGGTACTCTAAACATGAATTTGACCTCTTAAAAGTTCAAAAGCAAAAAGCATCGGCCCAAACAAAACATGATATTAGTGATTAAAAAAACTCTCCTGGAAAGTCAACAATTCTTCCAATCCAAGAAAAATATATACAAAATACAGGTTTGGAACGATGATTTTTTCGAAATATTTCCGAACCAAAAAATCCCTGGGTTTTTCAAAACGTTTCTGGCGAGTGAGTGAAAAACGCCGGTGGGGTGTTTCGAAACACCGAGGTTTCGCCGGTGGAGGTGTGGGATTCGCGAAGGGTAAAAACATTGGAAGCTTTTTGAGATTTGTGGGAATCTGGAAAATTTCTGGATATATATGTATACATATATACATCAGTTACATATCGGATATATTCCATTTGGATTTCCTTTCCTCTTTTTTTTCCATGTACCAAAAACATTCTGAGAATGCAAATCACAAGAACACAAAGATTGAAACAGCAATCGCCACGGCCATCACCATGGCCACATCATGATTTTCGCATATTTTCGCCAGAGGTGTGTACCTGATGTTTCGCTACGGTGCTATGGGGTAGCTGACTCAACATCCCCTGGATGCATCAACGCTTGGGTGTTTTTCACAACTTGTCACTCAGGTACGGTCCGAGTTTTCGTCCTATCCAACAAGCATACCGAAAAGGTCGGAAATTTGAAGCAGAACAAGGTGGCCTGAACCTCCCCCCCAAAAAAATCCTGGGTGACCTGGGATGTGTTTGTTGTGTGATTGTCGTGGTTGGTTGATACTACCACAGGTGAAGCACCAGTGGCTATGGCTGTGCTTCGAGATGAAACTGTGGAAGAATGGGAACGTGTGGCTTTGTTGCAGGCACGACACAAAAACGAATTTCCAGAAATTCCCAAATGAAATGTTTGCCCAATTTTTTTTGGGGGGGAGATAAGGTTGCAAAAAAACAAACAGTAACCTAATACCGTCACTACAGTTTTCTCCAACCAGTTTTTTTGCTCTCAAAAAATACATGTCCAATTTCTGGAGTCACTTTCCGATTGGAAGTTTGAAAACCAATACCCCATGGTCAAAGTACATGGCTAACCGTCCCCAAAAGGTAGGTTAATACATGGCTTATATAAACCAATACATGGTAACTGTGCCATCTACTTTTACCCTGGTGTAAAGTTTACTTTCCAATTTCCAATGACTTGATTGGTTCATTATTAGTGGGAAGGCCCATGCTGGTGTTCTCGATGGAGCCTTGTGACTGGGCGAATTTGTTGGCAAATCCTTGAGCTGAAAATCACCGGCCTTTTGTTTGTGGAACTCGAGGCAAACTACGGCCTTGTATCATGAGAGTTTTATCGGACCCATTTCGGTTCCTGGGCAGAAGTTTTTAAGGTATGTTAGCTGCATAATATGAAGAATTGCCAAATGAAGTTTGTTCCTTGAAGTTGATGGGACGAGAAATGACAGTGACTATACCATCTCAAAATCTCTTGTACCTCGTACCAGCTCTGTCGTACCCACAGGCGAAAGCTTTGACATCAAAAGAACATCTACAAAGGAAAGAAGTCGAGGCTCGAACTGTAAGCAACCTCATTGGCAGAACTTCTTGCAAAAACAATGAGGAACTCTTTCAAAAGATGAAGTACCACATTACAACAACAGTAATGTCATCCATGAATTTCAGTCATTTATTTTTTTAGCTGAAAAAAGTTGGTACCGTTCACATGAAGACATGGGTCACTAAGGCCTCATAGCTTTGAATCGTTTGAGTTACAGGGTCGAGGTGGGCCAGGGGTGGAAAATTGCTGGATTTTCCTATGGGACCTGCTGTTCACCTGGTCATGCTTGGTGGAGATACGAGATCCTGTGATGGTTCAGAAATTTTGGTGTGTTTCTTTCTTTTGCGCCAACACCTTACTGGAAGAGGAGATTGGCAATGGATTTTGGAATCATCAACAGATATCAACAGGTATGGAATTAAGCTGTATTCGGTGTTTTTTGCAGGGAATTGCTGGGTTTTTAGCCTGCAATGATTGTCAAAAAAAGAAGGATCAGATTTTGCAGCCGCTCTCGAAGTGTTTTTCACTTTGGTGGCAATGATTGGCAATGTGGCAATTGGTAGTCTTCCTAATTGCCCAATGAATTGTTGTTTCAAAGATACTTCCCTCACTTTGGGGTTTTTTCAACTGAGTTTCATTTATTTTTGGCAGACCAGGTGAAAAGTCGAAGTTGTTTTGTATGTTTTTTTTGTCTGTTGCAGGAATCTATCAGTTTTTTCAACAGTTTTTATCGACCAAACCTTTGGGTCCCAATTTGTGCTCGAGATTTGGGATGAGGCCTGGGCCTCGAGTCATTTCTTCTAGGAAGTCAGAAAGTGCTTTGGTTGGTATCCATGGTCGAGCAGAATTGTCGGGTACCGAAGTCTCTGAAAGCAATTCAGCACCTCCAATCCTTACGGAAGATGTTCCTTTCCGCATCTTTCCCCATTTAGAAGGGAATTTGGATGGGTCAGCTCCTCGTTCATGTTCTAACGTGTCATCCAGTGACACATTTCATGAGACTTTCTTGGAGTCGTTGTCTGGAAAACATCTTCGGGATGTTGGCGAATGCAATCCTTTCGCTTTGTCGCGAGCAATCCGAAGAAATTGGAGACAACGAACAATTTGGAGCATGCTCTCACGCATCGATGAAATCCCATTACAAGTTGAAGGGATGTTAACAAAGACTGCAAGTGATTTAAGTATGCAAGTGGATGGTGGTGTTGTCCAAATGCAAGATCATTTACGTGTATCCAGTGGTGGACAACAGGTGGCTGAGAATTTGGAAAATTTACCCAGGCATTTTGCCACATCCGTTGAGGCGAACCTTATGGATGCGGCTGCCTTGTTGCGTGAGACGGTGTTGCAGGTCACGGCAGAGCTCAGTGCCAGAGATTTTGAAGCGGAAGATATTGTACAAGAAATTCAAGTGATCCCTCAAAGGGTTCGAAAAGTTGCAGATGAAGCGATTTCAAGAGCAGTTAAAACTTCAGTTGAAGAATTACATCAACAATTAGATGAAGCCTTGGGAGTTCTGGGGAGTAGCACATGTGAGAAGGAACTTTTACAACATCTTGATCAACTTCCAGTTGTAATGCAAAAACGCATTGTAGCAACAGGTGCTGTGGTAGATTTGGCAGAAGATCAAATTGTGGATTTGGCAGCAGATTTGAAAAGTGAGTTTGTACCAAACCATGAACTCATGGAAGCGTTGTTGCGTGCCAAAACAGCGCATGAGATTGGTGTGGTGACCTTGAGATATGAGACGGACATGGAACATGAGAAGGTTGACACGGCTCAGAGATTGGAGAAGCTGAAACAAACAGATGAATCAAAGTTTCAGAATCCAGGCAGTTCTTTGGCTTCAAATTTCTTGGGATTTTTTATGACTCACCCGCAGGGTGTATGAAGGGTATCAGCAGCGTCGGATTTTTTTTCTAGGAGAAGATGACCTCGATATTGTGATGGCAAAGTTGTGTTGAAACTGGCAATGCTATGATTCTTTTTGATGTTGGGATGCCATTCTTCAATCTGGATGGTGGTTTCAAATATGTTTTATTTTCACCACTACTTGGGGAAATGATCCAATTTCGCTGATATTTTTTAAATGGGTTGAAACCACCAACTCGTAATTTACATGCTTCAACCTTTTAGTGCACTTTTTTTTTTTTTAAATCTTTTGGACTTTTAAAGTTTTTTAGCCAAGGCTTTGGACATCCTGAAATGTGTACAAGACCGTGCTTGTTCTTTGCTGCTGGCCAGTGTCAGAACAAAGACAGCTGTGAGTTTTGCCACCTACCGCACAATCGACGACCCACACATTTGGACAAGCGAAACCGTGAGCTTCTAAAGAGCTTCTCCAGTGAAGAGACGCTCGCAACGATTCTTCCCATTTTGAGCGAAAAGCTCCAGAAATATTACAGCAATTCATCTGCCCTGCAGTTGCTTATGGAACTAGAAGCTCTGAGTGCAAATTCAAATGCTGATATTCTCGAATCGATGAGTACGACATCAAGCAAACAAATCGCCAGGGGCGAACGTACTCTCAAAAGTGCTCTTCGGGCTGTGACCTTGCGATCCCTCCTGACTTTGCTGTTGCGCACCCTTCCCAAAGATGGAAAAGTGCGAAATGTCGTTGAAGCCATCATTTCCAGCCTTCGACAGCCGGTTTCCTCGATGATCCAGGATGTTTGAGGATTGATGTTGGAAGGTGATTCCAACCAAAACGGATTTCCCGTTGAAATTGCGGAGGATTTCCGAGTGGATCTTGGTTTTTTTTGGCCATTTTTCCCGTTGAATTTGCATCATCCTACGTCGAAAATAGGTTTTATATGTCATTTTAATGGACAGTCTCTAAAGGAGATAGGGACCTGCCGGTGGCTCCATGGACAGTCGGGGCGGGATTTGGCAGTTGGCACTTGGCAGTTGGAAAAAGCAAACGCACTACCCGTGGGGGGACAACTTTCCGCAAGGGTACCTGGAAAATTTGTATGAAGAGAAGATAGCAAAACCCATGAATTTGCAAAAAAAAACTGCAGAGGATTGCTTGGTAAATGGTACAAACAGTGTATTATGAACATCTCGATCAAAACAATCCTGGTCAGGAGAACTCGCACCAGCCTTGCGTGACTGGCTTCCGGAAGAGAAAAGAAGCAGTTGATGCAACGATGCATTTGGATGCCATTAGGAGTCCAACATAGACGTTCCAGGCATGATTTTCTCGGTGGAATGAAGCTTTTCTTAAGGTTTCTTCGTTCTGCCTTATTTGCAAAGGTTGCAGAAACTGTATCAAATTGACAGACAAAGTGCTTTACTTGAAGTTGTTTTATGCTTTAAACAAAATTGCGATCTTCTTTAATCAAAAAAAGTGTCAATTCGGAAAGTTTCAAAAAGATAGGCAGGTGACTGTAGTAGAAATACTGAATGGTATACCGAATATGTCGCTCCTTTATTCATAGCAAGCTGTGAACTTCGATAATTTGATCGACAATATGCGGCCATGGCTTTCGATGGCTCCTCTCCCACCGAGGAGCCCAGCTGGTCGGGTGAAGCTGTTGATGGTTTTCCAAAAGCTTGCACCGATTTTGATAGGCAATTTACCAGGGGTTTTGTATACATCACCAGGTGATGATTTGATCGCCGGATGATGCCGGATTTCTGATGCTTCTCAACCGAATGTCGTAAAAAACGTGTTTTTTTTTCAGGAGACAAGAGCATGTCCAAATTGTGGGAGCAGTGTTCTGGCCAAATGGGTGACTTGCCAGAAATCAATCTGTGAAGCCAGTGTCTGACAGTTCAACAGTCCAAGCAAGTTGAAGTCAGGCATTCTGCCGGCACTGCGGGATTGTTACTGGCTCAGTTTACAAGTTCTATTGGGACCGGATGATCCTTTTTGATATGTATACATGTATATAATCTGTGATATGTAAATATTTATTGGGGAATGCCTAAACCCTGCAACAGTTGATAAGTACATAATCTATTTATTCTTATGAAGAGAACCCTATCAACCTTCACAATGCACTGTTAGAGTGTTTAGGCAGGGCCCCATATATATATATATATATATATACGTACACATTATATACATATCCCATTTCCCAAAGTGTTCCAGGCATTGAATTCTTTCGGTGCCCAGCCAGGGACCCCAGCGGTACTTT
>DF239436.1:0-129012 GCA_000507305.1 Breviolum minutum Mf 1.05b.01 | reverse complement strand
AACAAAGTACCCCGTCCCCCCCCCCCCAAAGTGAGAAATCGGCTGCTGAGGCAGCCAGTTATGGAAGCTTTATGGCAAGGAGATGTTGGAAGCCGTGCGAGTGCATGGAAGGCCCTTTTGTTGGCAGACATCACGTTACAAGGAAGCTCTGAAGATTATGCCACTCGATTTGTTTAACAAACAAAAAATTAGCCTGCTGGTGGTGGACCAGGGATTTTGGCAACATTTTTTTTGAAGCTAAATTCAGAGGTGTTTTTTTTTTGGCACGGTGTTGAAATGCAACAGATTCAATGAAGATGATTCTTGTATACCTTGAAATAGTAATGTCCTTGCAAGAAAAATGTATAATTTCATATTAGATCCAAGATCCAAGTTTCATCCAGTTTTTTGCAAATTTTGGAGTTTAAAAATCTCTCAGATATTTTTTCTCTCAGGATCGGATATGCAAGCAATCTTGTCCCTATGACGCAGCAATTCGATTGGATGTTCATCGAACGCTTCCGCAAGAAGAGTTGTTTAAAGAAGTAGATGGTCCTGGACAGAGCATGCTGTTCAGGCTGGAAAATCATGGTGGAGTTCAAATTGACAAAAAATTGTTGAAGAGGACAACACATTTCACATTTCCCACATTGATATCCATGCGGAAATCAGCTATGTAAAACATAGTAAACGATAGCAAATCACCGCCAACAAATGTAATCCGTAATACTTGAACCATAACAGACCTGAATTTTTGGAAAGATGCCTCATTTGCGTTCAGTTGCATCCATTTGCATACAATTTATGATATGCATTCCCTTCAACCTCCTTTCAATTCTGTTGCTAGGCTTCTGCGTGCACTTGCAATACGGCTCAATGAGATTGGATACTGTCAGAGTTTGCCAAGATCTCAGCTTTGACACGTTTCCAACCAACCGTGTTCTCCAGTCACAAATGGAGGTTTAGGTTGGGATTCCATGGGATTCCGGGATTCCCGAACTAAGTCTTGCTGGTGACTATGACTCATGTATCTTTCCATTGCTTGGTGTTGACCAAGGAACTTTGTAGTTGCTACAATGCATCTCGGTGTGCAAATATCAAAGATGAAACGGATCCATGCATCCGTTCACAATGAATCAGGAGAATGAAGATACATCCACCAAAGCAGATGAAGATGGTTTTTGGTGGATCTATTTTAAGGAAACAAAACTGGTGGCAAATGAAGATACATTTATCACCCATTGGTACCAGATGAGCCTTAGTAACGCATCTTGAAAGTTTGGATAGGTCCATTCTGATGGCTGGAGCCTTCTCAGGATATTAGTTTTTCCAGATGATGAAGTTGCCGCGTTCAACTGTGCACTTGCACTGCTTCTGAGACATGCTCTGGTAGATTTGTACAGGCGCCGTTGTATTTTGGTCTGTCGGCATTTGCTGCCATGGAATCACACAAATTCAACTGCAGTTCAGGTAGTCTTCGCGAGCTCATGGTAGATGTGCTTCTACTGTCAGATATGCGAACAAAAACAACCATGAATGGATTGTGTGTATTTCCGGCTGACATTGCGATTCCAACAATTTCAGAATCAATTTTATATAAAATTCTATATTCAATAGTTGTACAATTTTGACATATTCTCTCCATTTTGGTTTCCAGTGGTTCCCCACTAAAATAATCTTCACATTCCAACCACCAAGCAGCACCAGCACCAGCAGGCCAAAATTTCAGAAGTTGGAGCTCGTGCTTTGGCAATTCGACCGCTTAGTAGAGGGATTTCTGCCAAAGGTGCATGCAGCCCTCACGAGGCACCTTTCATTTGGAGATTTGAGTGCCATTTTTGATGGTTGTTTTTGATTCATGTTTTTGGATGCCAAGTAAATTGATGGTAATTTTTGGTGTAAGATGTAACAAATAGTAGGGATCTCTCTTTTTTTCCATGGGATTCATGAAGTCTTAAGCCAAATTTGAGTAGATAGAACGCGCTTTTGACAATTGACAATCCAGGCATGGAGTGAGTTCGGAATACTATGCCATCCAGTGGTTCTTGACGCTGTTTGCCAGTGATCTTCCACAGCCGACTGTGCGACGCATTTGGGATCGTTTTCTGGTGGCTGGCTGGCGAGTGATGGCTCAAGTTGGGCTGGTTCTTCTCTACCGAATCCAAGATGCCTTACTTGAAATGGATCTGATCTTAGTGTTTAGTCAGAGTCAGGAAAAAAAATATAGAAGTGCAATGCAATACTGTGGTGTTTTTTTTTTACCACTATTTTTTTGTTCAACATGTCACTGTGATCAATGCAATTCAATCTTTTCTACAAATGTGCGCCGTAAATCGGAGGAAACAGTCCCCTTCCGAACTTTAAGGACACCTGCAGAGCGCTCGTCTTTTTGAAGAGGTGGGGACTCCCTGGATGGAATCCATGCATGCCATGCAATGCCATGCAATGCCATGGATGGTTCCGGGACCATGGATGGTTCCAATCCTGCAGGTTTACTCGAAATGCCAAGTTCACTGCAGATGAACTACTTGAGACTGCAGCGACTTTCAAGGCAAAAAAAACTGATTGGGAAAGGATCGAAATGATGGGAAGAAAGGTGTTTGGGTTGATACTTTCGAGTCTTGCGATTTTTTTTTGTTGGCGTTGTTACTACGAAACTTTTATTAGGGCTTCTTACACTCCACTATTGGAAGCCCTGAATCGCCATTAACAAGCAGTGCAATGGGGTGACATTTGTTGAGTTTGAAAAATCTTCCAGTTGGCTTGTGCTGCTCCAGGTATCCCATCGAATGCTATCTGCCCTTGAAGCTGCACATGCATGGCAAGAGCCATCTCAACTGACTGTCATCAAGGATTTGAACAGTGGTGCCTCACCAAAGGAAGCAACTGAACTTTTTTTTGTTTTGCTGGATATTATCATATGAATCATAGCTCTTAAAAGAAAAAACACAGGCTGGCAACTGGTTATCCTGGGAAACACATACACCACAAAGATCACGGAATCCCAATATCCCAAGTGATGATTTTCCTGAGGCCAAGTACATTGGACGGTGCAGGCAACCGAGGATGATGTCTTCCGATCCAGGACAGCTGAGGGTTATAGAGGACAAGGCTGGGATATGGGGTTTTTTGCTGATTGAGGCATGGAATGGAACCACAAAAAATCCATGTGCAAACAGTGCATCATCATTCATATTACTTTTCAGACATACGTATACATATTCATACTCGTATTCATATATTCATATATTCATATATTCATATATTCATATATTCATATATTCATGTATTCATATATGAATATATTCATATATTCATCATCATCATCATCATCATCATCATCATCATCATCATCATCATCATCATCATCATCATCATCATGGACTTTGTCGGATGTTTTTTTTTTTTGTGACATTTCCCCCACTCCTCAAGGTGGACGACGTTGTCTACAGGGCAAAGTCTTACCTTTTTTGTTGCACAACTTGGATACTGGTGAGACCACCATGATGGAAAAGGCGCCAAAAACAAAAAGTGGGAGAGATCTTTTAAACATGATTTATTCCACCTAGTGGCTAATTGGATCTAATTGGTGGTTTGGGGCCCGGTGGTTTGGGATTCTAATCAGGGTACCCCTAAGTAACAACCCCTTTTCACAAGGGGATCCCAGGAATCCAAACCACCAACCCAAACTAACAATTAACGATCAGAAGCTTTTTTTGGTGAAACATTCGACTCCGTGAACTCCTTGAAAACCATTGCTCTTTCGCATCAAAACATTGTCAGGCTTTCTCTCAGTACAAGGGAGAGATGCATCAACAAGCTCGTGCTAAAGCAGGTCCTCTACAGGCGAAAAATCGCCGAAAAAACAAACATGGACCCATTCTCTGAAAAATCTCATGTGAGGCAGCCAAAAAACAACCAGCTTAGTTTTTTTATGCCAAAGGGGCTTATACGGTCATATACTATCCTCTATTACGGGGATTGTGATATGAGATCGCTCCTCATGGGCCAAGCGCCAAGCACAACGGCAGAGGCAACTCCTTCTGCTGCAGAAATGCCAGCAGTCAGTGTGGAGACCACAGGTAGCTTTTGGATGCAGAGCCTGAGATCAAAAATTGCATCTCATTTTTACATTTGGGGATTTGCTAAAATGGTGGTACCCCAAAATGGATGGTTTATAATGGAAAAAACCTGATTAAAATGGATGATTTGAGGGTACCACCATTTAAGGAAACACCCATTTCACGTTTTCTTCAGTTTGAAGATATGACCTTCATTTTTCGGCAGTTTTCCATTTGCTGTGTAAAACCAAGGACCGTCCAGCGTCAAGCAGAAAATAGGCTTTCGCAGACCTCTTCCTGAATGCACATGATGGCCGCGCACATTTAGATTGCTTCCAGTATGACTGCTGTCCTATTGGCTAATAGACGTAGAGTTCAGAGCTTCAGTATTTTTGATCATCCTTCACTGTAGACAGTGCAAAATGAAATCAAGAAAGAATTGAAGTGCAGTACATTCTAGTTTTCCTATTACGCGTCAAGAGCCAAACAGCTCACACGCCGAAGATGCGGAAGAAATTTTTTGCATCTGGCTGACCGGACTTGGACAGGAGGAATCCCATAGCATTTTGAAAAAAGACATTTAAAAAGGTAGCTTTTCGTGATATACCAAAATCAAATGGGTGAATTTCTATAAGAACTTCAGAAATGCTTGCGGAACACATCATTTTTTGATATTGGAGAGGTCCTAGTGGTCTGTGTGCTGATGGATTTTGGTAGAAATTCGGTTCACCAGTTATCAGATACAATACAACACTTTTCAAACAGATCATGTTCCAAATAAAAAAGATATATTCTTTCCAAGGCGACTGATGCTTCCATGCAGGCGACATTTTTTGGCTCAAGATTCCTGAAAAACGCCGATGTCGGAGGTGGGCCCTACGCCCAGTCCAAAGGGAGACGCCCCCAACCGCGATGCCAACTTGCGAGCGTTCCTTCAAAAACTGTCCAAAAGGCGTAAGACCATCACATGTAATTCAAAGTGTCGTAAGGCCATTGAAAAGACACTCAAGAAAATTGGTGGAAAAAATTTGGAACAGACTGGGCGAATCAAGCTAGATGACTTGAAAGAGATGTTGCGAGAGCCACCAGTTGGCGTCCCACCACAAATCCTCAGAGAATTTGTTGACATTGCAACAGCCTATGACGTTGGAGATGGAACTATTGAATTGCGTGAACTCTTGAAATTTGCATTCGAAAATGAGCCAGGCATTTTACAGCGCATGAGCTGGATGTTGCCACTTCTAGTCCTTTTGCTTTGGCTTTTACTGGGACCAGCCGTTTTTTGTCCAATAGAAGGCTGGTCTTACTTAGATGGACTCTATTTTTCAGTCTTGACTTTAACAACCGTTGGAACCAATGGTGCCTTAGGAACCCCCGAGGCTTCCGACAGTTCCGGCCAACTCTATCCCACTGCAGAAGCGGCGCAGATTTTTGTGCCAATTTACGTCCTCGTTGGTGCAGGTTTTACCATTTGGTTTCTGCTTAGCTTATCATTGGCGATGCTTGGAAGGCCTTATAATCATCGAGTCCCTCACCTATCTCTCAGTACAACCATCGACCTCCTGGCAGAAGATGGTCATGGAACTAGCAAAGGGGGATTGCCATTAGAAGACTTGGTAGGAGATCATCCAGCACGCTTACCTCCGAAACGTGATACATCAGAGCATGGTATCAGTGATGTCGAGAGGGCAGGTCAGCATGGTCCGCTTCGTGAGAGTATCAAACCCAAGTCAATTCTGCAAATCCACAAGGAAAGTATGCGTGAATGGGCCAAACCTCGTATAAAGACATTACAATTTGTGGCGTTTTGGAGTAGCATTTTGCTTGAGATTCTTTTGGTCTTGGCTGCCGGAGTTATCATTGTCCTTACAACTTCCAGCACGGCATCGTTTTTGGATGCTTTTAGCTGGGCTGTTCTTATTAGCTTGACAGTTGGATATGGCAAGGACACGGCACCACTGGGAGATGGTGTGAACCAGAATTTAGCTCGTGGTTTACAAATGGCATTTTGTCTTTTCTCAGTCTTCTGTATCCTACATATGACCTTCAAAATTGGCAGGCGACATCTTCGGCAGAGAGCTGAAGGATTTGAAAATCGTATGAGGGAACGAATTCTACCAGCTGATTTGTTGGTAGATTTAGACAAGACAGGTGCTGGAGTCAACCGCCTGGAATTTCTTTGTGCATCTTTACTCACCTCAGACCGTGTGTCTGGACATGATCTTTCATTGGCTTTGGAGATGTTTCAAAGATTAGATCCTAAAGGAAGTGGAGTCCTGCACAAACCTCAGTTGGAAGCATTTCAACGTGGAACAGTTGGTGGTGCTCCTATGACATTGGGTGAGCTTTTGGAGTCTCCACAGTTGCATTCTCAACTTGAGGCCCAGCGTTTTTTTTTTTGAAAACACCGGTTTTTGTTGGGCACAAAAAAACAACATATATTCACACAACAAACCATATCAATCTAATAACTCATTGTCAACTGGTTGGTGAAGAGAGAAGTATCCGGAAAAAGATGTCCAGTTGAACTTTTAAAACGGAGAACTTTGCCTCGATTTTTTTGTGGCTTTCACTTGAAGAGGTGATGCAATTTCCCGCGCGGAAGACGATGGATGAAAGGACCTTTATTGTCAAGGGGATGGGTTCAAAACTCTAGTAATAGCTGGAGGCTAATTTTTTTCGATAACGAATTGTGGTCCCCTAATGTGGATGTCATGGTAAATATATTAAATATATGGACATATCTCAAATTTGGTGAAATGATTTTTTCACAAACCATCCAAAAAGTCTCGTGTTGACAGGACAGCTTCAGTTTTGCAAGAGGTCTACAAGGACTATGATGCCGTTCGACGCAGTCTGGATGTGCCTTGGATTTCATGAGGTTTTCATGTGTCTTTTTTTGGCCCACCACCCACCACCATTTTTTTGAAAGCCAAAAAAGCCAATGGGAGGCAAAAGATGATGAACTTATGCAAGTGCTGAAGGAGCATGGTATCAGTGAGCAGGCAGCAAAATGACCTCTGGTTTTTGTGGCTGAATGTTGAGAAAATTCACCGACCTTGGTGAAGGCTCGAGCACAAGCTGTTGCACAACGGGAAGCCATGCGGAAGGAGGCCGGCCGGCCGGCCTCCTGTGCATGCCTGGGGGCCAGCCATGAAACACAGCGGGTCAGGGGGGTCAGTTGATTTAGGGCAGCAAAAACCTCTTGTTGATGGAGATTCTTAGTGTCCATAGTGTAGATCCCTATCAATCCAACAGTAGAATGGGATGAGATGGTTTTTTCTTTCTTTGTTGATGTGGCTCACTAGGGTTTTCTCAGCGATCCTATTACTAGACATAACTGCATTCATCATGGCACATTTCTTTTGTGCCTTCTGGCCTTCTCACATCTAGCTTTTTCCTTGCTATACCATACCTTCAACCATGCAACCCCGCCTATGACAATCAGATTCTTCTTGGCAAAAAACACATCCGAGCCTTGGGGAGGTTGCCCTCTTGTCACAAGCAAAGACGGACTTGCTGCAAAAGCTGGAGAAGGTGAAGATTCGCCAAAGTGACCGTTGCGGGTCGTCGTTTCGCAAGAAATTTTACAGTTTCTCAGGAGACCAAGCAAGGTAAAGAATCTCTGACTTCGTTGGAGGAATTGAAGAGCCAGTGAAAGTCTTAGAGTTGGAAAAACTGTTTGAACTTGTCCTCTGTCTTTGAGTGTGCAAAGCTTCCAAAATTAGGTCTGAAATAGGGATCCATGGGTTGTAGGGACAGTGTTTGTTGAAGAGTTCTGGACTTGAGTCTTGTCCTGGTCGCTGTATGTACTTTGATTTGAAATTTGCATCAAAGGAACAGATCGCTGGAACAAAAAATCAAACGTTTGCAACTGGAACACGATGAGGCGTGCTTCATTTCTGAAGAACAGAAGTGAACCAGTGAGTGTGTGTGTCATTCCCTATTTGAGATCATTTGCGTGAAGGCGAACAATCGCTTGACAACGGTCACCCGACAACTGAAAGAGGTGCCATGAGAAAATATGGATGTCTTGCACACACAGCATTTTTTGTTGCCTTTTTGGTAGGTCCAACATCTCAATCATGAATATCAACGTCGAAGTCAGGAGCCGGAGTGAAATCTTTGCTCCCTCTTGGGCACCATTTTTCTTGAGTCGCGGGTTATTTTTTTTGAGCATTGCAGATGTGCACATCCAAGCTGCAGCGACAGGAAGCAGAGCGAGAGATTCAAGACTTCCCACGAAGATTTCAGGAGAGCATCATGGGAATCTAAGGGCACCCCTCCAATGCCACTTCCCCCCAAGGCCTTAGGATGGTGGTTAATAATCCCTCAATTTCCGATACCTTGTGGGGGTGGCAAAACAGGTTGGGGGGGAACCCATAGATTCCGATAACAGCTTTTCAAAACCAATCGAGTTTCGGCTTGTCTTTCAGGAGCAAGCAGAGCGCTTGCAACATGAAGCAGATATCCGTGTTCATCAGGTTCGTGTGGAAGCAGCAGAAAAAAATTTGGAAAGACAGGCTGGGGGAAAAGAAACTCAGCCTGGATGTCGTCACATTGGAGCTGAAGTCGTGAAGTCTCAACGCAGTTAAACCTTGCAAGGGTGAGATGGAGAGTGCACAATTGGAGTTGAAGGTGGGAGATTTTTTGAAAAATCAAACAGCAAAACCAACTAATATAAAGAATGAGGCAATGAGCTTGGAGAATGATTTTTGTTGTTGGATGTCCAAATGGATGTCAAGATGTTTTTTTTTGTTTGACAATTCTTGAATTGAGAAGCAGGCTTTATCATCATCCATGGAAGCAATGCGTGGACAACTGAAGTCGTATGAAGCTTAGCGGAATGATGCGGGAGTCGACCCAGCTGTGCCAAGTATGAAGTGATATTCGTTTTGGCATTTATCATGTATGATTTTGCGCAATTACAAGTAGAATTGATTTAAGAATTAAATCAATCATCATATTAGATCATGACATTTTTTCAAAATTTACATGCTTATGAATAAGTACATTCAACTTCTCAACCTTTGTGCTTTTTGCAAAATCCATTGGGAACGATTTTTTTGAACCATACCATCCCTAGCGGGACGTCGGCCATCCCCAAGGTGTTCTCCAAGATCTCCAGAGGTGACGACTGTTGGGATCTCAACCGAAGCACCAACGCAAAAATTACCATGGGAAACTATACATGAAATGATTTTTTGATATGAAAATTATATGAAGGAAACTAATGTGAAATGAATTTTTGATATGAAACTCATATGAAAAAATGATGATATGATTGGAACCATCATAACATCTTACTGTCGATGGTTCAGAAATCCGGCGATCACCATCGAAAGTATATATAAAACCTTGTAAGCAATGGGATAAACTACCAACCTCAACCTATTAACTGAGGATCTCTTCTATCAACAGTATCATTAGCAGTATTTGTATCTCACTTGGATCTCACTTGAATGGATGACATTCACAAAGGCATGGCCCGTTAGAAGTACATCGCCACTGCAGTGGGATGTCCTTGACTTAGCGTCCGAAGGTCAACGGTTTCGGAAAGACAGCCGAACCAAAAAACACATGCGGCTTGGGAAACCTTAGGCAAAATTGGACCGTACTCTTTTTTAATTTTATTTTCGGAGGAATCACATGTTGCCGTTATTTCCAAGTCCAGTGAAATCTGAAACTTTTCTACAAAAATTCCTGAAAGAACATGGGCATCATAGGCAAGGTTGCCCCTGATTTTCGGCCGATAAACAAAAACCAGGTTGCACCACAGGTTTGGAGCCGACCCCAGATGGGAGGTTTCAGTGATCCCGATGGTGGCCGGGGGAACCCAAGGGCCGGCCGGGCCGTGTTGGAGGGATGTCTGTGATGTGAGGGTGAGGGAAAAACCCTCCCCTGAAACTAAGCGAAAAGTCCCCTAAGAATGGGTGGTTTCCAATCGGAATTTCCTGGATTTCCAGGGTTTTTTTCCCATTTTCAGGGACATTTTGCTGTTACTTTCAGGGAGGAGGGTAGTCTTCATTTACTTTAACTGGCAATGATTTTTGTGTCAGGAATCTGAAGGTGAAATATATATTTTTGAATTTTTCCCCCCTCTATGTCATCCTTTGTTTGCTGTGATGTCCAAGGGCACGGACGCTTATCCGAGGGCAAGGCAGGGTTCGTTGGGTCACCCTTGAGGGAGTTGCCACGAGGAGGTTCCCCTCGCGGCTGTTGCCACCGAGGTAAGGCAACAACTGGATTTTTTGGAAACCCAGGCGCCGAGCAAGTTGATTTGAAGATCTTTTTGGATTTTTCCACCAAGTGGAGTTTGAAAGGATTTGTTTTTTTTGGAGTTTGTGGAGAACTTCCCAAAAGAGATGCAGTTTTTTCAAGCATCCGTTTTTTTCGCGATGTGAAACTTTACGGCTGTAAAGTGGTGATTTTATGCCTTGATTTTTCTTGTGTCATATTCAAAGATTGTTTGGAGCAGTGAAAGATGTTTGGCGTGAATGGGGTGTGACTCAGATGATAAAAAGGATGCCAAACTTTTTTGGTGAACATGTTTTTTTTGAGTTGCACAGTTGTGTAGGTCATGAAGCAGGGTGATCAGCACAGCTTTGGCACCAGACCCAAGATACTTTTGTGTTGTTGTTGATATCCGTCATTTTCCATGTGCCTTTTTGTGCCACTAGAACTCTGATTTCTCACCACCAGAGGTACTACCCTGATGTGATTCTCAGGAAATTGTCAGGACGAAAACATGAAGTGTAATCAACAATGTTTGACTTTCTATCGAGTGGATGGTGGTGCAACGTTTCGTGTTTCGTGCAACAGATTCGCATTTTTTTCAGCCAGGACGCAGGTCACAACTTTTGCCGGTGCCGCCCAAAAGAAGGCCAATGATGCACCTACCATTTGACTTCAAAGTTAAGTCGAATGGCTTACAGTCAAATCCGGTTGAGAAATGGCCGGCTGTTTCACTGTTGCATGGATTTTATGCAGCTTTCTGCATTTGTCATCCAGCCAATGTACATGGATTTTTAATGCATCCAACCGTCGGTGTCAGTATTGCGATTGAAAGCTATTTGCAGTACTGACATTTGGAGGCCATTGAGATTAGATTCCCCAAAAAAAGATTCGGAAAGATCCGAGGAATGATGGCAGATGGATTCCAGATGCTTCCAAAGAGGTGCTACCAAATTTCCACCAAATTTTCTGGGGACTTCTCCAATGGAAAAGGTCCAGCACATGGTCCAAGTCTTGCAGGGGATACCAAAGTGACACAAGAAGCCTAAGTGTGACAATCACACAGACGCACGTCTTCGACAGCGCACTCATGAGAAGCGTATACTAACTGGATATATTCTTTTTAGATGATATAAATAAAGCACAAACAGATAGGTCTAACTAATTATTGGTTTATTACTTAAGTTTATTCATTAACATCAACATCAAATCACATATCTCATTTGACATCAACAGATCCAGCCATGGGCCGCAAAAGAGAAAGTAAAACCGCTGTGAATCTTCCACCAGAGGCGCGCATCGATGGAAAGGTGTCGAATTTCCAAATTTCCATGAACAAATATGCCATCAAACGGGTGAAAGGATCGATGGCTAGCCACTTCCAAAAATGTGGCGATTTGCATAAGGGGTCATGATAAACCAATATAATGGGAGTGGCTAGCCATCTACTTTCCAGATGGTACAAGTTGGTTGACATTTTGTGTTACATTTTTTTGCTCAGGAAGAGGCCATTGTTCTGGCCAATGTTGCCGAACGGGCTGAGCGCTATGATGATATGATCGAATACATGAAGGTCCGCTGCATCTGCTTCAGTTGATTTGTTGTCATGATTTTCCCATCAGTGATGGGACCGGCGAGTTTTCCTACTCCTTGGGAATACCATTTTTTGTTGTGTTTTTTTTTGCCCCAATTTTTAACCGGGAAAAAAAGCCCATGGCCCCATGGCCCACTGGAGCCATTTTCAGTTGATTTTGCGTTGTCACCAGGACCGTGTCAAAGCTGGAAAAGCTCTCAGCAGAGAGGAACGAGAAATGTTCTCTGCGGCCTTCAAGGCGCGCGCGAAGTCAGCTGTGATGATTCAGGTTTTGTTACAGACATTTTATTAGGCCACGAGAACATATCCCACCTTGGAAAAAAGGCAAAACATCGACTCAAATGTACCTTTGGTAGGCAAAATATGTGGAAGGGATATATGATATATGTTGGTTCCCAGGGTAGCACTTTTGTATTTAGAACGATTTCCTACTAAAAAGGGAGTTTTGGAGTGTGAGATTGTTGTTATGTGATGCTTCTGCCAATCAAAAAGCCACGGCAGGGTGCCATGAGCAGCCGTCGACTGGCGGTCCGTGTAGCCAAGAGTATTCAAAGCCAGGAGGCCATTGAAGTAAATGATGGTGGGTTGCATCTTTTAACTCCTGAATGACTGAAAATTGAACACCTCCACCAAAAATTTCTCAGATTCTTTTTTTTTGATCCGGAAGCTTCATCTACTACTTGGAAGCATTCTGAAGCTTTGTCTTTTTTCGAGATAAAACTCTAGACTGAAGCTTAGTCGGTGGGAAGTCCTGTAGATAGATGATACTATGATAATGTAAGAATCATACATATGATATGAAAGATACGGATGCAGCACAAAATTTTGGACCCCACAATATATTGATGGGTTGGAATTTAATCCATACGGAAGATGACCGAGGCACAGTGGCTCTTTGGTACAAAAAAAAGGTTTGAAGTGCTTTTGTATATATCTACGATCATATGTACATATATACCACATATCTCTACGTGTCTATATGGGTAGCCATATATACATTATACATATACTAATACACAGATATATACACACACACACCTAAAAGTGTGGTCCTTTTTTTTTTTGGTGCGGAAGGAGGAAGCTGAGAAAGAAAAGAATGCAGCACTTGCGGCTGGATACTTGACCAAGGTGGGAAGTCCCACCGGTGAAACACCGTGGTCCAACGCCACACCTTTCCCTAAAGCGTTGGTCCAGGTACGTTTGGAGCTACAAGGCCTCTGTATCCAGGTGTTGGAGTTGGTGGAAGGAACTCTTTTGTACGGAATCTTAGAGCCTCCAAAACACACAACCTGAGCAACACTGGAGATGTTGTTTATTTTCATTTGAGGCCAAAGGCAGAGACTGGAGAACCTATGGTGTTCTATAAGAAGTTACAGGTATGGATCTTAGAAGTGACGTTTGTTTTATTGAGACCTCATGGACCATGAAAAACCATTTATCGAGGCTGATTACTACCGATACTTGGCAGAGTTTCTGGATGGCGATGGTCAGAAAGAAGCTGAAAGCCTCAGAATTTCATGATTGCTGAAGGTATTTGTGAAAATGCTTTTTGTACGAAGAGCTTTGGTTCTTGCAGTGAATTTATGCATTGGTTCTTGACCTTGTCCGAATGTCCCATCTTCTGAGGCAATCGTCAGCGCTATGGAAGTCTACACAGATGCGGTCGCAGAGGCACGGTCCGGTGTGACATCACCACTTGCTGGCCACCTTTTTCCGCTCTCGAATTCGGCATGCTTTTCAAAGCAACGAATCTGGCAGGCTGAACGGCATCTCATGGTGACGCATCCTATACGCTTGGGTGTTGCTTTGAACTATGCAGTAAGAAACCTCAGAAAAAAAAACATAAAAAACACCATAAACAGCCAACAAAAAACCAACACCACGGTGTTTTCACCATGCCCCAGCGGGAAATTTGGAATGCTTGAGGTCTTTCAGCAGGTCATCTTGAAGGACACTACTGCCGCGAGCCGCACAGCCAAGGTGCTTTGAATTTGAAGATCGAAACTTTTTGATATTGATTATTATCCTTCCTCAGAAGAAACAGCCATTGATTGTGATAGAAACAGCCATTGATTGTGATTGAACAAGCGCCTTTGATGATTTTTGTTGAGATACAATTGGAATCAGGAAGCCTATGTGGCAGCCGTCCGAAATTTGGAGGGAATGCCAGAGGCAAGGCTGATGCAAAAATAGAGATGCCACTAATTTGATCAAATCATTCAGCTATGAATCAAAAAGGTAAACAATGGATCAGTGCTGAGTTGTCCAGTTTTTTCGTTGTTGGTTGTTTTGGTAACATTTTCACAAATTATCATGGAAATCTAAGGGTACCACCTCAATTCCACTCAAATTGTCAGGAAATAAGGAGATTGCCATGAAATTACTCACCCGCTAAACTAACATAGCTGGCTGGAAAATGGAACCTGAGGAGGAGGATGGGATGTATGGATCCTCTTTAAGATGGGGATATTCCAGCCTGCTATGTTAGTTTACCAGATTTGGACCTACCCCCCCACCCAGGATGCCAGTGGCAAACGCAGGTTTAGGTAGAGCTTCCGGGTCGCGTAAAAATGTAGGATGGCATCCTAGGTGGGTGTTAGATCCAATGTCGGATTTTTTGACCATGAAAAACGTCATCACAACTTCCCAGGAAACAGTTCGCGATGCGCATCCACTACTTTCTGCTCTGCTGGACTGTCTAAACATGCAGACATTACTATCATCAAAGTGGTCTGACCTATGCCATACTTTGATTTTTATGATATATTAATGATATATGTATGAACAGACATATGCGTACGTATATCATATATTTTATATCTGTATACCTGTACCGTATACCTTATTATCTCATTTTTTGTACTTCGTAAAGATTTGGGACGGTTCGTGTGTCAAAAGCTTCAAAAGATCGCAGGACAACTTGCAGGTTTGGTCGCCTGAGGACTTTTCCTAGGAAAACCCGCTTCGTTTCACTCGGTTTCGCATCAAATTGATGTGCGTTTCGGACAGAGCAGCCAGCGTGAGAAATCAACCAACAAACATGTGTTCCATGGTGTCAATGAAGCCATGAAGGGACCATGTGTCTCCGAGATGTCTACTTTTTTTCCGGAAAAGCCTCTTGGAAACAACGGCACAAGTTGTTCATCTTTGGAGGGTGCAAAAATCCAGTTCCCAAGACGTATCAACAAAAAGTCGTGGATTTTTTTGGAACTTACTTACCCAACACGTATCTTTTGCGCTTGAAGAAAAAAAACATCTCCACCCGCTGCCGTAAAACGAAGCTTTCCAATTGGATGGTTGGATGACATTTCGGTGCAGGTCCAACTGGTCGGGGTGAAAGTTGGTGTAGGCAAAAGAAATATGAACTATCAGCGAAACTGATTGATTGGAAATCACTGCTTTTTCCAATTTCGGAAATACATGAAGCAATGTGTGTGGGATGTTTTTTCATCTTAGGATTTTGGAAAATGCTTTATTTTGTGGTAGCCAAAACACCCCTCAGCTTTGTGAGAGCCCGCAGGGTATGGACGCAGATTCTCAGCTGAAGCGTGTCCCAGCAGTCAAACCCATCAAGCGCCTAGAAGAGGCAGGCGGTTGACTTTTGGGTATCAACTTCCGTTAGTTCCATATGGATAGTCATCAACCTTATGGTACTGTTGATGGTTCAGAAATCCGGCCAACCAGTTGAGGTTGGTAGTTTATCCCATCATTTACAGGGTTTTCATACATCTCAGGTGGAATATTTTTGGAATTTTCACCCCGAAACACTGGGAAGATGATCTAATATGACGAACATATTTTTCAGATGGGTGGCTCAACCACCAACCAGTCATCAACCTTCTGGTACAGTAGGGGTTTGTATACTGAAATGAAGGATCTCCTGTTTTTCCGGGATGAGTTTTATCCCTAATATAGGAAGTTGATCGGCCCTTTTGCAAATATGTTGCCAAGCCATTTTGCCGATTTTTCCCCATTGGCAGGCATTGGAAAAGCGTGTGCCTCAGGCCAAATTTCGGCAAGACTGATATGAATGAATCTCAGGATCATGAGTTGGATTATGATTGCAATTGATGAATAGGTGAGTAAAAGGTGAGTAAACGTATGAATATCTATATAGCATATATATATATTTCTATACACTATATTTACTTAGACTATTTCATGCGTACATTTTACGATGAAAAAAACTATTGTTTCAAACCCCCAAAGAGTCGTGACGGAACCAAGGTCACAGCAACCTCCATTGCGTACTCGTGAGGGAGCTTCCAAGATGGAAGACATCCGTAAATCTGCTGAGGCACTGACAGCGGTCAGAAGCATCAGTGACAAACCAGGATGGTTTTAGTCCTAGAGGTTACATGGATAATTTAGATGCTAAGATCTATTTGATATAAAGGACCGTGTTCTTTTTTGAAGCCACAATTATATATGGATCAACTAATCAAGCTCTATAATATAATTGGTGAGTTTTTGTTGCCATTGCTCCACTGGCACAGAATGTGAAGATCCGTGTGCTCGACATGAAGTCGCGTGCTGTCTCCCGAGTGAAGGCATGTCAGCGGGGACGTTTAGGGACTCTAAAATCCCTTGGTTTCTGAGTCAAATTCGTACTGATTTCCCATCTGATTTTGCAAAGCCACAAAAGAAGGAACCGGAATTCCAAAAGCTCACCATTTCCACCTCCAGTGGCGTTTCAGCCTGAGATCTTTGCATGTGATTCAACTGATTGAGTCAACTTGCCCTCGTTGAACATCATGGCGTTTATCTGAAAGCAGTTGTCATATTATAGTAAGATAAAGTTGAAGTCAGTTTTTTTAAAATCATCATTTTAAAAAGCCTCACAACATTTTCACACTTTTTGTGGATGTTTTTTCTGTTATCAACCAAAACAATAATATACCATTTGTTTATTTTTTTCCCTTACTAAGTGCTGAAGTGCTGACCGCATGACCTCAACCTTGATGACGATGGGGTTTTGTTGAGGTCATCATTCTGGGAGCTGCTGGTGGTGCCTTTGGCATTGCCACAGGAGTTGTCGTTGGATCTGCTGCGGGCTTGGCACCGGCACTGGCCACGTCGTTTCCTCGGAATGTGACGTTTTTTTTTTGAAGGGTGAAGGTTGAACAAAACCTCAGGGTTTGATGGATGGGTTTGATGCTTGGGTTTTGATAGATGATGAGATTAGGATAGATTAGGTTTCCTTTTTGAACATGGATGTTCCTGATTTTTTTTCTTTTTTTTTGGGGGGGGGGGGACATGGATTTTTCTTTTTTGTTTTTTTTTCTTTTTTTTTTTCGGGTTTTTTGTAATTTATGGGTGGTGATGATGGACCAAGGAGTTTTGTTACAGATTTTCTACCCCAGAACTTGGGAGATGATGAAACCCATTTGACGAGCACCAAGTAGTTATTGATTGAAGGGATCTTTGATTCAATTGAACACAGGCATAGGCTATGAGTGTTGAGCAAATTTGAGCGATTACCTACTGCAGGTACTGAAAATTTCGGTGAGGTTTTATTTTTGTTAGAGAAATCTCCTGCCACTTGTGCTGTCTCAAAACCTCTGGAGATTTCACGGGTCTTCATCAGGTTTGGTTTGTCCATTCCAGCTGGAGCAATGTGCGGAGGCGTTGCAGGTGCAACATGTCGGATTTTTTCGTTGCGTTGCATATGTGTCAAGTTGTTGGAGGATGTATTTTCTGTATCAGTTTTTTGCCCCTAAATCCAATATCATCCAAGGGGGAACCAAAAATCCCATGAGGTTTGCTTGTTGGTAGCACAGCTGGTGGTACGGCTGGTGGTGCCAGTGGCTTTTGCCTCTACAAATACAGAGCCAGTAGCTGAGGTTGGTTTGCACCATTTTTTCCGCGGCAAAACTTGGTCATAATTTCCATGCAATCTCAGGTTCAGATCAAAGATGGCATCGTTCAAGTGAAAGTGAAGGTACCGTTTGAAAGCTGCGTTTACCTTCGGTTTTTTTGGGTGATTTTTTTGGAGCTGGGCAGAACTTTTGCATCACTGAGCTATGGTTGGATAGAGAGAAGTTGGAGTTTCTGCAGGCATTTGTCACTCGGAACGCCGGACCGTTGAGGCTTACAAATTTGCTGAAGATGGCTATGGAAAAGCGAAAGGCTGTGGATTTCAGAATCCGGGTTTGGCATGTCAACCTGGGGCTCGGTTTTTGTGGTTCTTTTCTCACCAGGTGCTGCTTTGTCTACAAAGCTTGCCATCCAGAACAAGGCAGCCGAAGCCCGCGAGAAGGCTGGGGACGTATGAAGTGAACCCAACTGTTTTTGCAGCTGGAAAAAAACACCTTTAAAAATCCTGGATGTACAGGCAGAGGTGACGCTTGCCATTGCCAAGGAGTTTTTTTTTTTTTCCAAAAGAAAAATGTTGACACCCCAAACTGCTAGTGTTGGTGGATTTTTTGTTTGAAGACAAAGGGGGAACCGTTTCTAACCAACCTTCGAAACTTTTTGGGAGTCTGACAACGCTGCTGTGTCTATGATGGTGGAAGGGTTACTGTGCAGGAAAGGACTGGTGCCGCAGCAGCATTGGCCAAGAGCAAGGCCAGTCAACAATGAAAAACCCTCAAAGGAGTTTGATCATTTGATGTTCAAATTCATTTCATTTCTTTCAATTTACCGTTGGTTTTTCAATTTATGAGTCACCCCATAAAGCCCCCAGAAGCAAGCGCAAGCCGATCATCATGAATCATCACTGTGTAGTTTCCAGGCGGGTGAAGCCTTAAACTTTGCCACCAGCACCCGTGCGGGCGTTTCTTCATCTATGGCTGTCTTGGGTGGAACTTTGGGAACTACTGCTGGTGGCATTTGCGGAGCTTTAGCGGGTGGTGCTGCTGGAGTGGTTCCTCGGATATCCTCGGAGATTGGGGCCATTTTTTCCAAAATGGCGGAGGGTTGGGGTTGGGTCTCCCTGGTGAAGTTGTTAAGTTCTGAAAATGGATGATTTGATGATTGATGAATCAATGATTTTTGATTGATGATTAATGATTGATGATTGATTTAGTTCATGTGAGACTCTCACATTAAGGTACCAGCTCTCTTCACTTTTGGCCTGTCCATTCCTGTGGGTGCCAGTATTGGATTGATGGCGGGAGCAACTACTGGTGGCAGCGCAGGTGCTGTAGGTGGTGGCGCCATTGGATTTGCCGGATTCACCTATCGGGAAGAAATCAAGAGGCAGGGAAACCACCCCCAGAAACCCATGACGGTTTTTGGAGGCTTTTTTTTTGCTGTGTTAAAATAGGGGCCCCAACTAGGCTTTGGAAGATCAACTTTTGGGATCTTTTGGGAATCTGTTTGGTCCATGACTGGACAAGACTGGATTTGATTTTTTCATTCAGAGAGGTCTGCAGACTATTTGCGCCGAAAATCTATGGACTCTGCTGAGCAGGCTGGGGGGGTCAAAAATTCACACTCTTGATTGTGAAAAAATGCCGCCCTTGATCATTCATCGATTTACGGGCATGACTATTTAAGGAGCCATCATTTCCAGCGTTTTTTTTTCAGGTTTCCAACATATTTCAGACCCTAAGCGTCACTATGGCACCACTATTGCCAAGCTATTGATACGTATAAGGGACATGTTCAAACCTCGGAATGTGGAACTTTCCGGGACTTTCTTAGATGCGGCCGAGGTCAAGAAAAGTGTGAAGTCGTTGGTGGGAGCTGGTACAGGAGAAACTGCTTGAATTTGCCCCAACGGTTGGGGTGCCCCAACGGCTGGTACAGCAGTCAGTTGGAAGATGAGGATTTTTTCCCCAGGCGAAATGTACACCATTTGAGCCATTGCCAGGTTCATCAAGAGCCCTGACTGCGCTGGACTCTTGGTGCCATCTTGTTTTCCAAAATTCATGGAGCAGTGGCCTAGCTTCTTCAGAAGACATTGCTGTTTTGCGTTGTTTTGCATGTTTCCACATCATTTTGCGCGGCGACCAAACCCGACCCCCCCAAAACAAGCAGTGGACAACTGTTTGGCTTGCAGCAACTTGCTGTTCAGCATACGCTGGTCTCCTGGCACAGTGCTGTTGCTTGAGCCGCCGTTCGAAGTGGCAAACTGGTTCCTCAGCGGATGGAAAAAAAAAGCCACAACAAAACAAGAAATGGACCGCCTTTGGGGCGCCTAAGGGAGTGGAAAATCCCACGGTACCCGGTATCCTGCTGAATGATGGGAACTCGGCTCGCCTAACAGTGTCAAGTCTTTATGTGTGAAGATTTGTCACTTTCTGCCTTCGGATTTTCTATGATTTTGCAGGGCCATGATTCGAATCGATGCCATGACTTGTTGACTTGACTAGATTCGATTGATTGAGACTCCTTGGTTTTTAGGCTCAGCAAAAGGATTCGTTCCACTGGTGAAAATTCTGATGCTATGAATAACATGCCACGTTTTTTTATCTTAGAAATGAGCAAAGATCATAAAAAGGTAAAACAAAAAAGGAGTATGTCCTAGAATCAATTCCTTCACGGATTTGACATGGGTTTTATAGGATTTCATACATGTTCAAGAGGGGAATAGGACAGAATATTTCAAGATGAGAATCAACAGCAACAATTCCAGTGATACCTCCCACCATGCGGCTCATGTGGAGAGCGAGAAGGTGAATCATCGGCAGTTTTTGTAAAGTCAACTGAGCTATTACTATCCAGTTGATTCCTATAGTTACCACTTGAAGATCATTTTTCTTTTGTAAAAATCGGTTCAGTTAATATAGATGTTTTTGATTTTTTCAAGAGCGGATGGTTTTTTGATAGTTTTTATTTCACAAAAAAATCTTCTTGAATTCAAAAATCCACCAAAGGACTTTTGGACTCATATCCCCGAGGCCAAACCATCCGTTCACCTTGTTGGTCAGGCGTCCCTTGATTTGGACCGCCTTGGCCGTGTTCTTGGCGCAGGCTGAAACGAGGGGAAAACTGATGGTTGGTTGAAAACGTGGAGAGTTTTGCAGCGACCTCTTTCCTTCAGCGCAAGTGGTGTTTGAGAAGATTTGTGCAGAATTACTTTGGGACGTGTTTTTTTTGAAAAATCCCATGACGACACATTTATTCCAACAGAATCGCTTGTGATCATTGATCATATGCAATGTGCAGGTAATGAGATACCATGATGAAAAAAACCACAAAAAATCTATACCCTTATGATTCATGATCTTTGAGTTGTTTTTTTGGTGCAGGTATGGAGGACCTGCAGTTTTGTGGGCTTAACTGGAGAGGTTCCATTAGCTCGGACGGAGAGTCCAAAGCTTGGTCGGTAACTTTTTTGGTGCTTGGATGGTCGTCCATCTTGTCGTTGCATGTGCCCATTCAGGTCGTTTAGAACTGAAAGCAACCGTTTTGATCTCAAGTTTTGATACTCTTCACTTCACTTCACCCGCTGAATTCACCGCTTCTTTCAGCGGATTTTTCAGGCTGCACCCATTGCTAGAAAGAAAAAAGGTGCAGCACTCACGAAAAGAGTCTGGGTGTCCCAAGTCAGTTGTCATTTTCTTGTACACTGAAACATACTGAAACTAAGAAACAGCGGTTTGTCCCTGAAAATAGGCAAAACTCCCCAAAAGGAAACTAAGTAACTACAGTAGTATTCCGAAGCATCCATTTTCAGGTGCTTTTACTGTAAATTTCAGGGGAACGGTATTTTTTTGGGGGGGGATGCGAATCCACTTGCTGGACCAAATGTTGAGGTACCACCGCCTTCGGTGAAAGTGACCAAATTGAAGAAGGGTGAGAGATACCGAGGGTCAGAAACTCAGCCGACTTTTTTTCTTTTTGTTTTTTTTAGAAAAACGGGGGAATGAACAGATTGATGAACAAAAACCGCTGACAAAACATATTATGATAAACAGCTAGTGTTTGAATTTGATGAGACAGACAGTAAAAATATGTAAAACATCATGATGATAGAGTCACGCCTGAAGCAAAACTGGATGGCATGTTACGCCGAACATGTCAGCCTGCCAGCAACACGCCTGTCTCATGGTTTGAAGGTATATCAATCCGAAACTCAAGGCTCTTGTCGAGGTGCAACAAAAACGAGTTCTGAACAGTTTGTGACACAAAAAACCCCAACGTTTTCAGACCGAAATGCCACTTCTTAGCCTTGCATTCCAAACTGTTTTTTTTTGTGGGTGAGAAGAGCAAATGAAGAGAATGCATGTTGAGAGGTCCAAAACCACACATCAGAGGAAGATCGATGATACTTTTGGTTAATTCCTTCTTTAGACACCAAAGGCCATCTTTTTTTGGTCGCTTTCAAATTTCATAATTGCCCTTTCAATCGATGAAACAGTAAATAAAGAAGATTTGATTATTCATACCGTTGATGGTTCAGAAATCCGGCTAACCACCTGGGATGGAGCTAAAACCTTGTAAATCATGGGATTTCAACTACCTTCACCTCAACTGGTTAGCCGGAATTTCATCCATCAACAGTACCTTGCCACCACCCCCCCCAAAAAAATAGCGCCCCTGATGGACCATCCTGTGCCTCGGTCTGTGGCTTGTGGGCGTCTTGGGTCTTCTGGTGGAGGCCGCTGAGTATCGAAAGGTGGTGGACCTGTTGGCAAGATTAGAGAAAGATGTGTGAAGCCTTAGGGAAATTTACAACCCAAAAAAAAACATAAAAAAACCAGACCAACACGTGATATCAATTCCCATGTTGGTTGTTTTTTGAAGATTTCTCCTAAGGGCCAGCTGGATCGAGTTTTAGTGAGTGCAGAGGCTGGATCCCTGGTGCTTCACAACGCCCTTTTTGTGCCTTTCGTTGAAAGCTGAAAAACGTTGGAAAATGCTAATGCTGTAATACAGCCAGGGCTGGTGGAAAGACCTCAATGTCTTTGAGATTTCAGCCGTGGCCACTTGGCATGAACGAATGGTTCCAGTGGAAGCGAGCATCACAATTTGATGGAACTTGCACATTCGACACTTTGACACAGTTGTCCTAAGAGATGAACCAGGAGAAAGACGAAGGACGTCGAGCAGTCTCCAAGATCATCAGAAGAGACTGGTCCAGGACACTTCACAGTCGCTCCATTCCAGTTAAAACATGTTAAAGCTTTATCATAGAGACTGTGATTGCGGTCATTCTCTGTCAAACAAGATGGTGAATCAAAGACTTTTCACAGACTTTTTGTTCTTTCTACCCCAACTTAAGTGGAGTTTCAACTTGTTTGAAACCGACAAAAAGTGCATATCATGTTTGGTGTACAGAGCAGGTTGTTGCAAGGAATTCCCCAAAAACCCACGGTCACCACTTTTTGGCTCAGCATTTCAAATCAGAGAAAAACGGTGGAGCATCGTGAACTCTTTTCCGCCATGGTGGTGCTGAAGGTGAAAAGTTCTGCAGAAGTCTTTCGTTTTCGTTTGGAGCGATGTGATCTCAATGAAGTACGTCAACACCTGGAAATGATTCAAGGATTGTTGCGTGAGGTTCATCCACTTTATCCTGTTGTCATTCTCGATCAAGGTGAGCAGCCATTGACTGAAAGATCGTTGCAAGAGGCACGAAGTATGGGAGACATGATAAGAGTCGAACTACGACAGGAAAGACCGGACCGAAGCCCGGCAAATAGCGAGAATGTGACCACTTCAACCACTGACACAGATCTTTTGTTGCCAAGCTGTTCTGCATCAGCCATTACAGACTTAGATGGACAACTTCAAATACCTTCAGCACCTCCAGTGGAAGGTGTAGTAACAGATGTTTGGCACAATGCCAACGTTGTGGAGGATCCTCCACCGCAAGGTTATGAGGTTCCTATGATGCCACAGCAACAGTGGGGTCAACCTCTTCTCGGTGTACCCCAGCCTGCTGCATTGCACCAGCAGATACTACAGAATTTGCAGCAAGCCAATCAGCATTTGCATCAGCAATTGCATCAACACCTACATCAAACTCGTGAACATGTGCATCGACACGTACAGCAAATGCATGCAGACTTTCACACTCGTCATCGAGCGATGCATCAAGAGATGCATCGTCGTTGTGCTGCTTTGCATCAGAGGGCACACATGGCACATCATCACGGGGCAGCAACAAACCGGCAACAGATTCCGCCCCTTGGATCAGCAAGGGGATTTTTTTGAATGCGGGTTTTGAGTGCATAGGGTATCATAATATCATAGGATTGGGGTCTTGGACAAAGACCTACCGTGGCTCTTTCCTTTGCAGGAGATCGCAGGAGATAACACAACATTTCAATCATAATCCTAAGATCTTCTAGGATATGATGAAATGATGTATAAACGCATGATAACGCATGACAATGCTGATACTCATACTGATGCTGATATTGATACATGTTCAGTAGTGTTTACTTATGACATCTTTTTGAGTCTTGACCAACTTTGGGGTTAGGTTCTTCTTTTGCCCGCTTAAGGCGAGAAGACAATCATTGGGCAGACACCATGAACGTGCAGACCGAGGTCATGTGGGGTTACACCGTTGTTGTGGCATTCTGTTTTGTTTGGATCTTGCTGGTATGTTTATTTAGGCATTTGTTTGAAAAGCACAATTTCTATTTCAGTTGTAGCCAGCTAGTACAAGACATGACAAGGATTGACTAGTGACATCTAGAATCCAAACTGTGTGTAATCACGCAAGATCTCTCAGAATCTCGTTGTGCACAACTTATATGGTATATGTAAGATTACGTAAGTGTTATGTTTTCTTTCACAAGCAGCTAGACTTGTAGGTGCCAGCACGCATGCGGACACATGTCCAGACGTACCTCGCATTGATATCGGATCAGAAGCTACTATGATTGGAACCACAAAGATCCATAGAAAAACGCATTGACACACTCACACAATGCTTTTCCACGAAAGATTGCTTGCATGTCGCAACAATCGAACCGCTGTCAACGTAAAGGTGAGTCCAATGTATTTCCATCCGTTCGAGATGATTCAGCAACGGCGTCACATTGTTGGAGGGTTCCTTTTGATTTTGCTTCAAGTTTTTGTCATTTTTGGTTACGATTTTTCTGTGGAGTTCGTTGTGGGTTGGAAGATTTGGGTCTTGAATGATTGCACATCTGAGGATGATCACAGGCGGCCTGCGCCTGCACAATTCAGACCTGGTGTTGGAGAATTGCATGGTCACAGGCAGAGTGTGGCAGAATGTTTTGTTTTTTTTTCTCACCCCAAATCTATGGTTTCGGGAGAATACATACCGCGATTCAGAGCATTGCAGTACGTGCAGTGGTGAGTGCTTCATTGGGAAAGGGAAATCAAATTCAATTCGAACATCAACAAACATATGCCCTGAAAGTTTGGGGATTGATTAAGTAAGATTGCAATTGGCCATAGTTTTTTTTGTTTGGTTTCGGTTGTTTGCATGGAAACACTCCAATTATAAGGTGATCTGTTTTGGGGTTTCATGGCTCGTTGGAGGCCAGCTTCAACTTTCAAACTCGCGAGTGTTGTTACGAGGGGGCATGCTCACCGGATCAGTATGAAGCCCCGAGTTTTGAGGGTTTTGATAACTTGCAAATGATGGGAGACAAAAAAAAGCAGAAAGTGCTGAAGGTTTGAAAATGCGTTTATCCATTTCATGGATAAATCTGATGATTTTCGTACTGTAGTGACATATTTTCATATAGTTTTCATATCAAAGATTGCAGAAAAGAAATAAAGACATGACTGGAATAGATTTGGACATATATCAAACTTTCGAACAATTCTATGATAATCCCATAATTTACAGCACGATTAGATTATCCTATGATGTTTTTCCAGCTGTTTATTAATGCCAGACTCTGCGATTCTTCCAACGTTGGGTGCGTTTGATCCAACGTGACTAGGTCATGAGGAGTGCGAACTCAACCTTTGAAAATCATGGTGGTATGCTTACAGGGCAGGTGCGTCATGGATGATCATCTATTGAAAGGTGTATGAATTGTGTGGTTTACCGTTAGTATCTCTGTGAACAGTCGAGATTTAATGCAAATCAGTGAATTAGTGCAAATTGTCAAAGTCAGTTGGGAAAAAATACTGTAATATGGGTAATACATGGAATGCATTCGCTGAGGCATCAACAACTTGACAAACTGATACCTTGTCATTGAAATGAATGCTCATCCTCAAGTACCCCCCACCATCCCAAAGCAGGTGATTCAGACATGAGATGCGAGAATGCTAGAGCTGAAGTAGCCATTTACACTCCAAAAAGGAGCTGCACGGCAGAGCCATTGAACAGAGGTGATTACCATTGCCCTATGGCATCTGGTATTTGCACCTGGCTTCCGCGTCTGAAGGTTGAAACAGTTGCTGCAAAAAGGTCCCAATGATTTGCCACAAGTGAAGCCACCAAGTATTTCGCATGAGGTTGGTTTGTATATATCTATCTGTATACATGACAAGTTTTCGAAAGTAGTGGTCGACTTTAGTAGTATTCGCGGTCCAAAGAATATTTGGGTGGATGGTTGGCATCACGCAGGGAAATTCTGCAAATCCCATAGGTAGCGCTAGGAAAACAGCTAGGTTTGGCGCTAGTATTTTTGTGCTACTACTGCTACTGCTACTGCTACTCCTACTCCTACTACTCCTACTCCTCCTACTACTCCTACTACTCCTCCTACTCCTACTCCTACTCCTACTCCTACTCCTACTACTACTACTACTACTACGACTACTACTTCTACTACTACTACTACTAGTACAACTACTACTACTACTACTACTACTACTACTACTACTATTACTTCTACTACTACTACTACTACTACTACTATTACTTTACTTTTACTTCTACTACTACTACTACTGCTACTGCTACTGCTACAACTACTACTGCTACTATTACTACTTCTACTACTACTACTACTACTACTACTACTACTACTACTACTACTACTATTACTACAACAACAACACCAACACCACACACCAACAACAACAACTACTACTACTACTACTATTATTATTATTATTACTATTACTTTACTACTACTACTACTACTACTACTACTACTACTACTACTACTATTACTTTTACTTTTACTTACTACTACTACTACTACTACTACTACTACTACTACTACTACTCCTCTGCGTTTTGGTACGCGTTTTGAGGAACTAGCCTTCCGCTAGGAAAGCGCTAGCAAAAAGTCAACAAATTTGAGGCCTGCTTGTGCATGTTCGCCCATAGCGGAGGAATGTCCTTGTGGATATCTCCAGATCTTAGGGGACATATTAGTACCTCATAGGTTTCATGCCCTATGGTTTATGATACCCAGATTCACACTCTTCATCTTCATCCCCATCCAACACCTCCGAACAAACGAACGCATGACAAAAATTATTGGGCGTTAGCTCGTTTTGCAGGAAACGGGCCACTTTTTTGTTAAACTAGTTGCATTTTACTTGTACCTTGAGGATGACCTCTTTAACATTCAAAACAGAAGGTGTCACGAAAGGAAATTCGAGTTTTGGCCGAAATCGGCAACAAGACTTTTCAAAAACTGTCGTATATACGTATATGTGAATAAGTTTCTAGATATCTATATTAGTAGGAATCGCAACAGTAGATATGCTAAGCCTTTTGCCCCATTTTCCCACCGAACATGAGTCGCACGTCTAAAGCTTCACGTATACAGTATAAAACGGCTTGAAAGAGCCGAATCTAGACCTTTCATTGAGCAATGCATAAAAGGGCCCCTGGTTGTTTAGTTTTTTTTTTGGGATTAAACCATCACTTTGTGGGGATTATGGTAACCATGAAATAAGGATCCCTATTGAACAACCGGTAATTCATGGAACAAAACGTTTTTTTCCCTCAATTGGGTCTAGTAGCACGGTGCCAAATATTCCGTGCCACATAAAAATAGTAAAACATTCGTTCTAGGAAATACATGTCTATGTATGTCCTCATATATATATATATTTACAATTATATATATATATATATATTACCGGTGATGATGATGGTGATGATGATGATGATGGGATTTTGCGATGGTTTGATATAGTGATACATAAATATATATATATATGTATATGTATTTCCTGGAATGAGTGTTTTACGATTTTTTCACATCCCGCCTTGCCTTGCAACGTGAACAAATCAAAGGCCATTGGTTCAAGCTTTTAGCAAACTGACTAGGCACACTCTTTGACCCATCTCAGTATGCATCAAACATATCTTTGATCATCTTTGATCTATATGTAGTGTCTAATTGTATATGTATAACATGTATTTGTAAATGTACATATGGAATATAAACATATACAAGCATGCTTAAATTGATGCAAGAAACAAACTTCTTAATGAAATGCAGGACATGTGAAGGGGTAACCTCACCGGTAAATCGATTGTGTTCATCATGCCTCGTGGAGGGCATATGGGTCATTCTTCTCAGTTCTCTTTTATAAGGCATTTGTGCTGGAGGCAAAACATTAGGTCATCCAGGGCAATCATGAACCTGGATTGTGCTACTGAGGAATATGGCGCCCGCTACCGCGGGACATTTTCAAGTCTAGATGGAAACGCTTCTTCAAACGATGTTACAGGCACGGCATTCTCGGGGGAGAAGTGGAGAAAAGCTTATACACATCGTACAGTTCCAACCACTAACTTCACATATTTTCAGTGAGTACAAAGATGTGTTCGCATGGAGAATGGTTGTTTCCTTGCAAATCTTTCGAATGATGAGAGAGAATTACTGACGTCAAACTTCCATGCAGTCATGCTTTTTGATGTGTTTGATGATCCGAAACTCAAAAACATTCATCAATGTACTTCGAATTTCGAATACTCCTTGAATCTAGCAAACAAATCCTACCCAAACACACATCACATCTAAAAAGGACTAGCAAAAAATCCTATTTCTTTTAAGTCAAAAAACATTCCTTTCAAGCGTCAAATTTTTTAATCACCGTTTCAGGCCACGAAGTGGTGGTAATGCAGTGGATCGACCAGGACCTCACATTCAGGTGTGATGAATCTGGTGAATTTGTTGGTGAACATATGATGCTTGAACACAGTTTCATGTTGGTATGTTGGCATTTGGTTGACTTATGTTTGGCGAATTTGTTGGAAACACACGATTTCATGTAATTCCAAAGTGAATCGATTTAGTTTTTGTTGGTATTGTTGATTTTTTTGTGAAACATTTGGGAGGGATGTATGGCCCAATTTGAAATTCACATCTTTTCCACTGGTAATTTTTTTGTTAGAAATCTAATCTCTGGAAAATTTACATAGAGCCCCCTGCTTCTTTTGCTTTACATTGGTACATACTCGCGAAACATGCTGGGCCCCGGGAAGGCCGAACACAGGGATGGTGTGCCATCCCCATGGAAACTGCACATGTTGGAAAAGGAGATGCCGAGTTGTTCCTTTTTTCGACCGAATTTTTTGGGTGATGCGTGTTGAGAACCAAGTAGGATGCATGGCAAGATGACGCAAGGTCGGAAGATGTGAATAGGTTGTTGGCGCTTTCGCATGCAAAAGCCCTGAGAGGACGCAGGAGGAACTTTTAAATTTCGAGACTGTACAACAGGGGCAGCACTGGAGTACGGAAGCATGGCCTGAATTGGCAACTGAAGAACTTCCATGGATGTCTTTGTGTTCCAACACTTTTTTTTCGTGTTGAGAAAAGAGATGATATGATGTTCCTGGAACCACTGCAAGCCTAAACAACCATTTTGATCCATTTTTCAAATGAATGTTTGGCATTTGGTGAAACAGCCATTTCCATCCATTTCCCAAGTAAAGCTTTGGAATCATCCAACTGATTTCCAACCATTTTAATTCGTGGATGTTTCGGGTACCAGCTCAAGATATTCTTGGTATTCAGCCAGCACTTTAGTGATTCCTTGCCTACGATTATTTGAAATCCAGATATGAAGTCTGTCAAAGGGTCCTGTATGTAAGGGTTCAGGAAGATATGATCCCAACCACTTTTTTTTAAATATCAGCAGCCATACGTATTCTGAAGGTATATTGCACTTGTTTTTTTGACATGTGAATTCTCAAACTTCACAGCGCTGGCAAGACCAATAAGCCGAACGAGAACGTGAAAACCAGAGCAACAGCAACCTGAGCAACATGAACAACAAAAGAAGAAGACCACCACCACCACCACCAACAACAACAACAACAACACCACCACCACCAACAACAACAACAACAACACCACCACCACCACCAACAACAACAACAACAACAGCAACAACAAATGCAAGAGAAGCAACAACAAGAGCAACAACAGCGGCAGCAGCAACGGCAACAGCAACACCACAGCTACAACAACAACAACAACAACAACAACAACAACAGAGGACAAGACAGATGAACGAGGAGCAAGAAGAAGAAGAAGAAGAAGAAGAAGAAGAAGAAGAAGAAGAAGAAGAAGAAGAAGAAGAAGAAGGTGCAGAAAGGCAGAATCAGAGGACGAAGAAGACTCCAAAAGCAGAAGGAGACGAAGAAGAAGAAGAAGAAGAAGAAGAAGAAGAAGAAGAAGAAGAAGAAGAAGAAGAAGAAGAAGAAGAAAAAGAAGCAGAAGAAAGCAAAAGAAGCATCATAAGAATAACAATAATAATGACAATGTAGAATAACAAGAATAATAAGATTAAGAAGGATAAGACGAATGATAAGGATCATGAGAATAATATAGAACCAACTAACTAATGATAATGATAATACTAATGAATAGTACTAATAATACTAGTAAGAAGAATAATGACAACGATAATAAGATAACAGTAATAAGAACCATAAGCCTAACAAGCATAATACTAATAAGAATCAAAATAAAAATAAACATATTAAAGATGAACATACTGATAATAATAATGATAGGAATAATACGAATGATAAGAATGATAAGAACATATAAGAACAATAAGACTAAACAGAATAATAAGCTTGACCTTAGTGATAAGAATAATAGTAAGACTGAGAATAAGAAGAGGAAGCAGAAGAAGACGCCGGAAAAGAAAAGTAAGAAGACAAAGAAGAAGAAGAAGCAGAAGCAGAAGCCACGGGAAAGGAAAGATCAAGGACACACACGCACACCTATGGTAATAGGGAGTGTAACGTGGAGGAGAATAAACAAGAAATTCATCCAAGAGACTGGTTGTGGTTTCAATGAACATGATATTCTTGTCATATAGATTTTTTTTGGAATGTTCTGCGGTGTTTGTTGCACTATAGAAGGTTGATTCCCTTGCAGCCGACAAAAAAGCCCTCCAAGTCGTCCAAAGTCGGCCAAGGCCAATGAATTCCGAAGAACTCTCGTGTTTTTGTCGTGACCTCGAATCATTCAACTAAGGAAACAATCACTTTAGATATTGGAGGCCTGGGGTCTCAAGACAAAAATCATCCGAAATCGCTGGTTTGTGTGAATTTGACATCTGTAAATTTCAATCATTTTTTTTGTAATGTTGATGTTTTAGCTCCAAAAAAACATGTTGCTGAAAGTTTGTTTGGTCACCGAACGTTCGGAGAAGAAAGAAAGACCGGAGGCCAGTGGAGCTTTGCAAAGAAGGTGTGGCAACCGATGTGATCCTTCGAAGTGCTGCAACTCAGTGGAGCCGTGACGGCCGTGACTCACCATTCGCCAACCGAGGGGGGAAAAGGGGGGTTTTGAAAGCAACGGGATACGTGGAACGCCGATTTGGCAGATGTGGTTCCTTAGGTTTGGATCCGGGAAGACATCATTTCATGTCTTTGACGGGCCTCGGAAAGCTCGAGGTGGCCAATCTCTTTTCTTGGGGATGTGGGTGACGGAGTCAAGAATTCAACAAATTAGCATCGGAAAAAAAAACTGAACTTGCGTCATTTGCGGTTGCGGAGAAATTTCCATGTCCAAATTCTTTTGATTTCCACAGGCTGCCTGGTGGAATATTGAAGGGAAGAAGGACTGAGAATGGGAGAATGGAACATGTCAGAGTTGGAACATGAGGGAATTCAGTAATAAAACTTGAGATACATCAACAATTCCAAGGCAGTGTCCGACACGCTCAGGATGGAGATACAGATTATGAGCTTTCTGCCCCTCAGCGAAATTGGAAGTAATCTGAGTTGCAATCTCTCAAAAGTTCTTCATTTCACATTTTTTTGTTTTGCTTCACCAATGTTTTTTGGTTGGTTTCCATTGTTTTTATGTCGCTTTCCACCGATGTGTTGCGTTGAACATGACCGGATTCGCCCACGTGTTTTTCGCTGAGGCACCTGAACATATCCTTACCGTCCTCAAGCCGTTGATCCAATCGGAACAGAAAGAGCTGGGAGAGGTGATTACAACTCGCCCCAATTCATTTGTGGCATGGGCACTCAGATTTTCAGATAGGGAGAGTTTGCAGGGAAAGGTTGACGTTTTTGGCGGGGAAGGGCCAGTGGGGTAGGATGGGATGATGATTGAATCTGATTTGCATGCAAATGATTTGAACACTTGACATTAAGTCCGGTGATATTTCAGATATCACGAGACTTGAATCTCAAGTTTTTGCCTCAAGAAAACCCAGCATAAAATGGCAAGGTCAGAAAATTGCGACAGCTTTGTGAAGAGAAGGAGATAGTGAAGGGTGGTCTTACCTCCAGGCCGAGCCTTGGGACTCCTGAAAAAGATGGAACCCAAAAATCACACACTTGGAAAAGGAAAACATGATCTACTAGAAACCTCCCATCATCATGGTAAGTTTATCAAGGTTCATCATGATTCAGTGGATAATTAGGATGAGTTTTAGTTTTATCTCCAGCTCAGGGGAAACAAAAATCCACTGAACCCATGATTTTTAGTTGGAAAAAAATGGTATTTAAAAAGGCAACACATCCCCATTTTTTTTGGAAGGTTAACTAACCTCCCTACATTTTCCAGGGAGGTTAACTAACCCACCCAAAAAACCCCTGTTGACTCAACGGCTTCCAACGGTTTCACCGGTTTCGCCACCTTTCGTGCTTTGCAAACCACCATTGTCCAGGCAAAGGGGACTAGTAGCTGAATCGGATCGAGGAAATTTTCCTTATGTGGATGTCAAAGCTGGCATGTTTGGGACCTGCGAAAATTCCTCCAGTTGAATTGAAACGGTGCCAACCGATGGACTCGCTGATGCTTTTTTTTGGGGGAAGCAAAAAGGATCTAAAACTAGGATGTGGAAGTTGCCTGAAAAAATGCGGATGTTTCAATGGCAACAAAAAATATCCTGTTTTTTCATGGCCACATGTGTCCATTTTCAGGTTCTATATGTTGGTTTTTCAGGGGGTGGTTTGCTTATTTCGGCCACCCGGGATTTTTGAGCAAGAAGGAAGACAGGTTTAAACGGTTTAGATACTGATTGGTCAACCGTTGAGTTCTTTTATGCTGGAAGCTTATGATTTGGATCTTTTGGCTTTTTTTTGGTGAGTAAAGATGTGGAAGTTGCCATTTTGCAAAGAGATCATTTTCCGTGGCAGATTGCAGCATTGCATGCGAAACCAAGCAATGCCAGGAAAAGGCGAGTCTTTTAGATGAGGTGACGTTGGATGAGATTCTCAGGACGCCAGCGTTGACAGTAAACCATTTTGCTAGCAACCAAAACCATCCCAAACCCATCCCAAAACCCATCAAAACTGATGTCGGCTTTCACACCTCCGTTCCATGGGATTTCACGGTACCACCGGGGAAAATTTTCAGTCGAGTTGGTCTCGTTCGTCAGATCTCAGGATCCGCCACAAGACGAACAGCCGAAGGCATCCCAAATGGAAAGAGATCCAGTATTGGTTCAAACGATGGTACCATACTCAGCTGATATTTGTGTTTGGAAAGGTCAAATGAATGACTTGAGATTTTTTTTTCCGGGAAAAACCACTTCCATCAAGTTGAGTTTCCTGTTGTTTGGAGGCATCGGATCTACCTCCGAAAGAGAGCCATCAAATTGGCAGAACTCAAAGAAGCTCAAGGAGTTGCCAAGAAGGTAGGGATTTTTTAAAAGCCAACCTCCTTGGTTTTTTTTTGGTGTTTTTTTGGTACAGAAAAAATATGTATAAGTTATACATCATTTATTATGTATATGCGAATCTAAAAATTAATTGCTGGATACAGTAACTCATGTATTCACTTCTTGTAGATCTCATTACTTGACATACTAGTACGTGGCTCAATTGGAATTTTTAGACAGTAATTCATTAATTCTTACTGTTCCATTTCATTGTCTTTCACATTAACATTGCTGATGTTCGAAGAAAATCACGATGCGGTTTTTGACAGATTGTTGGAAGGCGGGATCAGTCACCAGCGATTTCCCCCCAAAAAAACCTTTTAACTGGGGCCCAAGAAACGCGGAAACATTCATTCAGAACTTGTCCCATGGAGCTGCTCCAGTTTCAAAAAAACCAAACCCTCAAGGAATCCCATGACTTAAAGGTACATACTTGAGTCGATGATTTTCCATGATTTTCCTATTCCCCAGGGTGGGATATGCTTATTTTCCTCGTGGGTAACCTACAGGCCTTGAGCGCTTGAGCCCGGCTGCGATTTGAAACCGAGTTGGAGCCGCGCGCGAAAAAAAAAAACACAACGAGTTGAAGTTGAAGCCTAGGGTTTTACTGTGAATCGCAACGAAACTCTGATGTTTATATATATTTTTTGGTTGTGTGTTATTTTTTGTTCTGTTGTCCTTGTTGTTGGTTGTGGTTGTGGTTGTGGTTGTGGTTGTGTTGTGTGTGTGTGTGTGTGTGTGTGTGTGTGTGTGTGTGTGTGTGTGTGTGTGTGTGTGTGTGTGTGTGTGTGTGTGTGTGTGTGTGTGTGTGTGTGTGTGTGTGTGTGTGTGTGTGTGTGTGTTGTTGTGTGTGTGTTGTTGTTGTTGTTGTTGTTGTTGTTGTTGTTGTTGTTGTTGTTGTTGTTGGTTGTTGATGCAAATGTCGACATGTTCACACGAAACAACTCAGACTTTCAGTGATTATTTCAACTTTCGACATTTCCAGGATTTGGCCTAAACAGTTGGACTCGGAACGCCGAGAACCTTAGAAATGGAGAAACTGCACATACTGTTGATGGCTGATATCCGGCGTTGGTAGTTTACGCCATTCTTTTCCACAGTGTTTAGTTTTATTACATCCTTTCGGTGGTTAGTTACATCCTGATTTCTGAACCATCAACCCATCAACCGTATCTGGGGGGCCAAAAAAAAGGCGGATGAAAATCCAGGGCGTTTGTTTTGGTTTTTGGGGCGCCAAGGACTTGAAGCCTTTGAACTTTTTAGCGCCTTTTGGAGGCGCGTGGAGCAAAGTCAAATTATCGTCAGGGCGGCTCAGTTGGGTCAACAACAAATGCTACGGATTTTGTTTTTTCGGGGAAACAAAACACCATGAAATCATGGACTGGATGTTTGGAGATGATGACGAAAACGCTTGGCAAGCTTGTTGTCTTCACTTTGATCTGAGATATGGAGTGGAAATCTCAAAGATCATCAATTGAAGATCAACAAAAGTCACAAAGTCTTAAGGACACGCTGATTGGTGAGAGCTCGTACCTTAAAAGATCTTAGTTGAAAACATGACTTTTTGATCACTTGGACTGCAATGCAACTGCACTTCCTCATTGTCTTAGCATCAATTGGTAGTGGCTGTTGCTGCCCAGTTCTTCCTGACCTCAAGCGGGGTTACGACACTGCGGGAGCAAACCGAGAAGACCAGCGAAAGCGACCTGGCAGAAATCGATGGTACAAATCAAATCCATATCAAATATGTTCAAATTACCCTCTAGGGAACTAACATATCCCATCAAAAATCACGTTTGAAGATGATTTTCCTTTTCCCCTGGTGGGATATGCTAATTCCCTGGAGGGTTTTTTTCATTTTCCATACCTTCAAAAAAATATTCCAAAACATATATTTGTTGAAAAAGTCACAACCAAACCCCCCCAAAAAAAGATCCCAATCTAAAAAAAGGTCAGTTTTCCTCCGCAAATTCCAACACCAAAAAACCGGGAGGCTTTTGGATATGAGCCCGGACATCCGCATCCAAGAGGTCCGAAAGGGGTTGAAATTTTTGGAAGATTTTTGTTAGGGCAACGTTTTTCGAAACAGAAAAAAAAACATGGGAAGGAATTTTCATTGATTGTAAATCATGAAGAATTGTGGTATACTGTTAAAATATTTTTTTGATATGATAGATATGTTTTCTTTCAGCCTAGTCTGGGACTTCTTTTTTTTAGCTTCAACTGTTCAAACACTTCACTAAACCCATGGCTTCATGGCAAACTTCCAAACCCACCGGGGTCACCGGAACGTGTTCCGTCACCCCCGGTAACTCGGCCAGTTTCAAGAGCGCTTCAACTCTTCGGTGCAAGCGGACATGTACCGGATTCTTTGTGAGGCAGATGCCACCGGAGATACGTCACGAGTTGTTTCACACATACCGAACGCCGTGACACGGCCGTCCTTGCCGTTGTTTGTTTTTTTCCGAAACGCTGGCCAGAACGACACAGCCATCCCCATCCTGTCGGAGAAGGCAGCTTTTGATGATGTGTTATATGTGTGCTTTTGTTGACTGACACCCTCGACAATTTATCGAAGATTCACCTACAGATCACCCACTTGGAAAAGAAAAAATCATCTGAACCAAACCTCCAATCTGTTGGGTTCCAGCAGTTAATTTTCCAGGGTCCACTTTCAGATAGTTTCGTCGCAGTTGTTGCCATTCTTTGCGCGCGGACTCGATAGCTTTGAGGACAAGGCGAGCATTGATGTGTATTGCGTCCTTTTTTCATCGTATTTCACAGTCAGTAACTTGGGACTTGTGACTTGTGAAATTCATTGATACGATTCGGAATTTATAACATAGTTACTTCAGGTTTTAAGTTACTATGCGATTATTATCTTATGTGTTACATTCTGTGCTTATGAATCTCCCTTCTCCACGCGTTTTGCAGGTGGCCAACACACCCATTGCCATGCCTGGCTTTGCTGATCTCTCGGTCATAGTCACCATCGTCCTTCTTGGCATGTTTGGTTTGTTTCATTTGGAAAGGTTTAGCAGGGAGGGAATCTGAGACTAGTTGTATTTCATTTTGGCCTGCAAATGACATTTTGTTTTGTTGGAATTCAAGAGATTGATTTCTAATATAAATCGTTTAAGCTCCAACAAATGGTGCCTGTTTCGTTTGTCCAAAAAAACACACCATCTCCCAGCTGCAGCTATCAGCTTTCCTTACAAACCTGCCAGTCCATTGCCTTTGTCTTGGTACTGGCTCTGGGCGGGGTTTGAACCTCAGGTGCAGAATGTTTGGAAATTTGACGGATCGCACTTTTTATGGGAAAACGAGGCGATCAAACTGCCATCAATGGAAGAGACGGTTCAGCTGGACCGTACAACAGAAAGAGCACCAGTAGTACTCCTGACAAGATTTAGAGGGACCATTATTCTCAAAAACACCTCACCTTTGCATGTTGAATTTGTTTTGCCAGATTTTTTTTCAAACTCTTTTTCACTAATTTGAGGCATGCTCTAAATATTTGTAAATGATACCCCATAGTTCTTCTGATGCCAGGCAGACATGCTGAATGCCCCACCGCCGACGCCGCAACCATTTTCCGAGCAAGCTGAGCAAGCCGTGGCGCCAGTTCGGCCTGAGCCAGCTCCAGCTGATGATGATGAGATGAATTTTGTGACTCCCTGATCTTTTGAGCATTTTTTGAAAAATAATATATTTTTTTTTGAAAGATAATTTTCGGACCTTATAATGAATTCGTAGATATTTTTTTTTGAAAATACCTCAATGATTCAGCCATTTCTTCAAAGTGCCTTTTTCACGAATGCCACGCGTGCCATGAATGCCACAAAATCTTTCCCAGATTTCGTAGATTCGACTTGCACACCTTGGAGGGAACCACCTTGGCAAAACCCGATGTATCGATGTGTTTCATTGAGCGGATGCGTGAAAAAAAATGCGGCGTTCAGTAATGTGAGTTTCGCCAAGAATGGCTGGATGGCTTGGATATGGGGGTGAACCCTAAAATGGTGGGGAAACCTCCCCAGCAAACCCATGGGTTTTTCCTACTAAAAATCATCATTTTGGGGTGTGAAGATTGGGGGTACCACCATTTAAGGAAACACCCATATTATGGAAGCAGAACATTGATCTTGGTCATGCTGTTTCGTGAAACCGCAGTGCGTTTTGCAGTGACAGCAAGCAATAGACTCAACAGACTAAGATGCATGATTCTGTAATGGCAATTCCAACTGTGTTTTTGTAGCAAGTGCTTGAAACTTAACATGTAGTTGGCTTGACAACTGTTGAGCATTGATTTCGATTTCCGCCAAAAAAAGCAGAATACCGGGAAAAAAAAACCGAAAAATACTAGGAGCGTAAAATGGATAATTTTTTGGGTTGACTTTGGAGCATACTGGTCATGTCAGATCATACCCAGCTTCAACCAATCAAAGGACAACAGAAGTGCCACAGATCTGGGGTTACCAGCTTACCACAACCTCCCATGGAGGCCTGCCTGCCTGAGAAATCCAGCCTTTTCAAAAAAAAATCATCCAAAAGGATCCAAATTTCTCAAACAAGTAGCTTTCAAAAAGCATCCTTAACAACAAAAAATCATCCAAAAAAAAAGTCATCCCAACAAAATCCAGCCTTTTTCCTTTCAACATTGAAAAAATCCAAATCCTCCAAAAGTGTTCTTCCTGAAAACCAATCTTTTGATGTTTTTTGTTGCCCCTTGGGTCCAGGTTGGTGGACGAGGTGCTCTGGCGCAATTCCGGAGGTCGCGGCCGTCGCTGTCAAATCCATGTGTTTTTTTTTTTTTCGGAATGGACGGAAGGCCACTGACCTTTGAGGGACTCGAGTTCGATGTGGAGGTGTGGTGCTTTCACACCTGGATGTTTTTTTTTTTTTTTTGAGTCGTTTTGAGCAACAGGGAAAGTGGAACATGATGTTTTTTTTTTTTTCTGTGAAAATTTGGCTGTGCTATGAGGCTGGCTGATTTCATGATTTTTTCATAGCATTTCCCTGGTGCCCTGCAGGCAGGCAGTGTGGAAAGGGAGCGTGCCCGCGATGGTAAGGAGCTTGGTTGAGATTTGTTGGTCCAGGTGGTAGGATTTCATCATTGCAGCTATCAAGTCATATCTAATTCAATATCAGTTGCCTGTTGACAGTCTACTAGATATGCAATTTTTGATTGGCATTGTCAATCAACGATATCCTACCAAGCTACAGGTCACACTCACTCCTCTGTTCGAGCTTCTTCACCACATGGCCGTGCAAGTCCAGGTTCGAAAACGAAAACATGTGGGTTTTTGAAGTTTCCCAAAGCCCCCCAGCCGACAACTCGACAACTCGACAACTCATCGGCTTTGGAGTGTCAACAAAAAAGGTACCTCGCCAAAGCAAATGCCGTCCGAGACCCATCTTTTGGAAGATTTTTTTTTTGAAAAAAACTTACCCTCCAGGGAATTAACATATCCACCCTGATAAGGCATATTTGAAGATGATTTTCCTTTCCCCAGGTGGGATATGTGAATTTCCGGGGAGGGTACCTCAACTGCAATTCATCAGCATTCCCAAGGTTGTCGGCGATGCCACCTCGACAGGCATCTAATGCGAGGGCATCCGCTGGAAGACCAAGGTGGGATTTGAAGTTCCGTTGAGAAAACCATGGAGGAAACCCAAGAGGGAATTTTCTATGAATTCCAGGCCAGCACAGCCAGCTGGTGAGGTGTGAAAGTTTGATTTTTTTTTTGACCCAAAACTTTGAGTTGATGTAAAGGGACACTCACTTTATATTGAAAAGATGTGAGTAATGCAATTTTTTTAGTTGAAATATGTTGCAACCATGTTTAAATATACGTAATCTTTCTTCTAAAGATGACAACAACAAACACCCGACGACCTGCAAGACGGCTGGCTCACTAGGCAGTGGTAGCAGCTGCTTTGTCTGGAGCGGGTAGAAGGCTACCTGGTTTGGGGGTTTGGATCTCAGCTGACAACAAATCTGAGAGTCAGATCGGGGAATTTTGCCGTGGACATTTTTTCGTTGAGGATGCCGTTTTTTTTTTTCAATTTTGAAGTAGAATGACTGAAATATACATTCCAGAAAATTCAGTCATAGGTTAACTCCGAATTGGAGTTGAAACGATGTACATGATGAATTCAGTCTGAATCATTGTTCAAGTGTTCAAGATATCATCATGTCAACTTTCAACTAAATATTTGAGAGAAACCTCCAACAAATAACAACGACTCTGGTGACTTTTCTTGCCAAAAGGCGCCTTCACGGAGAGCTCCAGCAGTGAAAAGGGAGGTGGATGAGGCTGAGTTTTTTCATGTCTGATGGGTTTGGAGTTTTCATTTGGAGCAATGTAAAAAGGACCCCTGGTTGTTTCGGATTTTTGTTTGGGGGATGAAAATTCTACCCAGTTATTTTTGGGAAGTATTTCATAAACCCATGAAATTTGGATCTTTCCCGTGGCTCAGTTGGAGTTTTTCACGAAGGTGAGGAGAGTCCTTGATGACACGCTACACAAAGATGGTGTCTGGCTGCTAAGTTTTGGGCCGTCTGTTGATTTGGCTTCTTCTTCTTCTTCTTCTTGTTGTTGTTGTTGTTGTTGTTGTCGTTGTTGTTGTTTTTTTGATGGGTTGATCGAGCTGATATGTAGCGAGTTGAGATTCCCACAAAGTTTACCCTCCCTGAAACTAAATGAAAGTCTTCCAAGGAATGCTATGCTGTTTGCATGGCTGGAGGCCTTGATTTGGTGGGGATTCTCAAGTTCGGTGCGAAGGATGACTGACTTAGTGGTGGATGGCGGGGTCCGTGGATGATTTTTCCCAAAGGCGCGTTTGGCCAAAGCGACTTTGGCTCTCAGGAAAGTAGGGATCCTTAGAGGATACTATCGGAACATTGACAATCCTTGTTTTTTTTGGAGGGGGGGGACAAAAAAGACAACATACTTTTTTCCATGGATGATTCTGAATCTGACTTCTGTCACCTTAGGGAGATCGAGCTGGCAAAGCAACCAGCCTTGAGCACCTTGAAACAGGCTCTCAAAAGACAGATTTGGGACAGAAAGAGATGTCTCAGAAATAAGGACCCCCCCCACAACTTTGTGGGAACAATTGAAATGATGTGTATATATATATCATATATATATATGTATTATATATATAAATATGACGAATTGGTGGGGAACAATACAATTCTGCATTTGTCCACACTTTCCGGTTTGTAGGTGAGGCACTCCCGAGTCTGCCAAGCGAACATGATGTCATCAGTTTAGCGGAAGTGGTGAATCCGGAGGCCCGTGAAAATTGTGAAAAGTTGGATTCGTTGGTTGGGGATATTTTGGGGATTTTGGCATATTTTTTTGGTATATCTTAAATAAAGTTGCCTTGTAATTAACAAAAAACATCTGGGCTCCACATGAAAAAACAAAGCAGCATGAAGTGGCAACGATTTGACAGGTTGATTTGGGCGATCTTGCTGGACTGGGAGGCAAGCTTCCTAAGACGTTAAGAACATTCTTTTTTGGAAAGGTGATGCGCCCTTGACAAGGTTGAATAGGGAAAAATATTCACAGAAAAAGTGATTTAAGTTTTTTCACATCAAATTCAATGATTTTGGATGAATTTATCCGATGTTTTCTTCTTACTGCACGATGCAACTTGCCCGTGGCACAATGCGTTTATGGCATTCCAACATCAGGTGGGGCAGGTTTGGTAAGACATTTTGGCACCGGAGAGAACATCGTCCTGCACTTGCAATTCTTTGGAAAGAAGGCGAGCTGGAGTTTTTTGTTGCTGGAAAAAAACATGTCATGAATAACTTTGGCATTGCAAAGCGGTGGGCCAATCACTTAGGGACCCGCAAAAAAAAAACATAGGTACTCGCAACAACTACCATTTAGGTTTTTGGGGGCTGGGACAAGGGGACTTGGGGTTTAGGGGGCGGGGCTTGCAAGCTACCCTTTCGGTTTTGGTGGCTGAGACAAGTCCCTAAGCGATTTTGTTTTGAGGACCTCCCCCAAGCGAAAAATTCCGACCTTTGCAAAGGTACTGGTAGCCAGAGATTTTGTGTCTAAGTCGAATCAATCCGATAAATGGATGGAAATTCATGGCCAATGGATCTCTTTTTTTTTCATTTAAGGTTGGAAACCACCAACCTTTGGAATCCGGATTGGATCGGTCAACCAGGATGCATTCGCCTTTGGATTTGGTTGTTTTGTGCTTTGGCTGCAGACTGACAGGAACGCGTTGCAGGGCCCTGAAACTCGGGAAGTCCACAAAAAAAACGAGAGACTCCGAGGTTTGTTGGAGCTTCGAACAGAGTGAGATCGATACCCTTCGCTCAAAAATGACACCGTGGCCTGGGCGCAAGGAAAAAAAAGGGGTCATTATATAAATTACCCATATTTTGGGGGGATCAAACAATACTGGGTGGTGGCAACTCAAATATATAAATCTTTTATTTTCATCCCTACCTGGGGAATACACTCAAAATTACCATAGATTTCCTTAAACAAATAGTGCATTTCTTTGGGTTGGTCATGACTCATGACCCTTGAAACGTTCCTTTCACCGCAGGAGTTTGGTAACATTTTTGATGGGAAAGATTGGATGTGACGACCAAGGTTTTTAGTGCGACCACAGCAGAGTTCCTTGGAGAAGATTTGGGAACGTGTTGTATAGACTTGCAATCATCAAGAAATGCGGATGATTTTTGACATAGCTTCATTTTTCATTGACATGCCTTATGAATCACTTTGGAAGGGAAGCGTTCGGCCATTCCCAGGCAGTGGAGTAGAGGAGGAAACAATGAATTTCGTCCTTAAAAGGAGACCTGACGTTTCTTGGAGTGAAAAGATTGACAAAACAGACAACCTCTTTGGAGATAGACAGAAAAATATCGCTACAAGCAAAGGAGCTTAAACAAGAATTTACAGAAACAAAGATTTGATCATTTTTTCCCCTTTTGACTTGCTCAAGCTGGTTGTGACGCAAGCTGGCTGACATGGCAAAAACATCGCTTGAAAGCAAGGCACTCCATTTGCTAAAAATGCTACTTGCAAACTCCCTTGAGAAATATGGCCCCCTCCTGGAACTGTTGATGCTTTGTGTTGGATTGGTGACTTCAAGTTTCTTCAAATTGATGTTGAACAAGAACCGTACATCTCAAAGATTAAAGATGAAGCTCGGACATGCTTTTTTCGAAAGGAATATCCAGCTTTCATCAAGTGAGCAATCTTCATGTGTTTCCATGATTGAGAGGGTATGAGGCAAAATAGAAGGTAATTGTGATCGCCCAAGGATTTGCTATTTGCTATTCCTTACTTCCCGAGTTTCGTGACATTAAGGAAGGACCTGACATGGGTGAAGATGATGATGGTGAGGGACCTGCGCCAGAAGATGATGATGACAATGAGGCTGAGCAGAATCAGATTCCGTTTCAATATAATTTCTTAAGATATTCGAAGAAAAAAAACAACTCAGGTCCAAGTTGCTTGTGATATTGGGACGCTTGTTGCAGTATTAGTATTATGTTACATACATTTTTCTGATCCGTTGCACGAATTTTGGAAAAACATGTTGAACCCAGGTGACCATGAGTAATCTAAAGACAGCCCATATGTTGATCACCAGCAGTACCAAACGTTGAACAACCTCTTGGAAATTGTGAAGATTAGATGTGCAACTGTTGAATGCAGGCCAAATGTATCGTGCAAGACAAGTGGTGATCTCAAAGTGGATACTGGTGATCATCAACTCATTCAGCCAACTCATCAACTCCTTCAGCCATCTTCAACTCATTCAGGCTTGGATGATTGGTTGGTTGGTTGGTTTTTTCCCATGCGCCCGAGGATCATTTTGGCCACCAGTAGTCCGTTGGAAAAGCTGGCGCATTCCTATGCTTTGGCCCAGTCTGTGCGACTTGGAGGCTTTGAACTCGTGGTGGAACGCTCCATTGCTGACACCAGGAGCGTTGACCGTTGAAACCCCCCCCCAAGAAAAGATGTTGATGAAGTTATATAAATACGTACGTATATATAAATATAAGATAGTAGTGAAGGAGTGGAGTAGTTTTTTTTTCATGTTTTTTTTTCATAGTTGTTTTTAAAACGGAGTTATATTTGTATATTTTGTATATTTTGTTGGTTGGTTGGTTGGTGTTTTTTGAGGGTCTGGTGATGCATGCAACTCATGAGTTCAAACGTCGTTGCGTTGTTGCAGGAGTATACCAGAGACGTTGGCAGAGACGGGAGAGGTCAAGCTTGAGGTCCGCAATAGATGGAAATAGATGGAAATCTAGATGGAATAAACGCTTCCCAGGGAACGATCACATATCATCCCCAAAAAAATTGATGGCATTTTGAGTCGATGATGATTTTCTGAACTTCCCGTTTGGTGGGAGATGTTAATTCCCTGGGAGGGTAGATGAAATAGATGGAAACACATGATGGACTGGATGGAAATAGATGAAATAGGGACGAGAAGACGTGACATTTGAGTCCAAAATTGAAGGCCCGAAATAGAGGTGAACGGTTTGATTTGTGAGGCCCGTGAGCTCTCAAAGCAAATGGGAGAACTTTTAATGTTGAGGCAAGGCTTGTTATTTACAACGTTTCGCTTTTGTGGTCACATTGATTGTCTGAGCCATGTGATTATCAGCCAGGTGTGATGTGAATTTACACACAGATATCCTTGACACCCCTGACATCTTCTGGGATGAGGAGTCTATTGATTTGACGCTCAAGTGGTGCATTTGTGCATTTTTGTTGTTGACGATTTCTATCACACATGTGTGTATATTATATATATTATGCAACAGGTACACTTGAGAAGAAAAACAGTGGTTGTGCAATATTGTGCATTACGATTCACTGTTGGTTGCTTCTGGTCAAACATACATGTATTCTACGTTTCGGGCTTTTAGAATCGGCAGGAACGATTTGAAAAGATCTATGTGGCTTGTCGAACCTATTTGGATATTGCCACTTGGCTTTCAAGTCATCAGAAGAAGTTCTACACTTCAAGGATTCTTGGCATATCCATAAATCACACATATCCTACCGTCCTACCTTATCACATACATATCCTACCTTACTAATTATGGACCCTTGGACGTGTATCTTCCCAACTTTGAAGTTGATTCTGTATGATATTTCCTTGGTTTGGATTTGGATCTTTATCTACATCCAGTTTTCTTGGAACACACCAACCCAGTGCTTTTAGCTTTGCTCGACTAAGGACAAACGCGTGGTTCCTTGGATTCAATTGTGCATGGATCTAGGGATTGGGTGAGTTTGAATTGGATAGAAAATGGATAGAACAAGTGGCTAAAAAATGGGGGGGGGGTATGAAACAAGCTGGTTTGTTTTGCTTATTATTTGTTTTGCTTGTTTGCTTTGCCAAGGATATTTTAAATCAACGTTTGGTTGTTCTCAAGGCGCGGTGTGTTTCTTTTCTTTTGCAGATGCTGTTTGAGGGACTAATTTCTCGCGACCTCTCCGAAACCTCACTATAAGTAAGGATGGATACGTACAAGTCAAGGAATTCTTGCCAAAAAATGACATCAAATGCAGGTGAAGTTGTGGATCATTCTGTTTTTTCATTTGCCAGATGTTTTTTTCCTCAGAAAGCTTTTGTAGTTGAGGGTTCTTACTTAAAACACAAGAGAGGAACTTGTTGCCACAGTTTGCAAGTTGGTGTTGTTGACAGGATGCTGTGTTTTGGGTGTTTTTCGTGGTGCCGGATGAAACATTTCTGCACCATTCAACCCAGCTGAAATGGAAAGGACCTCTATGATTTGTTGCAGAACAGCCTCAACGTCCGAAACTGGTGAATCTTTATTTTTTTGCGTACAAAATAGTTGCACTGCTTCCACAAAAATCTCACCGGATGCCAAGGTGAAACATGGACTTAAATTGGAATGGATTGTCATCATTTTGATCCTGGTGGAGGCGCAATCTTTGCCAATTCGCTTTCACAAAAAAAAAACGAATTTGGTGAAGTTGGAGGGGTGTTGGGTGTACTAGTGGTGTTATCTACCATTTATAAGGAACCATTTCATATGAAGGGCCCATGCTTGAAGATGGGAAGGGCTCATAACCTCGCAGGTAGTGCTGGAAATCATCCAGCTTTACTTCACGCCTGCTGGCTGAGTGATTCTTGTGCCCAAAGCTTTCACGAAATTGGCACAGAAAACAATCACAGAAGAGTTGAGGGTCTTGATTCAAGACTTTTCTTCATGTTTTTTTTTCAAAATGAGACGTTTTCTAACTTGTACTTTTACAGATCTCATCCAAATTCACAAATTCAGCAGTTGTTTCTGACAAATCAACTCTTGCATCAAGCGTTGACCGTTGCTTCGCTTTCGATATTTTTTCTTCGGAATCGAGGTTTAGAGGGGTTCGAGAAAAGCAGTGAAAACCCATTGGCCCGAAAAGTAGGGAAGTTTCATTTTCATCATAAGCATGGTATAGCCACTCATTCTCGATATAAATCCCTACTTTTCGGCCTGCCCTTAGCCAGCCATTTTTTTCGAACGTCTTTTTTTTTTGGCATCTTGCCATCTCCTTCAACGATTCTGTTTGGGCTCAAAGATTGGATGTATTGAGGTCTCACATAGATTAAACACATCGTTAACACCTACGGAGCATATGGGATTTTTCAGTTAGGGCAACGTTAAGGGATAGAGAAGAGGACAGGGGTTTGTTCCACAGCTAAACTGTGTCGTCGAAGAGCTTCACCCAAATGGGACAGAAGCGCAAACATGGGAGCGATGGGACAGAGAATGATGAGATTGCTTCTGCCTTAAAGGAATTGCCAGTTGAGGCATTATGGAGATTCAGGCAGGATCTCAGTTTGCTGCCTTATTCAAGTGCCCTACAATCATTGCAGGAAACATCACCCAAGATGGGTGAAATGTTGCTGGGTGTGAAAGCCGAAGACGTAGCGAGATCTTTGGGTATTGCTCTTGGAGGAGACTTGAAGTGTTGGTGCTTTGATTCTACATCAGATGAAATTGATGCTGCTCATCAAGCACTGCGGACGATGTTGGAAGAGGGTCGTAAGAAGTTATTGAATGCCTTAAGAAATGGTGAATCTTTTTGTGCAGCAGTTAAGAATCATAGTAGTAAAAAAGATGGTCAACCCCTTATGAAACTCGGAAAAACTCGTGTGATGTGGCTCTTGGGCTCCGGTCCTGAAGAAGGGAACCATGGGAACACGTCCTCCACTGGGAATGCCTCGGGTCGACGGGCCAAGCGACGGTCCGCGAAAAAAAGGGAGGCCTTGCGGAAAGAGAAGGACGCTGAAATGCAGGGTTCAGAGGATTCGGATGCGGATTCTTCACACAATGAGCCGTTGAAGGAGAAGGAGAAGACACGATCTGAGACATTGAAATTCTTGGAGTCAATCAAAGGACTTCGAGAAGGAAAGAGACAAAAACAGAAACCTTGACGACCGGTGAACGCGACGATTGCCGTCCCGTGGATCCTCCCCAACGGCTCGTCGGATGGGTGCCATGGATGAAGGGATCGGCGGCGGGAAGGCATGGCACCACCTGAGATGAGTCCAACATGATGAAGATCAACCTCAACTGGGTGTCAGATTGGATTACCAAGCACAAAAAACATGTTGAAAATTGCCCGGCGCTGGTGGAGAGGTCTGTTTTTTTTTTTTGAGTGTTTTGGACCTCCATGTTCTCGGATGATTTGCATTGAGGGGTGCCTTTGTCGGTCCTTTGTTGCATTTTTTGTGAAAACAGCAAGCTTCACCCGCACCTTTTCTTCGGGTTACTGCACCATTTCGGCTTCAACGATTTAGATGTTTGTTTGTTGCCTGCCAAGTGCAATTTGCCTGTGATGTTGCTTGGTTGCAAAACTGAGAAACCGCAAAAACGACAAATCAAACAGGCTTTTCAGCTTTTCAGGGATACAAGTAGGTGTAGACTCAGGAGATTGCATCGAAATGATTTCGGAATCATCCATGATCATAATTCGATCATTATATTGATATATTGATATCGTGGTACATAAGCTAATCGTATCATCAAAAAACAACAAACTAATAAGTACTGATAGACATCACTACAATGCTGTACTGTATAACGATTGTTATCATTTATCACATATTCATTTTACACACATATTTACGCACAGATCGGTAGGACTTCCGCGTAGTACAGTGACCCTTCGTTGCAGGTCATGTGATCTCGATCGATTTGATGCTGCGATACCTCTTGCTTTGCACGCTCCTAGACAATCTCCAGGGGACGCGCACAGTTCGAGAGGACCATGCATTATTTATGAAGCATTATAATGTATATATATAATATATATATATATATTTATTATATTATACTAATTGTCATCACGAATGATGCATAACAATGAACATAATATATATATATATATATTATGGCTCGTCCTTCACGATTGACGATGCTTTTGATCCTCAAGTCGCTATATATGCAGTAGATACAATCATCACTACCGTTGCAGGATAGCGAGCACATTGAGCATGATTTTTTCGAGATGGAGCTGGGTGCCTTTAAACATTAATGGATGGTGGTTGGAGGTTTTTCCCCATTGATGTGGAGGGTTCAAGGTTGGTAGTTCATGAACCCCTACAGGGTGATACATCCAGCAAAAATCGCCGGATCTTAAATCCAGGATTTGGGAGGAACTCCTTCTAATCATCCCATCTCAAGACTTCTGAGATTTTTTTTTTTGTCTTGGACTCTTTGGGGGTGATCGTTTACAAACATCTATATTTTACAAACAATTTATGTATGATTTGAAGATGGTAACCCCGAATGAATTTCAACATTTTTTGTTTAATTTGTTACAAAAAAACAGTCAGAAGCAATTTACAACATAGTTGGGTAAACCCCCAGAACCTGGAGAGAACCTGGGGGTGATTCATCGGCCAAGTGACCGCACGATTCATGATTCTGCTTGGAAATTCCTGATTCTTACATCACTTATTGGGGATTGGCCGTACTTCTAGACTTTTGATATTTCTGCAACATTTGTACATCATTTTCCAATGATGCACGAGCACGCCCCAGAAATGATTCCCAAGGACTTCAATCCACACCTCGACAGCTCCTGAAACCCGACACATGAGGTGAATTTCCAGTGCTCTGCAATAGTGCGATTGTTGATGCGACCTGCGAAGTGTTGAACCAGAAACGTACCTTGACATTTGTTTTAGATTCCAGTTGTTGTTGGCACGTTGATGAGACAGATGGAAATGTTCATCGCATTGTCACTACATGCATGTCACTGATGGCTTGAGTGGATATTTTTTGAGAAACGACGACAGTCGCTATACTTCCTCTGAATTTGTCAAACAACAAAAGTCATTGCAGCTGAAACACAAATACCCCTTCTTCATGGAGATGGTCGGATCGGAAGGTAAGAATGTGGGAGCTAGAGAAGAGTATATATCCAAAGAAGATATTGCAACTGCGTTGTCCAAGACGGACACGGAAACTGAAAATTTCTGGCACCTTGGCTAAGAGTTATTGAAACTGGCTATGATTCATGGTGCTTTACTTGTTTTTTTGTTTTTTCACGATAAAGACCAAGGAAGAGCCTAGATCTACCGGATGATGGTAAATGCAAGTGCATGGACTTGTGCGAGGCATTGACAAAGTATATCAAGGCTGGAAAGACGAATCAAGAAGAAGCATTGGAAGAGAGTTGGCGTTTTCCGTTTTCTTGAACCATTTTACATCCATACTGTTGATGGTTCAGAACTCCGGCGATCACCACCGAAAGGATGTAAATAAAACCCCATGGTAAATAATGGGATGTAACTATCAACCTGTAACTGGTGAGTTGGCCGGATTTCGGAGCAATTTACAACAGTAGAATTCATTTTCGCACATGGAAAAATGTGCTGAAAAATGAAGAAAACATGATGGGCCAGTGATGGGTCCGGGTTCTGGGAAAGTTGCGCATGTTCCAACCAAACATGCTCCAAAGGCCTCTCATGTGCTACCGCCTCGAAGTGACTTAGCTTGCTACACCGTTGGAAGCAGGCAGGGGTTTCCGGTGGATGGATGAATGGATGGATGAATGGTTATTTTCACCTCGAAACTTTGGGGAAATGATCCATTTTTTGAATCAATTTTTGAGTACTTTGCAGGGAACTCAACATATCCAAGGCACTTTTGAAAAGATGATTTTACTTGTCCTGAGGTGGGATATGTGAGTTGTTTTTTGGAGGGTAAAGATGTTTCAAACGGGTTGAAAACACCAGGTCTTTTTGCGATGCGGACCTCCGAGCTGCCTCTCTACCATCGGTTGGCATTTCCAAGGCAAGAACTCGGTTGTGCCCATGATAGAGAGGAGACATCGAAGGTTTGTAACATTTTACATGTTGTGTTAATGAATACCTGGCTATGCAATCATCTTTATTTGATGATCCCACATGAACACTAGTATATACTAGTATCCACCATCTGCCAAACTTGCATGAACACAGCGGTCAGTTGCATCAGGTAAAGTCAGCAAAAACTGCACCAACGTAAACTGTAGCCGCACTCATGTACGTCTTCACTGCAGATTCGTCATTCACTAGTTGTACTGGTGATTTGCCCCCCCCTTCTCCCCCTTCGAAAAAAAAGCCCCTTAAAAAACTAAACGGCTAAAGTATCAGAAGCCCGCTTGCAAAATAGAGTATTTATATTCATGGGAGGTTTCTACTTGAGATTCAACAAATTGATTCAACAAAATCCTCTCGTTTCAAAACAACAAATCCTAAACTCGGTCGGTGAGGACGAAGACCTTCCGGATCTTCATGATGAGGAAGATGAAAGGATTCACTTGACTCCAAATGGAATTGTACCTCGGCTTTTTGTGTGGAACATGTTTGAAAAACACACTCGGTTGAAAAGAATGGATTGCAAAAAGTCGAAAAGTGTAACGCAATGTACATGGATGAGGTTTGTTTGTATTTTCTACCCAATTCTAATTTTTCTACTCTACAGTTTGTATGAGTCTTTATCTCAGGCTGTCACACCTTGGCATTTCGTTGAACGCGCCCCGGAACTCAGCGGGTTGCCCTTCGCTGAAGATATGATGAAACCATGGAAATCCACCGGAAGTTCTTGAGGTTGCCAACCTCTTTCGCATCTATCCTGCAGAAGCTGCAGGTGAAAATGCTGAGTTCTTTGGCTGCAAAAGTGAACCCCCAAAGATTCAGCTGAAAAACCGTTGTTTTCCAACCAGCTTTTTTGTGTAACTCAGAATTGTCTCAAGGAGTTCATGCAGCAGAATGAACTTTTGGTAAGGAGATGTAATGAGTCATTTATGCGGAATGACTTCAATGTTTTTCATATGATTTGATACATGGAGCAGAATATTTGTTGACCAGAAGCATGAATGAACTTTTTGAGCTGAGGGATGGCTTGATGTCTGATTTTGAAGCTGCGAGGGCCGCCAAAAAGATAGAGAAGAGACGTGGCAAAAAATCCTGTTGATTTTGGAATCTCCTGGGTGGTGGTTTCAAGTATTTTTGGAATTTTCACCTCTAAAATTGGGGAAGATTCCCATTTTTGACAATCATATTCTTCAAATGGGGTTGAAACTAAACCACCAACCTTGTTTCTCTATCATCCGAAACTCCGAGAGTGATTGGGTGGACCATGTTTTAAATCATTTTCGAAGCGGCCCTGCGCTTGCTGAAGCTGCATGGCATGTTCGAGACTCGTTCAGTCAACTAAGGATTGCCCAAGCCTTTGTCAGCGTAGCAATACGGGATTTTGGGCAAAAGATGACAGGTCAGTGTTTTCGGCCAAAACAAACACGAACAGCCAACATCATCCAACAATACAGCTTCAATTTGTCACTGGCAACTTGAGTTGTTGGAAACTCAAGCGACCTGGCATGCAGGCAAACAGATGAAATTGTGGTTTGGGGACAATGATGATGCAGAAAGAAGGCATGGGACATTGTGACATGAATACGTCACAACGGTCACAACAAGAATTCAACGTCCAGCTGCACCAAAAAACACTTCGCCAGGATGGTTCGCGCAACTCTCAATTCTATAGCAGATGTTTTGGCCAATGCTTGGTATGCGTATCCTGGCCGAGACTGCAAAAACCGCTATGGCTATGTGAAACGTGGGGGTCATGACTGCTCCAAAGTCGAGCTGCTTCGAGATGGCTCATCTTGCGCGACCTTCAATGGTAAATATGTGCTGCGACCTTAGCTTCCCCTAATTGAGTTGGCAATTTTGTACATTTTGGTACATCCATGTCAATCCCTAAGAAATGTTCAGATATCCATGACGTCATTTTTGTGTGGATTTCTGTGAGCTTGCAGATTTTGGTTTCGGAAAGGTGAACCTGAAACATGTCAGTTATTGGAAGATTTGTTTGTTTTCTTTCTTAGGATCTACCTTTGTGAAGGCTTCTTCAAGATCCCGCATGAACAAATTGCCGTGTTAATACACGAAGCTTCCCATCAAGCAACAGCTGCTTGGAGTCCTGCGAAGAAAATCCATCACCCCGGAGCTGTTGTTCCCGTGGTACCTGGGGGATTTTTTGCGTTGAGCATCGATGTTTAAGGCTTACACAGCTGATGTCTGTGCTGACAAAACTTTGCCTATGGATTCAAAGGATTGTCCTCAAGGGCGCAAGGCACTGGAACACATAAAAACACATATATATATATAAATATTCTATATTGAAACAATGTATATATCCCATAAGATCCATGTATTATGGTATATTTACCTACATTTGGTTGGTTTTTATGGATAAATGTAGGTAAATATACCATACATGGATCCTATGGGTATGAAGAGTCTTTGATTTTCAATCTCCTTCAGCCATCTTCAGCCCCAAATTTTTTTGATCTTTCAGGCCTATGGCCGGAGCCTTTGTAAAGGTTTAGCGCGGTTCGCTAGCGACCGAGCGCTACGCAACGCGGACAATTACTGTTCGAACACTCAGCGGGAACCGAGTCGTGGGATGATTGGACCCGATAATTTGTGTGCGGGTTGAATGTTGAATGTTTTACCCTCGAGGTTACTACGTGCAGGCAGATTTTGTGGACTTTTTTTGGGAAGATACTTCCAACCGTGGAGATGTAAGGAGTCAAGCACCTAAAATTTTTTCCTCAGTCTTCTTTTTCATGCTCCCTGAGCATCTCAGGGCAGTGTATGCTCACAATGGACTCATATTCAGTGGCATGCAGGATGTAGTGCGAGAAGAACGGCCTGAATCAGCTTCCTTGCGCTTGCAATTTGCATCTAAATCTCTGAATGGCGAGTGTCCTGACAAATCAATCTCCATGGGTTTCTTGGTCCCAACAGTTGGCCGTTGCGTTCTAGGAGTCTAGGTTCAACATGGTTTTTTTAGCCCCTTGGAAATGCCATCAACCTACCTTGGTCTCCTAAGGTAGGCACTGCAGATGTGAGGCGAACTCTCATTGTGAGCATGGTGCAGCAAAAGAATGTCCCTTTGGGCAACTTGGTTTGTAAAGTCATTGAACCCTGCAACAAAAAACGCTTCAGATCGATGTTTTTTTGCAGCACCTTCCAGGTGGGGTGGTGTTTAAAAGATCCTAAGGGGTTGCTTAGTGGCACCCTGGGTCCCATCCATCTGGGCATTTTTTGGAGGGTCCAGGTTCTCTTCCGACCTTGGCAATTCAAGTTGGGAAAATGTCTCGTCTCGAGGCTGAGAACAAGTGAGACGGAGTTTTTGTACCTTGGACCAACCTGACATGATTTTTTGTGTGAGCGGAGATGATAGTGGTGTTTGATGGTAGATATACGTGCGTACTAATTAGAATAGAAATCCGAATCAGACATATTCAGAAGATTTCAGAAATAGTCGAATCATCTTCAAGTTTTAAGATTCTATTGTCATACTCTGATTCAAAAGAAAGCAATATTGTGTCTATTTTCTATCCATATTTTGTCCTCTCATTTTTTCCCCGCCATTTTTGTTTGAAACTCCCTGACTCCAAAACCTCAAAAAGAAAAACTCCCAAGCCGCCCCGGAGGCCGAGTTGTCGATATTGTCGTTGTGTGAGCAATTCCTGGAAGTCTTCACCACCAAAGGTGAAATCCAAGGAGTTTGAGGAGCATCTTTTTTCCATGGATTCTTCCGAAAACCACATTTTGGGAAGGTTGGAAGCTGACATTTTTTCCCGGGGGGCAATTCCCCCCCAAAAATGTCGACTCTTCATTTGCCAGCTGGAATCCTGGGGTGAGGGGTGGTACTTTCTAAGATCCACTTGTGGATGGTGTTTCTTGTGGAAAAGCTTGGGAAGTTCGATAATTCGACGTGTTTTTTTTTTTGGGACTTGACGTGAATTCAACGGTTTGGAAGGAACATCCAGATTGCACGGAAGCTTGCGGCTCCACAGTTGAAGGTGCAACACATCTTTCCACAAATCTTGGAAAAGACTAAAAGGAAGTTTGCTGAGTTCATTCCGGGATTACCCTGGGTTGGTCAACCACCATTTAAAAAAAAATGGTGTTTTTTTTTGGGGGGGATGATTTTCGAAACCCTTCTTTGAAAAATGGTCGTTCGAAACCTGAGTTTCAACCGGACTAAAAAATGGTGTCATTGGACGAATCGAGGGTGTTTCGAAATTTCGACGATTCCAGGCGTAGAGCTTGATGAAGACACCTGTGCCAAATGTGGCTTCCTCAGAATTGCTGACGGAAATTTGAACGAAATTTGGGTTAAAACCGGGTTTCGATGGTCCGTGGTTTTTTTGCATGATTTTTTGCGCCAATTTGCAAACCAGCAGGGATAGATATCGGGTGCCGCCAAGTTTGGGATCAAATCAAATATTCTAAGCTCTTTTTGTCCCGTGATGCCTTCGATCCTCTGCCTGGGGATGGAAATGACACGGGGGAGGAGCGCATCGGATGGGACAGAAAGACTTTGTCTGTCCCATGCGATGCGCTCTTTCCTGTTGCCATGAAATTTTAGAGTGGCCCTGGGTCTACTTCTCGTTGACCCTGTTGCCAACAGGGGTGGTTCTTTGGTCCAAAACACGCGCAAGTAAGCGGAATCACCAAATTCAGGAAGGTAACCGTTGGAACATTACCGCCGACTCGATCCGTCGATTTTTCTCGATCTTTTGGATGACTGTAGTTCTTCCATGGCCCGTTGAAGATTTCGAACCAAAACTGACATCATTTGTGATGATTGTGGCCCCCATGTTGTGGAATTTTCGATTCTCAGAGACTTGAGATTCTCACTGATTCTCAGATTGCGATTCGATTCTGCCGAAAAGCGGGTGAAGTTGGCTCTCAGTTTTGAAAGCCCTGTGCAGTGACTGAAGCGTCGACAAAAAACAGCAAAAACGCACCTTCGCGTTGTCACACTGAAGTGACTGAAATTTGATGGATTTTTTGACAGGTCGTTCTTTAGGGACGAGTGTCACAAAAGAACGACCTCTGCGATTTTTTTTGTCAGATGACCTAATGACCGTGGCAAACAAACTCCCTGCGGTTGCTCACGACCCGGAGATTCGGTTGGCCTCGGCCTCGAATTTTCCAATCGACCCAACCGATGTTTTGTGCCATGAATTTACAGTCCAACTTGGGAAGGTTGCGCTTTGTGTGGCTAGCCTCTCTTATAACATCTGTTAAGTAACTGGTTCGGCAAGTTATGCAAGTTTCGGGGCCAGTTGGTGATATCCGGTGAAATCACCACCTGGCCTGAAACTTGTTCCTCCCAGGAATCGCACCGGAGCCGTGGGAATCAAAGTCCATGAAGTTGTCCCAGTGGAAATGGAGGAAGCCGCAAGGAGATCACCTACAGGAAGGTGGCATTGCTTCCTGTGAGCAGAGAAGTACCACATCGTTGAGTTCTGACAGTTTGATCCTTGTTTGAAGGGCTTTTTGAGTTGCTGCAATGCCTGTTGTCACTAACATCATGTGGTACAGGACTGGTGAGTTTTGCACATGCAGCAACATGACAAGTACAGGAAGCTGTGCTTGCATCGTTTTGATGGCACTCCGATGGAGGAAAAAGATCCAATTCCATGATCGTAATTTTTTTGGTGGCGCCACGGAGAAAAAAACCGAACAACAAAGTTTAAAGGTAGTTTGACAAGGGACATCTCTCTCATTTCAAAAAAATCCAGGTTGGCAAAGTCTTACTGTATATTAGATTGTTTTAGCCATAGCCATAAAGCCGTGAAACGCCAGATCAAAAAAAGGTGCTTCTTCTTCCAATCATCTTGTTTTCAGTAAAGTCCTTCCCCCCAAAATTCGATGATTTTCGTGTTTTTCCTGCAAGGTGAGTTGGACGAATGCATCACCTTGGAGTGTCCACGTATTGACTTTTGCAAGGCGACTTGGCGTGCAACGGCAGGTAGAAACACGAAATGGAAGGAAATGCGAGGTTTGCATGTTGCGACCCTCAGGACGTAGTATGTCAAGACTCTTGGGAATGTGAAGTCAAAAGTCTCTTGACTGCAGTGGAAATTTGGTTGGTAAACACATTTTTTTCGTGGCAACCAAAAATATGTGTTTTTTTTTCACTTTGTGTTCTTTTAGCGCAACCAAATTCCCACAGGACGTGTGGGATATCCAAGTCCTTTCCGTAGGAAGCCTTGATGGTCCTGAAGGGCGTTGTGTGCCAATCATCAAGGAGGATTTCAGATGCTGTGTTTCTGGTGGCGAGTCTGGAACCCCAGCATTAGAAAGGGTACAAATTGGGGGATGATCGATGACATTTTTTTTTTGGAGAGGGGAAATAGTTGTTTGACTTGATTTCAGTGGTTTTCCAATGGCTTTCGACATGATTTTCCATGATCTTGGGCATGATTCATGAAGTTCTGAAGGGTCTTGATTTGCCAAAACATGTCACAAAACATGGCATTCAACGGTGGTTTTGCTTGGGCTCTTGGAACATCAGAAATCCTCCACCAGAGCCCTGCGAGGTCGGTCTGGTTTCGACCAGATGATTTGACATTCCGCTGGCTACCATTTCCAAAATCCATTTGTCCCAAAAAACCCAAAGTCTGGAAGAAAGGGTGTCTTGGCGCAAAATTTGTTTTTCAAAAAAAACGCACTCTTGATTTTCAAGAAGTTGTTAAAGCTATAAAAACGCTGGTTCTCACTGACCTGTAAAACTCTGCGTCTGAGGAAAGGCTGCAGAGATAAAGTTTTTGGGTTGAACTACCCATGATGGTTGCGGCTAAAAGTTTGATCTTGGTGCGGTTTTGCCGAAAAAATCTGCATGGGAAAGGGATTGCTGATATTGCTGGTTGCACCAGAGATTTCAGGTCTTTGGTGCTTGGAAGAATGTTTTTTTTTTCGTGCCCGGTTTATACAGAAGACACTGCATGAATATGCATGTTTATCATTCTGTGCCTTTCATCTCTGAGATTTTTTATGGCTACGGAAACATGACGCAAGATGAAGCTGGATCAAAACTATCATTGGCAATGTTTTAGATATACTGTAAAAACTCATTGGCATGAAACAATGGTTGTGGTTGCACATCTTTTCTATTTTCAGCCCTGGGGAGATGATCCAATTTGACGAGCATATTTTTCAGATGGGTGGCTCAACCACCAACTAGATTGAAAGCCATGCCCTTGACACGGCGTTTGACACAGCCCGAAGTGTCAAAGACAGAAGATGCTGGAGAGGCGTTTTGAGATTGACAAGATATGAGGTGTGAAAAAGGTCATGAGATGTAAAAAAATCAAGTAATGAAGGACATGGATTTCTTATTGATTTCTTGTCCATATTAAACAGGCAATCATAAGTTTCATTTCATTTTTGGACTTTGAGAAAAACCTGCAGGTTGCACAGGCAGCAAAATGGTTGCAGCAAGCAGAGGCAATCTTGATTTGTGCCGGTAATCTTTTCACTTTGGAGAGTGATGCAGGAGGTCCGTTTCGACAACCTCCGCTCACTAAAACAGAAGGATTGGAGTATGGTATTCCAGCACCAGGATCTTGGAATCCTATCCGTGCCCTTTGGCATGAGCAACCTGCCAGGAAAGTGCAAGAACATTGGTTCTATTGTGTCTGATGGTATACACACAAACATGGTACGTGTTTGACGTGTTCGTTTGGTAAAATTGAAGCAGCAGTATGCTACTTCTCATGGACGTAAACAATCCTACCGTTACCCAATAAGTTAATAAGTGATACCGCAAAAGTTTATGGAGATAGAAGTACTCACAACATGTGTTGATAGATGACAAAATTCCTGACTGGCAAGACGCTTTTTCACAAAGGCATGTGCAGCTGGATAGTGCGAAGCTCTTCGAAAGCCACTGGTTAGAAACCATGGCAAAGATTGGCTTGTGGTTGGAGTATAAGATTTGGATTGGATATGGCAAGACCAAACTAACTCCAACCAAGTACTTGCAAGCTAGATATTGAATGATTTTCATAGTTTTCATGCATATATATATAATATATATACACGTATATGTATGTTGGTTTATGGTATTGACTTAATTCCTTGGGGTACTTTTGATTCAAACATCTATGAATGTCGTACCTTCAAATCTCTTCACTGCAAAATCGTCTCAGGTGATGCTGCTTTGGCCTGGGCTTTTTGGGGATTTTGGTGCAAATGCTACCTGGAAAACGTGCCAAATGTGTCTGAGATGCATTAAATTGGGAGGAAAAACACATTGACATATGCATCCAGAAACTTCCAGAAACTTGATTTTGTAGGCTTTCCCCCAAAAAAATTGAGGGTCTGCCGTTTTTACGCAGAAGTTGGTGGCTGCAAACCTAGGACTTTTATCGATGGCTGGGGACTTGGGCTTGCTCCCGATCGAAAGGCACAATCGAAACTGGAAACGATGATGCGAGGCCTTTGTAATTCAGTTAGGAAGTCCTGTTGATTTCTGTCAACATACATTTAGTTTGTTTATCTTGTATGATGATCTATTTATACATTTTATACGTTTACATTCTGGATCAATTCTAGTATATTACAATTATACACACTGAAAATCATGATATCATCCATTTTTTTCAGATTTTTCCACCCACATCTGTTTGGATTGCTGTGGTGGTTTTTACCTTCTTGTCGTTGTTTTAGTTGGTTCCAAAAAAAACAATCACCTTGGGCCTGGCAATTCTTTACTGACCTTTTTGGGATGGTTAAAAAGTGACCCTTTCGGAAGGGTATTTTGGTGCCCTCCAACGTTTGGGGATCACCTTGGTTTCAGGCTATTTTTGTGTCACAGATGACATCTCCGGACATTGGCCTCGGGTCCTTGGAGAAGAGAAGACTTGGGAGCTTTTTGGTTCCGTTTCCCATTTGCACCTTGGGGTCCGAAAAAAACACGTTTTTTTTTGAGGCATTTTGAACGGCAGGTTTTTTTTTTTGCTGTTTTTTTGTTGTTTGAGGTATTTTGTTGAAAATTGTTGGATGGTGAAAAAAACCAGATGAAAAGAAGATAAAACAATGATGATGATGATGATGATGATGATGATGATGATGATGATGATGATGATGATGATGATGATGATGATGATGATGATGATGATGATANTCCTCCAATAGATGATGATGATGATGATGATGATGATGATGATGATGATGATGATGATGATGATGATGATGATGATGATGATGATGATGATGATATGGTAACCATCTTGACTTGGAACATTTACTAGTTAAAGATGTTGGGAAGATCATGGTTAAGAATGGGCAACTGGGTAAGGCTTCGAAGGTCCGAAGCCTTCGAAAAAAATCTCCGAGCATCTCCGAGGCAAAGAACAGATGGCGAGCAGAAAGTTTGGCGAGTCGGTGAAACGCGGATGTCATTGACGACCCAACGGATTGTTACAGGCATCAGCTCGCAGATGAACGACGCTTGGCCCTGGAAGATGTATTATGTATTGTTTATTAACGTCTACTGACATTATTATCATTCTTATCATCATTATTAGTATTATCAATATTATATTGTTTTCATATTGTTTTGTTTCCTAACTTTTTTTTGTTGATGTTCGCTGGAAGCTTTCAGATCACAAGATATGTCAATCTGATGACCCGACCCCTGTCATTGATGGATCTGATGAAATTGGGATGATTCACAAATTCACAAAGACCCCAAGACCCCTAAAACAGACTCAATTGTGTTGAATCGTGTTTTTCCTCTGCATCAAGGGAATGCGGGATGGTTTCAGCATGGCTACTTCCGCACTGACATCTTTCTTGGACCCTTCACCAAAGCCAGCTTCATCGAAGCTGAATGCGAATAGAAAAGACAGTGAAATTGGTCAGAGTGCGAGCAGAATCACGACTCTCACTGAACCAATGGCTTAACTTTTGCTATTTATTTTTTTGGGGGGAGGGCGTCTTTAGAATTGGACTATCGGGACTAACAAAATGGTTATTTATACAAACTATGTTTAAATAGGCATTCTTATGTTTTTACATTGCATATATTTGTTGATTTCAAAAAATACCTAAGGACCCAACAACAGCCGTCTTCACAGAACCAATCGGCGGCAGATCTCATCAAATTTCGTCTGGCGCAGCCGGTTTCATCCTTGGAGATTACGGTGCCGGTGTGGAATTTACGTCCTGGCGAGGCGGGGGAGGATGAGTTGTTCCATCACAAAGTGACCATTGATTTGGTGTTTTTTTTGTTGTTTTTTTTCCGATGAAAATGGGGTGGATGACCAGTGGTGGTTTGAAAAAACATGTTTTATTTTCACAGCTACAATGCGGGGAAATGATCCAATTTGACGAATATTTTTCTAAGGGGTTGAAACCACCAACTAGGTCCTTTAGGTGGTGGGTTTTGCTGAAATTTCACCCCAAAACTTTGGGAACTGATTACCAAATTTGACGAGCAGATTTTTCCAAATGGGTGAAGGAAACCACCACCACCTAGATGATGATGCGTGGTTAAACGTTTTTTTTTAAATGCATGGATTTGCAGGATGCGCACGTTTGACAAGGGCATTTCATGGCTTTTTCAAACAACTTTCCACAGAAACAGGTGCTTGAGAGTTGGGTTGACATGCGGCACATGATTTTCGGCATGATTTAGATGAGTGATTTATTTTGTACAAAAAACCAGCCAACATTTCAAAATGATGATGATTGGATGGACTGTATGAAGGTCCTGTAGTTTGATTCATTTTGATCACCTGAGGTGGTGGAAGTTCGTACTCGAGAGCCTGTTGAGAACAGTAGCAAGTACCAGTGGTCTGCTTGGCATCGAGCAGTCCCTTGCCATCCAGAGCCATCTCAGACTGCAGAATTTCTGTAACATTGCCATGGTGCAAATCTTCTAGATGAAAATCATAGTATTATCACAATTACCACACATGCATTTTTTTTAAAAGAAACAAGTTCTTGATCCTTCTTATCATCTCGCATCGATCTTCATCCTCAGGTCGTTGGTGAGGACGGCTTCAGTGTCATCTCAAATGGCCTTCCAATACGAGCGCATTCGATACGCAGGCTGAAGGGTGAAGATCTGCTCCGTGTAGATGGTGAACTTCCAATGATCCTTGAAAAACATGTTCCCAGAAATACCCTCTGGTACACTAACATAGTAACATAGCTGGCTGGAATATCACCATTTTTAATAGGAAATTTATACATCTTCATTTTTCGGGTCCATTTTCCAGCCAGCTATGTTAGTTTACCAGGGTGTAGTTTTTTTTTTTTTCAAATTTTCCTTTTCAACATTTCCGTCAACTTCGGAAGGTCAACATTTGCACCTAGAGTGATGAAAAACTGGGAATTACATGGGCTGAAAGGGGAGGGGGACTCTTTGAAAAAAAAACAATTATGACCAAAAAATGTTGGAGAACCATTTTTTCCCAACATCTGAGAGATGAAATTGTGATACACCCCCGAAAACTAACATGGTTTTTTGTTCGAAGGCGGTTCCTTTTGAATATGACCATTTTTGGTATATTATTTCTGGGGGGGGTACACCCTGGAAGATTAACATGGAACCTACAAATCACCCATTTAGAAAGGAAAATAATCTTCCAAACCTCCGTGATAATGTTCCATGTTAATCTTCAGGGGTGTAAATATCACCATTTTTTTCTCACCATTCTTTTTCTCGCCGATGGCGACAATTTTCCGAGGGATCCTGAAGATTCATCGTCGTTGGCTCGTCCAAACGTATCGATGTCGGGCGACACCAAGTTTACCACGTGCCGGTCCGATAGGTGAGGGAAATGCCATGGGGGGAACCATGGAAATGGGAAAATGCCAACTAACGATGTGCGAATTTCCATGTCATTCAAGCAGGCCGTAGATTTGGTTTCATGTGGGAGTTGTTTACATGATTTGCCAATATTTGGTGAGCTTTGCCTGAACTTCAGGCAAGAGAAGGCTTTTTATGAATGGCTACATACACTACCATCACACTGCCGGTTGGTCCTAGTGGAGGTCACTTGCCAGTAACTACAGATTCTGAGTGTCCTTGCCATCTTGTTGGGAAACCTAGCTAGGTTTGGTTTCAAGCATTTTGTATTTTTGAAGCTACCTGGGGGAAATGATCCAATTTGACTTAATAGTTTTTCAATCGGGTTGAAACCACCAACTAGCTAACAGCTAGCATTTCATTGAAAAACTCCCAGGTTGGTTTGCAACGAACTCCACAAGAAGTCCTACAAGCACAACATACGCTGCGTGGATTTCGTCATGCAAAGATGATTCGTGACATGAGCAGAAAATTTATGACAAATTACGTGGCAGCTGAAAAAAAGCAAGAACTGACAATGTTTGTAAGGATGTTGAAATGAACAATAAAAATATCCCTGCGTGTTGGGGGCACATAGGGGATGACATCCTACCCAGTTATTTGGGGACTAATTCATAAACCATGAAATAAGGATCCCTATTACACAACCAGTATTTCAATGGAAAGACAAATGGATCAATCGTTGTACTCACAGATTTTTCAGTCTGTCGCTCCAAAATGCCTCAATCTTTTGTGATTTTGCTCCTATATACTTCACTGGAAGTAGTTTTTCACATTAAACTTTACATAACTCACATTGAAAAAAAGAACTATATATATATAATATATATATATATATATATTATATATACATGTATAATGTCCAAGGCCATATCAAGGCTACTCCCAACACATTTCTGCTTCAGGTATTGGTTGCAATTCATCAAGGCCATTAAGCAATCACAGTTGTCGAATTTTTGGTACCGCCCATCAAGCACTTCAAAAGTTGATGGAGGAGATGGGAGAACCAACGGCAGAAGTGGCCGAAGTACAAGAAATGAAAGCTGCTGATTTGGATACTTTCACGTCAGTCACGTCAGAGATGGGTCTAGAACAAGCTGAGGCAAATATCAAAGAAAGCTCTGCGCACGAAGACAGTACAGTGAGTGGTAGACTATCGAAGGAAGTTGGTTCTGATGGCTAGATGCATTGGGATGAAATCGAAGCGGAAGAGACTGAAAATGTGCAGAGTGGCAATGCTTTTGGACAGATCTTAGATATGGCTTCTGGCATATTTGCAGTGGAGTCTGAAGATGAATCCTTCCACGACTAGTCCACCTCGATGGCTGTGCCCAACCTGTTCCAGGTGGGGATGGTGTTTGATGTAAATGTTTGAACCAGCCTGGCATGGAACCCTCTTAACAAGAGAATCTTTGCGAGACATGTTGGTGGTGAAAGTGTTGGTGGTGAAAGCATGTGAAAGCACACACTTATGTTCTAATTTGAAGATGTCTCTCATATTCTGGGATTGTGAGGCTATTGAACGGAGCTGACTATTCCTGCCTCCAAAACACACAGATACATACATAATATACATCCAGCCCACTTGCCAGACCTTTTGTGTTGCCAAGGCGAAATCGCATATTTCGAATTGTGTTTTAAGGAGCCCTTCCAGCATGGAATTTTAAGCTGAACCCAAGTCAGCAACAGCGGGGTGAAAATTGCTGCAGGTGTCCAGGTGGCGATCCCTTAGGCTGTTTGCCTCCAAAAAGTGGAGCTGCAACGGGGCGTCTCCATTGGCAACCTTTCATTGATGAAAGATGCAGCACCACAGCAACCGCGTTGACTATGGAGGTTGCTGTCCGTGTTGCTCCAGATGTTTGATGGTTTTTTCCTAGCCAAGCCGTCCGTTGCTTCAGACACGTCACCTTGGCTCCGCCGTGGCTCCATAAGGAAATCAGTGCACCTTGAACCTTGGCTGCTTTAGCACCGTGTCCGCAGGCCGGACGACACTGCGATCACATCTGAGAAACAGTTGCAAACTGTAGCAACAGATGGAAAGCCAGAGATGCTTGACGAACAGATAGATGGGTCGAGATGAAGCCAGGGTAGCCTTCGGCTAGCTCTGCTATCTGAGATGAAGCCATGCGTCATAGCGGTTGAGTTTGCACAACTGCCGCGTGTCACCGACCGAGTGGTCTTTGTTGGAGTGTGGCAAAGAGGGTTACATTGGGCCGCGATCCGCTTGCCAAAGCGATCACTTCTGCTGAGCCACTTCACCGCGTTGGCAGTTCGATCCATATGAGGTGCACATGAAGCAGCCAACATCTATGTATCCAGATGTTTGCTGCGTTTTGTGTACCTCTTTTCAGCAGAACTGCCACGTCACTGCCTAGGACTATCGGGGCAAGGGATCACTTCGGTGAATACTGCCACACTACTATGGAGCTCAAGCCGAGCATGACTGAAGCACCGCCACCAGGCACGCACAGACGTGCAGATACGGCATTGGTGCGGCACATTTTTGGGTGCCAAACGCTGCCCGAGGGGCACTACATCCGGTGGGATGGTTTGGCCAAGCGCTGGCTGGCCCAATTTCGCGGCAAGGCCGCTGCAGGGAGCTGAGGCTCACAGACGAAGCTGCAATCGAGCACATCGACGAGGAGGAGATGCCAGCTTCAACGTTGTTGTTGCTCAGGAGTGGAAGAGTGATGGGCAAGTGGTTTGACCGCACTGCGGGAACTTTGCGCCACTCAGGGACACGCCGGAGCCAAAGCGTTTCCGGAGCCACACCTGGAGACGGCCGGTGGTGCAGCGACCACGCAGACCACGCATTTTTTGCGCTGCGAGACCTGTGCACCGATCTACAACCGGATCGCAGCGTCAGGTCGGTCTTTGTGGTCTACAACTGGTCTTTGTTTTCGGTCTACATTGGTCCGCGATTGGGAACCCAAAAGCGCTACGTTTAGCCACGAAGAATGTGGAAGAAGAATTGCCGGATGTTGTGAAGGCGTTGCTTCTTCCACGCTCCGGGAGGAGACAGTGTGCATCTCATAGAGAAGCGAGCGAGCGACGTTGTAGGTTTTGTTTTGTTTTGCCTCGGCCGGACCAAGCTCGCAGCCTGGTGCTGGCAGTGGTCGATCATAGAAAGAAAAACATCTGGAAGAAACGATCTGGACTGCACCAATGGCAGTGCTGCCAGCCAGGCAGTTGCCAGAAGTGTGCCAGTTGAAAATCGGGCCGGAGATCCGCACCGCAATTTCGAAAAAGGAGACAGGCTTCATGGTTGTGGGGTGAATTTGTTTTTGCAATACCAGTTGTGGGTAGAGATTCAAGAGTCAACAGTTTTTTTTGCAGGCCTGAAGGAATGCAGGTTTCAGGATTGCTAGGTGTTACATTGTTATACCATTCGGACCTGTTTGTGGATTCAAGCAGTCAAGGCTCAGATTCGATGCATGATCCAAACCAGTGAAAAATGAAAGCGGCTCAGAAAAAATTGAGTTGGTAACCAAAAAATACCAAACTAATCATCTACAAGGCAACATGCTTCAAAGATGTTCAAGAGCAAGGTTTATTTCTTAAGGCTCAAGGCACTGAGGAACTTTTTTGGAACCGTTTAGAATTGAGATTTTCATGCTGCAAACTTCCAAAGAATCATGGTCATACTTGGTGATTCCAATTGTTCGGGTTGGCGTATGACGACTCCGGATGGCCAGCTTCAACACTGTGCTAAGCCGTACTCAGGACCCTTTTTTTCATGTCAAATGTCAGGAAGGCATCGAACTATGAAGCATCGAACCATTCGTCTTGAGGACGAAGCAACTCAAAATCTTTTGGGTGGAACTGCTAGCATCTCAGTTTTGGTCAAATTGTTTCCCTCATGTTTTCAAGATCCCATGCCTGGAAGAACCCTCATGTTGTCAGATTGATGCGCCACCGCAGCCGCCACCACCCCAACCTCCTTCAGGTGAGGGTGATGAACATGTTCATCACTAATTTTCCAGCACATGTGATTGGTATAAGTTATTACAGTAAAACTATAGGTGCCTGATTTCAAATATTTTTTAATTTTCACTCCAATTTGGGGAAATGATCCAATTTTTGACTAAAATTTTTGGAAAAGGGGTGGTTGAAACCACCAACTCGAAATCTTATCTTCGCGACTTGAGCTTGTTTGAAGGTGCATTGCAGTGGGGGCACCTGGTCTTGAAACTTTGACAAGGGATTGACCAGTGAATCACGAACAATCAACGACCCCGAAACCCTTAGGAATGGTGGCGGAATCATAACGCCACCGGCACCTTTAGACGTGCCAGGCTTAGTTCGATGTCTTTTATTTCAAAAAACATCTTTATTTTTTTGGATTTGGTAAATCAAAGACCAAATTCATTGGATTGGATTCATTCAACTTTTGAGGGATGCTATCACATTCGTTTTGCTTAGGCCACTTTTGGTTCCACACAGACCCAGGCATGGAGAAGAGATACCTGATAGTCCTGATGGTTGGGATGGTCGAAACATTGATAAACAATGATAGACCAAGTGACAGACTGTACCTGATTCCTTAAACAATCCGAAAAGATGGTTTCATTCATATTGATAAATAGTGAGCAGGAACGATCACATCAAAAAAAAAAGCAATCAAGATTGAGTAGGGAACTCGAGTCTAAGTAGGCAAGAGTCACTGCCCTTAGGTCACTTACGGTGTTTGATTGGTGGGGGTTGGGGGTGGCCCGGGCCTCGGGGGCCCGGCAACGGCAACGAATCCACTGGGCCTCCAGGATGCAACATCCAGACTTCTGGGACTCACTGAACGGCACCTTGGGCTGGGAATTGGGGGGTTTCGCTTCAAGAAAAAGTCCCTATGATGGTCGTGTTTTTTTTTGGTTATGGGGTAAGCTATATAGTTAGATATATGGTTAGATAGTCTGATGATGTCTAATGTCCAAAAAACATACTTCCTGTTGCTTCTGTCGTTGAATTTGACTATATTATATCATCTATGTAGCAGGTGAAAGCCGAAAGACCTTTGTTTGGGTAAGCCATTTCAGGGCTCGTAGTGGGCACAGTGAAATTGCTTAATTTACGCGCAAAACTTCGGTACTATTCACTGATTCACTATTCATCACTATGCTATAGTGGTAAATAAGCACAAGAGGACAAGAAACACAACAACTTAGACTCTATTCAACCAACAGGCAGACGGAAAGGAAACAATAGACATTACTAGCTCAAAGCAACTGATGTCCAAATGACTCATTGTAAAAAGCCAAGCGTTTTGCCATCCAAAAATTATCTCAAAGAAATCAACCTAAGGCCAGAAGAGACGAAACGTTCCTATCTCAGCCACATTTTTGAGCTACCTTTGGTTGTTGAAAAAGCCGAGCTGGATGCATTCTTTGGCGATCCATTGATGTCAGACAGGTTCTCGTGAGGAGGCGTGGCATTTCTCGGAATTTGATGTCCCAATGTTGATTCCTCATGGATTTGACACATGAATTTGACAGGTATTTGATCAGCTTTTGAACTGCCAAAATCTGCGAATATGGGAAGGTCTAAAATTCGATCTCCTTATACTTGAATGCATATGTAACTCCACTTTGTTAGCTAGATGTTTGAATTGTTCTTGGCAACTTAAGAGGCACAAAGGGAAAAGACGGATGTGCCCACAACGCCCGAAAGCCAAGGTTGTTGACAGTTTTTCGATGTGATGCATGTCATGTGTGTCATGCATGTCAAATTGAGGTGCTTCCGGATGGTGTTGAATGGAGAGATCGAGTCTGCAGAAATGGGTGGGGAAAGAGTGGTGTTGCTGCAATGTGTTTCAACATGCAAAACCAACATTTTTCCAACACAGGAAGTGGTGGTCATGGACCACTCATGTGCATTTTTTCAGCCTGGCACCTGGGAGAGAGTTTTACTGGAACCAAGCATCAACAGAAGGTTTGTCGGTTGTGTCGCCCAGATGCAACATGGACCTGATTGGACACTCATTTCTGGTGTTGCTGATGGGATCTTACCTCAGCAAATGTCTTGCTGTGAGGGGCAACAGAAACTGCAGAAGTTTAACGAATGGTTCACCTGAAAATCAGCAAACCTCAAGGAGATTACAGGTTTCAGTTGAACCATCATGGCTTCAGTTGAACCATTTGTTAAAACTTCCGGGGGGTGTATCCAACATCTCAGGGGTTCTTCTTTCGGGGATCTGTTGTTGGAAATGTGTGGGTTTTCCATGTGCTTTAGGATCACGCAGCTTGCCTGCGCTTCAGTATCAGCATCATCTTTTGCACCTTGGCAACATGTAACAAAACTTGGATGGAAAAATGTAGATGTTTTTTCCTCCATTAAAAAAAAGAATCAAGAAGGTTCAAATAAGAAGCATGAATCATATATGACAAAAAGGGCATAAGGCATACAACATACATCAACTCAAATACTCATGATATAAAAATCATATAATCTAGAAGATTTCATCACCTTGCCCACAAAAAAAGGCATGGTTTCCTTTCTAAAATGACACCCCCCCGATGCCAGGAAATAAGGCCTTATTAAGGGGTTATTTACGACAAAAGCCCATCAGTGTCCCTGAATAATTCCCTAAATAAAGGCCTTATTTCCTTCAGGGATTGGGGGGTCCTTTGTGCCCTACACTTTTTCCTTGCCTACAAAATGTTTCATCCAACATTTCAGGTCACTTCTTGGCGCAGCGGGTCCACCGCAGAAGTTGCCAGGGACCTTGGCATCGGCGGATCGGGTCGTAGCTCCTCGTCGATCGATTCGAACCCCCGAGGTGTGGAGCTTCCCTATTGGCGTTGTCTACAAATCCACTTCGTCTTGTGGCCAAATCGAAAGGGAAGGATTTTGCAAAAAAAGGATGGAAATGATGATTAAACATTTTGGGATGGGAGTTTTTTGATTGAATTTCATGGGAGTTTTCTGGATTTTGTTTTGAACAAGAAAGTAAGATAGCAACACGAAAACACCCAAATGTCGTAAGTATCCATCAAGTGATGAACATGAATGTACAAAACATGTTTCCAACCGTAACCAACGTCCAAGGTGGTGGTTGTTTATTTTGGTAGCCTTTGCGGATGTCAAAAAATGAGGCCATTTGGATGGCCTCGCATCGTGTTGACCGTCTATGGTACCAGCTTCAGTAGCTGCTACCATACGCCCTTATAAGCCGGTGTTGATTCCTTGCGGTGCACAATCACACAGTGTTTTATTCTTTTTGTTGACCATACATATACATATATATATAGATGTTAACATGATATGTTTCGTTGTTTACGATCCATTCAGTATATCGTAATATATATATATACATATTTGTTACATGATATATGTATTTGTACATACACTAATATATTTCTATATGTTAAAAAAGAAACACATGTTTTGTATCTTTAGAAACATGCTGTAACCCACATCTCCCGAGGCACTGACCTTTGCAACCGTCGAGTGGTGAAGGGTTATGGCTCTGTCCATGTACCTTGCCAACCTGGAAGACATACTCGTACGTCCAGGTCTTAGCGTCACGCGTTTCGCGGCGTTACGCGGCGTCACAAGAAAACCATCCATTTCTTTTCCAAGGATGATCTTAGGATTTTCGTGAAAAGGTAGCAAGTTTGATGAAGTTTTTTGATTCAGTTTGATTTGTGTTGGGAGTCATCACACTTTTTTGTTTGTTTTTGGTGTAAGTATTGACTAAGAGACGTGAGGAACTCATTGAGTTGTAGCAATGATACATCCATTCATATGGGATCATATGGGATCAAATTCGGAGGAATCCTTACTAACAATTTAATTTTTGAGGAATTTGATGAACTATTATATAAGAGGTATTGACTCATATTTTGTATATTAAATTATTTTTATTTAAATGTATAATTTGATCCAAATATCACAAATCCACATCCACCTGAGACCTGAGACCTTCCGACCTGAACCGATCCTGAACTCAGATTTTGATGTCGCCAACTTTTTCGACTTTCAGGATTCGACTTTATTGTCCTTTGTCTTCCTCACCTTTGACCAGACTTTTAGGTCGAAAAAAACCAACGGAAACGCAGATGTTGATGAATGTTGAGTTGCGGTTTTTCGTTTTCGTCGTTGAACAGAAAAGGGCACCTGTTTGTGTAGGTTGTATAAGGGATTATTAATTTTCCAATTTGTATAGGGTTTAGAAGAGGCCATTATAAGGATCAAGGATCCCTATTAACCAACCATCAACCAGTATTCCATGTAACTTGGGGTTGATAGGCAGTTCTAACCGTTATGAACCACATTATTGACCAGCCACAAAAAACATCAACAAGTTCAACAAGTTTTGCTTTTTGCGTCCAAAACCCATGGTGAAAATCGGAGGTGCTCTATTTGGAAATCCTGCACAACTCGTAGATCCTCGGATATTGGCAGGAACAGATGGCCGTGAGGCGCCTTCCCGTTGGCGCTGTGCCATCGATCCTTTGATCATATTGGTATCTAGAAGTTGGTTGATTCGTTGATTTCTATTGATTTCTGTTTATCCCTGAAGTTTCTATACTATTAGTAAGATCTTTGCGTTTTTCTGTGTTTTGTCTTTTTTGTTGTCGTTTTTTTTGATGGGGGTTGCATTGAAGTCAGTGAACACAGGCACGTTGCAACTTGTGACAGGTAATTCGAGTACAATCTGGTGGCAAGGCACGTGATGATCATGTATACAGCTACAGTATCCATGGTCCACATCAACACTCACTTCCTTGCACACATGATTCTTGGAAAACCTGGTTCCGCGTTGCTTTGAAGTGTCGCAGGTACGCGTGCATTTTGATGTTATGCTGAAAGACACCAGTGCTTTCAACTATGCATTTTCATAAGTCAAAGATGTGGTACCTGTCAAGCACTGAGGGCAGGCTTGAAGCTGAAGAAGTGGAAGGTACAAGTTAAACAAATTAGAAGAAGCAAAGTTCGTCTTCAAAAGTTGTCTCTTGATGGTTGGAGCGTGGACCGGGTCTCAAAGTTAGTCTCGTTCACTGCTTTGCTCAGATTTGATGTACCATAGCTGGAAGATTCAATGGTGAAATCGCGCAGCAAATTTTTGCGAGTCTTAGAGATTGGGTTGTATGACCTCCTCCACAACACATTGCTTTGCACTGCAACAGTTGCCTTTCCAATTGTGCAACTCGAGCATTCTGTGCTTTGGTTTTGGGCTCAAAGGATCGACTTATTTTAGGCAAAGTCACCTGCAAACTCGACTTGAAGCATTTTTTCCATCCTTCTTTTCAACTTTTTTTTTGTAAGAATGATTTTGTGGATGTTTGAGGAACACTTACTGGAAAACACAATGCATGACAGTCATGAATTCGAGAGAATATCAGCAGTATATCTGCATTTGGAACTATTGAATGAATCTGAATGTCTTAGTCCTACAAAGTTTTTAGGGCAATGTTTATCTTTTGTAGGACATGGTTTCCCTCAAATCAGCGCATTGGTTCGCAGCCATTTTGCCATGGCCGGTTCGAAGAAAAAGGCAGTTACCCTAAAAAGCCAAAGAAGAAACGAGAACGGAAGGTAGCAGAAAGCCCCGTGGAACAAAAGATTGTGACTAGAGCCAGTTGACTACTGCGAAATCAAAAGCCACAACACTTCCATTTTGTTTGGCTGGTAGCTTCTATGAGCCGGTGTAGATCTTTACAGCAAGCCAGATTTCTTGTACTATTTGTCACTTTGGGACTTAGAATAGCCAGAAACCTCATTGGCACCCTTGGAAATTGCCACGCTGTCGCGGGGTCCTTTCTGGAGCCCTTTTTGCTTGGTTGTGCTTCAGGCTATGGGGGATATCCAGCTGCTTGCGGAAAGGTCCGGAAACCCTGTTGGGACTGGGATTTCTGAAAGGAAGAGTCTGTTGGAAAATTTCAACTTTGAAAAACCTCCCAACAGATTTGGATTTTTCAGTCCTTTTGTTGATAGCTTGAACAGCTTGATCAAAGGAAGGGTGGAGTCGTCCGCCTAGGCTTCAGCCGAGCCGCCAATTTTCCAGGCCTCACAGCCTCACTATGGGGGTCGTTGGTCCATGTTGGTCCTGGAGTCAAAGAGAAGAGTAAGTGCTTCCCATGATGTCAGAGTACTTATGTACTTCATTTCACCATAAATGATCCTTATGAACCTAGCATTCACCATAAATTGCTAGCAAGGAAAGCCACGGTAAGTACCAAGTAAGCAGTCTCAATTCATTTTGAATTGCACCTTCAATTTCAAACGTGCATAGCAGTTTCAATTCATTCTACTGTATGTAGATCTATGATCTGAAGTAAATTTCGGAGTCGTAATTTACTTTGAAATACTGGTAACAATAGAAGGTGATTATCCGATTATCCCGGAAATTTCCCATCCCAGAATCCCAGCATTGTTTTTTGCTCAAAGGTAAGAATGGGAATCCATCCATGAGTGCTTCAGATCCCTTGCAGGGTGCACATGGCACGGGCTGCCCAGTGTTTGGTCGCTTTTGGGTCTAGTTACGTTGGAATCTCTGACAACAGCAGAACATGGAGAACCGGCTCACCGGTGTCAGAAATTCTTGGGCCACAGATTGCATGGCACCATTCTGGTTCAAGGCCTTTTCAGTCTTTCCAGATTCCCACGTAGGAGACCTCTCCGTTCATTTCCGTGATGCACTCTGTGAGTATGGCGTGCACCTTGGTTTTGGTCACCTGGGCCACATGGATGTGTCCCTTGGTGGCTTCGAGTTCCGCCAAGTGCCCTACTCTTGGTATGGATGAGAATGCCATGATGCAATTGCAGAAGCTTGCCAAAATAAGAAATCGTTTGACGGCCCAGCCATTCGGACCCAGCTTTGTACACATGTGTTTCAGAGCAAGTCTAGTTTGATTGATGGAAAATGGTCAANTGGACTTGGAGGTGCTGCCAATGGCCGGAACCAACTGAACCCCATGATTGTTGTTGAGGCCTTGATCGTGCACATTGTCCAAGGCGCTCCGGCTCGCGACTTGTTCAATGGATGGGACTCGGTGAATCACGACAACTCCGTGATTTACAGTGGCTCCACCACGGGCACATCTCATGACAATGTGAAGTGCTCACCATACGTCATCACCTGGCACGTGAACAGGGAATGCATTCAAGTTCCTCCTGAGAGCTTTGATGAGCTTTGCCGGGTGTTGAAGGTCGAGTATAACAAGACGGTCGACATAGCACCCCAGGGCTCTCGCATTCTGGTGGATCCTCAGTATGTGGTTAATTCTACGTATGTCTACCCCTACGTTTGATCGCTAGTATGACAAGGGATGCCGCGGCCGCGACGGTGTTTGCGGCCCTTCCGGGAAACACGGGACCCTTCTATCCTGCTCGATCGCGCCTCGTTTGTCAGGCGCAGGTGAGTGCGTGGAATATGCACTGTGCCACTATGCAGGGGTCAGTAAGTGCATTCTAAATTGACTACACCATGCAAGTGTATGGCAGTTTTGGATAGTTTTGGGATGTTTTGGGTGATTCGCACCTTTTTTTGGCACATTGTTTGGGTTGGTACCACATGCCATGACCCCTGCTATCTATAAATCGCTATAGTTTTGACCTTGCAAATTCACATGCATGGATGCTCGCTCGCACTGAGCCAATGTGCTTCCGCTACGTCTCGTTCCGGAAAAGAACCATCCGTTCAAATTCTGTGACTGTGTTTTGAGACGACCCATTGTTGTATATATTTTTTTTCAAATACATGATAATATATATACATATACTTTATATATATGATATACGTTGTGTTTGTTCAACACATTTCAAAGTTGAAAACACTGCAGAATCATTACCAACAAAAAGCACGAGCCCCGGTTGAACAAAACGACCTCCTGGCACAGCACCGTTCCTGGGCCGTAGACCAGCATTTTCAGATGCACACCATATTGAACATGGTTGTGGTACCCACTCCAGTGGTTGCCAGACATGTCTTTGGAATTTCCCGGTACACAGATCCAAGAGCCAGTTGACGACCAAAATGATTTCTTGTACTATTTGTCACTGTGGGACTTAGAATGTGTTTTTTTGATAGCTTGTTGCGTGATCCAGGCATCACAGCCTCACGGAACGACAGGTGCGTCGCGAGTGAGTTCCATGTTGGTCCTGGAGTCAAAGAGAATAGTGGGCTTAGAGGATCAACTCAAAATTAGGCAAAGTCATGTGACAAAATGGCCCCCTAAAGGCTTGGAGTTGTCGTTATAACACACGTCCACACTCGACTTGAGCCATTTTTTCCATCCTTTTTTTCATTTTTTTTTGTAAGAGTGATTTTGTGCATGTTTGAGGAACAGTTATTGGAAAACACAATGACAATCATAAATTCGAGAGCATATCAGCAGTGAATCTGAATGTCTTTGTCCTACAAAGTTTTTAGAGCAATGTTTATCTTTTGGAGGACATGGTTTGCCTCAAATCAGCACATTGGTTCGCAGCCATTTTGCCATGGCCGGTTCGAAGAAAAAGGCTGTTGTTACCCCTAAAAAGCCAAAGAAGAAACGAGAACGGAAGGTAGCAGAAAACCCAGTGGAACAAAAGATTGTGACTAGAGCCAGTTGACTACTGCGAAATCAAAAGCCACAACACTTCCATTTTGTTTGGCTGGTAGCTTCTATGAGCCGGTGTATTTCTTGTACTATTTGTCACTTTGGGACTTAGAATAGCTAGAAACCTCATTGGCACCCTTGGAAATTGCCACGCTGTCGTGGGGTCCTTTCTGGAGCCCTTTTTGTTTGGTTGTGCTTCAGGCTATGGGGGATATCCAGCTGCTTGCGGAAAGGTCCGGAAACCCTGTTGGGACTGGGATTTCTGAAAGGAAGAGTCTGTTGGAAAATTTCAACTTTGAGAAAACCTACCAACAGATTTGGATTTTTCAGTCTTTTTGTTGATAGCTTGAACAGCTTGATCAAAGGAAGGGTGGAGTCGTCCGCCTAGGCTTCAGCCGAGCCGCCAATTTTCCAGGCCTCACCGCCTCACTATGGGGTCGTTGGTTGGTCCTGGAGTCAAAGAGAATAGTAAGTGCTTCCCATGATGTCAGAGTACTTGTGTAGTTCATTTCACCATAAATAATCCTTATGAACCTACCATTCACCATAAATTGCTAGCAAAGAAAGCCACGGTAAGTACCAAGTAAGCAGTCTCAATTCACTTTGAATTGCACCTTCAATTTCAAACGTGCATAGCAGTTTCAATTCATTATACTGTATGTAGATCTATGATCTGAAGTAAGTTTCGGAGTCGTAATTTACTTTGAAATACTGGTAACAATAGAAGGTGATTATCCGATTATCCCGGAAATTTCCCATCCCAGAATCCCAGCATTGTTTTTTGCTCAAAGGTAAGAATGGGAATCCATCCATGAGTGCTTCAGATCCCTTGCAGGGTGCACATGGCACGGGCTGCCCAGTGTTTGGTCGCTTTTGGGTCTAGTTACGTTGGAATCTCTGACAACAGCAGAACATGGAGAACCGGCTCACCGGTGTCAGAAATTCTTGGGCCACAGATTGCATGGCACCATTCTGGTTCAAGGCCTTTTCAGTCTTTCCAGATTCCACGTAGGAGACCTCTACGTTCATTTCCGTGATGCGATCTGTGAGTATGGCGTGCACCTTGGTTTTGGTCACCTGGGCGACATGGATGTGTCCCTTGGTCGTGGCTTCGAACGCCAAGTGCCCTACTCTTGGTATGGATGAGAATGCCATGATGCAATTGCAGAAGCTTGCCAAAATAAGAAATCTTTTGACGGCCCAGCCATTCCGACCCAGCTTTGTACACATGTGTTTCGGAGCAAGTCAAGTTTGATTGATGGAACATGGTCGATTTGGGATTTGGGGATTCCTGAGTGAGCATACTCAACCTGTAGTCATCTTCTATTTGGAAATATATAAGTTTCTGGAACCTAACTTAAGTGTAAGCAAAAAGCAGAACGGCGGCCCCAGGGTGCACTTTTTGTATCCTTTTGTACGAACATTCTCTTTGCGCTCAGCTGCACCTCCATTACTTTGTTGGAAGTGGTATTGCATAATGTCAGCGCAAGTCAATGGCCTGTCCACATGCCAGTACAGTCAGTCTCTTTGAGTCTCTTTGAGTCTCTTTATGATCTTTATGTATATAAGTTATATAAGTGCATTGTCAGTGTTCCGCACAAAGCAAAAAGCTATAAAAACTTCAGCAATATGCAGGGGTGTTACTTTTCCTTCGCCACAAAAACCCGCAAGGAAGATTACGGACTTAAAGACTGATGAGGATGCGACGCGTCCTTTTTGGAACAAGTACAAGAAGTATCGTCGCCGTCCCTGCCGAAAGTGCCCAACTCCTCCAGAACCCCCGGCCTGCCCCTACAACTTCACGAAGCCTTTGTGTGTGGATGCGGAGCCTCAAACACCTCGTGATTTGAGCACAGAGAATGGCGCAATTGCTGAAGGTTTCAAGACCCCAAAAGCTGCTGTCCTCACCCCAGAGCAAGCCGAATTTATTCCCTTGGTGAACATTCACTTCCACCTGGGTGCTGAGCACAAGAGCAATTCCTACAACAACGGCACACACTCGGAGGCTTACGATGGAGGGGCAAAAGATTTCCAAGTTCGTCCTGGCTGGATGTGCCCCATCAGTGATCTCAATCAATCGCAGCTAGAGCCTTACAGCTTTCAACACTGCTTAGGTCCTGACGTTTTGGTTGGGAAATCTTATGAGATCCACTATGTGCACTCGACTGCCGGTGTGGATGCCAACTCATCTGACGACAGCAACAGTGATGATCTGAGTGATGGACTGGGAGGTGCTGCCAATGGCCGGAACCAACTGAACCCCATGATTGTTGTTGAGGCCTTGATCGTGCACATTGTCCAAGGCGCTCCGGCTCGCGACTTGTTCAATGGATGGGACTCAGTGAATCACGACAACTCCGTGATTTACAGTGGCTCCACCACGGGCACATCTCATGACAATGTGAAGTGCTCACCATACGTCATCACCTGGCACGTGAACAGGGAATGCATTCAAGTTCCTCCTGAGAGCTTTGATGAGCTTTGCCGGGTGCTGAAGGTCGAGTATAACAAGACGGTCGACATAGCACCCCAGGGCTCTCGCATTCTGGTGGATCCTCAGTATGTGGTTAATTCTACGTATGTCTACCCCTACGTTTGATCGCTATGACAAGGGATGCCGCGACGGTGTTTGCGGCCTTTCCGGGAAACACGGGACCCTTCTATCCTGCTCGATCACGCCTCGTTTGTCAGGCGCAGGTGAGTGCGTGGAATATGCACTGTGCCACTATGCAGGGGTCAGTAAGTGCATTCTAAATTGACTACACCATGCAAGTGTATGGCAGTTTTGGATAGTTTTGGGATGTTTTGGGTGATTCGCACCTTTTTTTGGCACATTGTTTGGGTTGGGACCACATGCCATGACCCCTGCTATCTATAAATCGCTATAGTTTTGACCTTGCAAATTCACATGCATGGATGCTCGCTCGCACTGAGCCAATGTGCTTCCGCTACGTCTCGTTCCGGAAAAAATAACCATCCGTTCAAATTCTGTGACTGTGTTTTGAGACGACCCATTGTTGTATATGTTTTTTTATTACATGATAATGTTATATCCATATATTATATATACATATACTATATATGTGATATATGTTGTGTTTGTTCAACACATTTCAAAGTTGAAAACACTGCAGAATCATTACCAACAAAGAGCACGAGCCCCGGTCGAACAAAACGACCTCCTGGCACATAGACCAGCATTTTCAGATGCACGCCATATTGAACATGGTTGTGGTACCCACTCCAGTGGTTGCCAGACATGTCTTTGGAATTTCCCGTACACAGATCCAAGAGCCAGTTGACTACCAAAATGATTTCTTGTACTATTTGTCACTTTGGGACTTAGAATAGCCAGAAACCTCATTGGCACCCTTGGAAATTGTCACGCTGTCGTGGTGTTCAAATGAATCTGAGCCCTTTTTGTTTGGTTGTGGTTCAGGCTATGGAGGATATCCAGCTGCTTGCGGAAAGGTCCGGAAACCCTGTTGGGACTGGGATTTCTGAAAGGAAGAGTCTGTTGGAAAATTTCAACTTTGAAAACCTCCCAACAGATTTGGATTTTTCAGTGTTTTTGTTGATAGCTTGAACAGCTTGATCAAAGGAAGGGTGGAGTCGTCCGCCTAGGCTTCAGCGAAGCAAATTTTCCTGGCATCACCGCCTCACGGAACGACAGGCGTCGCGAGTGAGTTTGGTCATATCATGATGTGACGTAGATACATGGTGCTATGGGGTCGTTGGTCCATGTTGGTCCTGGAGTCAAAGAGAATAGTGGGCTTAGAGGATCAACTCATATTAGGCAAAGTCATGTGACAAAATGGCCCCCTAAAGGCTTGGAGTTGTCTTTATAAAACACGTCCTTAAGGGGCTGCGTTCACGTGGTGGGAATGGGCGAATCTGTTCAAAAACTGGGCTGGATTTGATGACCCTTAACGAGGAGAGACATGACCCTTCACGTGATACATGGGTTTTTGATATCAAGGCACATCGAGACAACGAATGCAAGGCGGATGTCATATAAGTGTTGAACACACAGTGTTGCTTTTGATGACCCTCTCAAAATCAAAGTGCATTTTTTAAGGACGGTGAATTCTTGCGTTTGATCCTATCCACAAAAATGAACGGGCATTCTTTAAGGAAGGTTTCAAGGTTGGACTTTTGTGGGGGGTCATGCACAGGCATTCTTTAGTTGATATTTCCGCGTTCCAATGGCCATTCTTTTTGAGAGTCGGGATACTACAAAATGACCAGGGATGTTAGTGCACAACTACATCAGTGAAATTTTTCAGGGGGATGGCAGATGGTTTTTGATGGGTTTTGTCCGGATATGATCTCCATGTTCCCTCCTGTTCCGAATGGTGTTTTTTTCGTGTGAAAAGGCCGAATTGCATATTTTTTAAAAATTAGCTGGAAGATCCAGGTATCAGTATCTACCAGCACCCTTGAATGGGTGGTGTTTTGCTTAGTTGGGCACCCCAACTCCCATCCATTTGGCACCCCTTGGAAGGTGTGAGTTTTGCCCGTGTGAGCCTCCCGTTGCAGGTGATCAAATTTGGTTGAAAGACGAGGGGTACGACCTGCACAGGACAGAACGATTTTGGAGCTAGGGATGATTCGTATTTTCCTACTGAGGAGCTATCTTTAGCACAAAGAGCACCAGAAATTGTCGAAATTAGTGGGTAGATAGGTTTTTTAAAGCTAAACATTTGGGTCATTTTCGAATGAATCATGGTTACTGTATGTCACCTTGCAATGGTCAGTTGATGCTTTTGACTTCGTTGTCACTCGTCATTCGAGTGATACTCCCCCCACAACATACCAGGCCCTTTCATAAGGGAATCCATTGGTGTATTACTTTGCCCCAATCCAAACCAAGCACAGGATGCCCCGGGAGGGTATCTTGAAGAATCATATCCCCGAAGTTTCATATGTCCCCTGAAAAATAAGGCTTGGATAAGGGTTGGAAGACTAGTTTCCTTTCGTGATGGCATCTTTTCAGGTGTGTAAATTTTTTGAGGGGTATACTATTTAGGTGGTGGTTTCATACATCCTGCATATATAAACTTAGTGTCACCAGCATCGTTGAGTTTTCTTTCTGGTGGTTTGTTCTTGGGAGGACCTCCTTTACCCCAAGATTTTGTTGAGAACCTGATCTCAGATCACACCTGCGCCGCCCAGATATTTCTCTTCAACACCTGGGCACTCAGTACGGTGAATGTACTGCAAATCATAGTCACTAGAAACTAGAATCGCATCATTTCCAGAAATACGACCCTGAATTCAACCGGGATAAAATATGATAAAATAATATGATCATTCGGGGCCCCTCCATCCGTTAATACTAGGAGTTGATGGAGCGCTGGAACTGAACTTGGGCTCCTTGCGCTCCTTGCAGGGACTGATGGCCGTGAGGCAAACTTGCCTTGAAATGTTTATATCCCTGAAGTTTCTAGATAGTAAGATCTTTGCAATTCTGTGCGCGTTTTTTTTCTTTTTTTGTGAAGTTCAATTCAAGTCAGGGAAACCAGATTGCCCGAGACAGCAACAAAAAACAGCCAACTTGTGACAGGTAATTCGAGTACAATCTGGTGGCAAGGAACGTGACGGTCTCATGCATACAGCTACAGTAAATATCCATGGTCCACGTCAACACTCACTTCCTTGCACACATGATTCTTGGAAAACCTGTTGCGAATCTTCCACATTGTTTTACGTGTCGCAGGTACGAGTGCATTTTGATGTTATGCTGAAAGACACCACATCCATGGAGCAAGCGGCCCAGGGCCGGCCACATACAAGATAAAGCGTCTGTTTGATGATGTTGGGGCCCAGCAGCCAAAGCAAAGGGCAAGAAAGACACAGGTTTTGCCCATGCTTCTGGGGAAGAAGCCCCCCATGGATCTTTGCAAGAAGCCACCGTGCAAAGAACATCCCAAAATTATCCGGCCAACAGCAAGGACTGGAGCAAAATCTTTGCCTGCAAAGGTTCGCTCGCCAGCGGTGCAACAGGGATGTTTTTTTTTCGGCACCCTGAAAGTACAAGAAACGCCAGTCGCCTTGAAATGAATCTTGAAACCCAACTTTGATGAGAAGATGGTGCATGATTTTTTTGGGAGTTCAAGATCATGAAAGCGTGCCAGCATCCCAACATTGCGACAGTGTTTTCCGCCTTCGACGGCACTTCGTAGGCGGAAAACACTGTCGCAATGTTCGGATGCTGACAGTCTTCACTGAAGGTGGTGGCAGAATTTGTGGGGCTTGATGTCCCGATGTTGTCACTATTGCTTTCAACTACTGTATGCATTTTCATAAGTCAAAGATGTGGTACCTGTCAAGCACTGAGGGCAGGCTTGAAGCTGAAGAAGTGGAAGGTACAAGGTTCAACAAATTAGAAGAAGCAAAGTTCGTCTTCAAAAGTTGTCTCTTGATGGTTGGAGCGTGGACTGGGTCTCAAAGTTAGTCTCGTTCACTGCTTTGCTCAGATTTGATGTACCATAGCTGGAAGATTCAATGGTGCAATTGCACAGCAAAATTTTGCGAGTCTTAGAGATTGGGTTGTACAACTTACTCCACAACACATTATTTTGCACTGTAATAGTTGCCTTTCCAATTGTGCAACTTGAGCATTCTGTGCTTTGGTTTGTTGGGCTCAAAGGATCGACTTATTTTGGGCAAAGTCAGGTGACGAAATGGATCCCAAAAGGCTTGGAGTTGTTTGTATAAAACACGTCCACACTCGACTTGAGCCATTTTTTCCATCCTTTATCTCAACATTTTGGTTGAACAATTTTGTCGATGTTTGAGGAACAGTTATTGAAAAACACAACACATGAAAGGCATTAATTCAAGATAATATTAGCAGTATATCTGCATGTGGAATCTGAATGTCTATAAGACACTGACATTTTCAAGCCTCAAATCAGCACGGTTCGCAGCTGTTTTGCCATGGCGGGTTCGAAGAAAAAGGCCGTTGTTACCCCTAAAAAGCCAAAGAAGAAACGAGAACGGAAGGTAGCAGAAAGCCCAGTGGAAGAACAAAAGATTGTGACTGTGACCTTTGATGATCATGAATATACAGGCTACTTAAAATCAGATAGCCTTTCAAAACGTTTTCTGGATGGAGCAGGGTCCAAGTACATTTGGCGTGATGGATCACGCTATGAAGGACCCTTCTTAGATAGTGAAATCCAAGGTGATGGACGATATTTTTGGCCCGATGGCTCAACATATGAAGGTGCATTGCACAATGGAAAGAGACATGGGCATGGTATTTTCACTGCAGCTGATGGCATCACAAAGTATGAGGGCCAGTGGGTTGAAGGAAAGAGGCATGGAAGAGGACGCCTTATCTTTGATGCTCATGGTGAATCCTTTTATGACGGGGAATGGTACAATGGATGTAAGCATGGGCAGGGACGACAAGTGTGGCCTAGCAAGAATACCTATGAAGGTTCTTGGGAAGAGGGCAGAATGCAGGGCTTTGGCACCATGACATGGTCTGAGAATGGAATTCTGGAGGTTTATAAAGGCCAGTGGGTAAATAATCTACCTCAAGGTACCGGAAAATACACCTGGCATGCCACTGAAGAAGGAATCTGTGGGAAGGAAATGCCTGTGCAGCAGACAAACAACAACTTTGAAGGAAGTTGGTCAAAAGGTCTTCGATCAGGATATGGCACTTTTCAATTCGCCAATGGTTCCAAATATGAAGGTCAATGGAAAGACAATGTGAAACATGGTGATGGACGTTATACCTATGAGGATGGACGTATATATGCTGGAGAGTTTGTGTTGGACAACTTTGCCGCAACGAGTGAAGTGGCAAACCAACAGGAATCGACATCATCTCAAGCCTTGAATCTGGGTGGCATTGACAATCCAGTGCGCAAGTGCGTGGAAATTGCTGATTTAGTAGGCTTTTGCCTACCAAATGATCGGCTTATCACTGATTTGACCGAAAGAACAGGCTTCAACGAGCCGAATGACGTTTTTCGGGAGATCTACAACATCTTGTTGCGCCATTTGGGAGACTTGAAGAAGCTCTATGGTAATTTGCGCAAAATGATTCAGAGACCAACAGATGATCCCTGGCTGGTGTACATGTTTCACATGTGGATGCTTGCCAGGGAAACAGGCATCCTTACACCCGACTGCCCGTTGGCCCGGGTAAATCGCCGAATGGTCAGTGGGCCAAGACAGCATGGGGAGGCATTTCCTGAAGATGTTCCCGATCTACGTGCTCTTACACCCAGGCAGATGCACCTGAAACTAAGGTCAAGAGATTTGGAAAAAAAAACATTTGAAACTCAAGATAGATCATGCCAGGATATATGCGAGGATCAAGTGGAGCAGTCCAAACCAAGTCACAACCATGGATCATGTTTTATAGCCAAACCATGGCTATTGCAAACAAATTCCCTGACCTTTTATTTAACACAATTTTCAGAAAGGTAGCGTAACGTTGTTTTTTGGTTCCCCTTCCGTTCTTTACCAAATTGACCCGCAACTGCAGGTCGCTGCAAAATCGAGTGCCAGGGGATCCGGAGCCCAAATCGCCCGGGGTTCTCAGAAGTCAGATGGCCTTCAAAAAAAAGCCCTTCAGCCAAGGAAACAAAATGGTGAAAATCATGGCTTATTCAGGGAGTTTCCCAATGGTTTTTCATAAGCCCTTCAACCATAAAGGGCCCTAGGCGCTTCAGCCATTGGCAGTTAAGTTGGTGACAGCCGAGGCGTGGATCCGGAAAGCCACCGGATGAAGGCGGGGTAGGTGGCCCACCCTGGATATTCCTGGGAGGGGGGGAGGACTTGTATAGGGATCCAACCTGGGATGGGGGTGAAACTGTTTGTTGGTGTTTTTTTCGGAAATCGGCCGGTTGGATTTTTTCCAAGCCTTCTGAAAACTGGACAAAACTGGAGGAGCCGCTGCAGGCGAAGTAGTTTCCGCAACAGCAGAGCAGGACGGTCCGAATCGACGTCGACCTGCGTTGTTGTTTTGGCGACGCGAGAGATAGGGTTTGATGGCATAAGATGGCCATATATAATACGATGGTTCAGAAATCTGGCCTTCACTCGTTGAGGTTGGTAGTTCATCCCCCTTATTTACAAGTTTTCTTTACATCCCAGGTGGTTCGCCGGATTTCTGAACCAGCAACAGTATGTTTCACCAATCCCTTCTTTACCTTCACAAACTCCACACTCAATAGGGAGAGGGATACACTCAAATATGGCAAAATGTAGCTGAGAAAGGGAAATCCCCTTATTTCAGGGAAATCCGTGTTGGTGAAATGCTATAATTATTTTGGCGAGATATATCATATCAAATCATATGTGGATTTGATGCAGGAAGTGCAAGAAGAAGATGAAGAAGACGATTATGGCGATGAGGATTGTGGGGAAGTGGAATGTTTAGAAATCTTGTCACCAGAAAAACTCATGGAAACTATCACCTTTTTTTGTGCAAAAATACAGGATGACGAGGAAGATGGTGATGGTGATGATGGAGAAGAGGGTGCAGATGGAGATGAAAATGATGGTCAGAACAGCTCTCGAACCACTCGAACAGCTCAGAGTGGTAGAAGTCGTCAAAGCCACATAAGCAGAAGCAGAAGTGGAGGCAAAGGATTCGAATTTCCTTTAGGATCACCCTTTTTTCATTGACGCAAATGCCGAGGGAATTGGAAATAGTGGTCACTTTTTGTAGGGAAGATTCACCTTGAGAAGATGTCAACACTTTTCCTGGTCTTGTTGATGTTTTTGTTTGTTTTTTTCATGTTTTTTGGTTGTTTTCAGGAGGGTGCAACGTAAAAATCCATGGCGAATCGCAACACATCTATTCAGAGCATGACCGATTTTTCCAGGCAACATGCGACGACACAGTGAATTCCAGGCCGTGAAAGCTTTGTCGTAGATGTTGAACTCACTTGTGTGGTTTGTCATATTTGTTGTTAATTGATGTTATATTATATAATAAACATTAATAAACTGTTTTTAATGCCAAATTCTTTTCATGCTATTTTATAGAGTTCAATTTGCATGTGTTTGATTAATCTCAAACAAGGTGCTGTCATCAAATTCACAGTTCATGGAAGCAACAACTACATTTTGGTCGTTTGAAGCCTGTCATAAGACAGGGGAGCCGGCGTCCAACAATTCAGTCCATGGGAACAAGGCTGGATAAACTTAAAGGAGGATTTTTTCAGCGAAAATGAAGGTGGAAGCCAGACAAAGGGCAAAGGGTGTTGATTGACAAGGAACATAGGAGGAAACGAGCAACACGAGCAAACATACTTAGTAAAACAGCTCTAAATCCTTTTTACAAGTGTTTTGAGTTTCCGTCGAAACTTGCTTTGTTTCAGCTTCGCATTTACTTTTTCTCATGATTTTCCAGGCAATTGTCTTCCATTGGCCCCATTGACTTTTTCTTTGAGCAGAACAAGTGCAGAACTGAACCCACCGAGACTTCCGGCCGTCCTTTGAGATTGGGGGAATTACCCTTAACAAAAAGAAGGCAATGACTCTTCGTGTCCCTTCGTAGTTTCTTATGGCAATTAAAAAACCCAAGGTTTTGGAGGCTTGCTGACCTAGAAGCAGGCTCTCGGTTGGTGGATGTGGGGAATCTCAGGAACATTTTTCCGAATGAAAGTGACGACCAAGTGGCGCAAAGTGGACTTTGTTGTTGTTGTTGTTGTTGTTGTTGTTGTTGTTGTTGTTGTTGTTGTTGTTGTTGTTGTTGTTGTTGTTGTTGTTGTTGTATTTTCTTTTGGCAGGATTCAAAAGGGAACATGCAGGTAACTATATACTGATGTTGAAAAAGAGTGTTGTAATGATATGAGTACAATCTTTTTTTTCTTTAAGTGATATATATATAACTATATGCACATACCGACATACCGCCATGGAACAGCTAGGCTACTTAATATATTTCAAGAACAACTACTCTAGGTGGTGATTTCAAATATGTTTTTTATTTTCACCCCGATCCTTCGGGAAATGACCTAATTTGATTGATATTTTCCAGATGGTTTGAAACCACCAACTAGTACTGTAGGTACTCCCCAAGCACCCACAAGAATTTGTTGATGTCTTTACGAACTGAGGTGCATTGTCCAGGTGCTGCATTGATGTCTTGCGCTGAGAAACAAACTTTGATTCATTAAGATTTCCATGGATTTGAAATGGCAGGGAACTTTTCCATGGTTAAAAAAAACCTGGCACAAAATATGTGTCACAGATATAGTTTTTTTTGTTTGTAATTTTTTCTTGCAAGATTTTTTCGACCCATGATATTTGCAAAACATCCCTTTGAATGTTCAAACACTACCGGGCAAAGATGTGAACAACTTGTGATCGCCTGCAATTGGCTTCAAACCCAGGTTTCGACATTTTCTAGAAGCATTGGTTCGAATGACACCAGCAGCCTTCCCAGAGAAGCAGGTGGCAAACGTTTTTGTTTGTTTGTTTCGTGAATAAACTGCAGTAGTCTGCGAAACCAGAAGCGGAAAAGAAACACACCAGAAATCAGATTCTACTAATTTCCACTATAATTTCCCACTTGTGTGCATTCATGATATTCATGGATGGATGTGTTTTTTTGTTTGGTTCCAATTTTTTTTTCCAGCAAAGTTCTCCATTTTCCCCATTGGAAACCCCAGTGAGTGGCAGACGTCCCGTCCATTCTCCAGGGATTGGAGTCCATGCTGAAGGCCCTTCTTCAAGAGCGAGTTCTGACCAAGGTTGGGGGTTGGGACCTAGGAGGTTTTACACCTCCCTGAAAACTAACATGGAACCTGAAAATGATGGTTTCTAATAGGAATCTCCTCTTCCAGGGGTTCATTTTCAGGTTCCATGTTAGTTTTCCGGGGTGTAAAACCTCCCTGAAACTAACACAGCAGCGGTTTTTTTGCCTCCCCCCAAAAATTTTTGGGCAAATTTCGGATACTGTAGATTTCGGATCATCTTTTTTTTGCCGTTTGGCATCCGGTTTGGAAAAACGGATGGCAAACTTGCTGTTCGTTTCAGGGTCCCGGGGTAGATGGGAATCACAGATATCGCATCCTTGATGGGTTTTTTGTTAAAACAAATCTTGAGGTTGATGAACCATTGAGCCCGGAGTGCTGCCGTCACTTGGCTCAGACAAATGCAGCCGTTTCCCCCCATCAATTTTCAATGATTTGATGATTCGTGATGCTGTTGAAAATTGCAAGTTTCCAAAAATGGGGGTACCCCAAAATGGTTGGTTTATAATGGAAAGCCCTATTAAAATGGATGATTTGGGGGTACCACCATCTTTGGAAACACCCAAATTGCAAGTTTCCAAGAAGTGCATTTTGTGTTTTAAGGACCCTTTGATTTCCTTGCGGATCGCAACGTGTTGAAGGCGAGGTCACAGGAGTCAGACCTGATGACATTGGGTTTGTGTCAGATGCATCCCGTTGTTTTCCCCAGGTCTTCGACAGCTTCCATAGCAAACTTTGGGAACTCTTCAAGAACAATGCGGCAGGAGATTTCATGCCAAGATGATTCCGAAAATTGATTCCATGAATATGCATGATATATATTGATATATAGTATATGCTGCAAGTTGCTGCTATGCTGCATATGCCATGTTGACTTGTTTTGACATGTTTTGACCTTCTCGACTCCCCCACAAAAAAGACACCAACGATGTTTCCTCTTCCAGGATGTGGTGTTTATGCGTTGCCCCAATGGGCTCAGCTTCTTGATCTGGAGGAAGAGTCAGGAGCCTGCAAGCACCGAGTTTTTGTCGGTTTTCAACAAACAAAGGTAGGCAACATTTTGAAAATATCAAGGCACCATCAACCATCTTCTTTAATTGCAAAATGCCATGTATGTAAGTAACTGATATAACATTTTTTTTTTGTGGTGAATTCGGAGGTCAATTAGGCAAGCAGTTCTTTACGTAACATCTTTTACCGGCTCCCAACATGGCAGGACGAAAAGCCCATCAGCGAACCACCGCTCGTCATTTCGGTGGACTGCAACGTAGGGTACCTTGCCCTACAAAGTGGACTGATGGGCTGATGGCCCAATGGCATGGATCCCTCCGTGAATTTTAGAGTTCAGATTATTTTTGAAAACACGACATGTGAATATCAATAGTATGTTGTAACATTTACAGAATAGATATAAATGCGATGAATATGCATACATTAAGACAATATGTATATACGTGTGAAATCATGTGAATGTTATTGGTAGATTTGCTATACCTTTGCAATACTCTTGGAACATCCATCCCATTTTTTCAGCCATTTTCTCCCAAGGTACATGTCCAAGCTCGTATGGATGTGACCATTCGTGTCAAGGCCTTCAACGGTGGTGGATGTCAAGTCGTGATGATGGTGCTTTTTTTAATTCAAACATGTATGTTATATATTGATATATATATATTGGGGGTATCCCCACCCACTAACAGTGAAATACAGTAACAAACTGTTCATTTTTATGAAGGGACCTTTATAAACCTTCACTTTCCACTGTCAGTGGGCCGGGGATACCCCCGAGTTGTATGATTGTTTTTGAATCAGCTTAACAGATAAAGCATATCAATATCAAGAATCAACAAACATTTTAGATTATACATGTTTCTTTTTGCAAGGTGTTTATTATGACGATTGTTGATGTTTATGATGGTTTACGATTGCTGTTTTATGATGATTGACCAATGATGGACTAATGCTTGTTTATGATTGTTTATGCTTGTTTATTTGTTATAGATGATTGTTTGTGTTTTTTAATTTATATATATATATATAGTTGTTATATTAGTTGTATGTACATTTATTTCTTCCTTCTTTGACTGGAAGATACTGTGATTTGTGTTCCTCGTAGCGCAATGGAAGTACTTGGATTTTCATGGGAACTTCACAGGAGGAGTTGGCAAGGGTTGAGGAGCAATAGAAATCCAAAATAGGACGACCGCTTTTTAAATCGAAACTAACAGCAAACCTGAACATGGATGGTTGGCCTATTTTCAGGCACATTTGCTGTTAGTTTCAGGGAGTGTAATCGGTAAACTGGTCCGCTTTGTCTTCCAGTAATCAGTAAACAAACTCAATCACTCCTGCATCCTCGCTGCTCAAAATTTGACCAGCAACACCACAGTGCTTGAGCAATATCAGAGATTTTTTGCACAGAAGGAATGTAGAAAACATGTCGATGACATCCGTTGTTCTTCACAGGTCAATCTCAAAGAAGTGTTCCGTTGGACGATCTGAAGCAATTGCAGAGTGTATTCGTACCTTTTTAAGTTGGATTTTTTTCTGCAACTTTTCGGGGCAAAGCAAAGCATTTTCATTTCGCTACCAGGCCGCTACCACACTGCCACAGAAAAATACATTTGAAAATAGTTCAAGACATTTTCTTGTGCGATTTGTGCTTCCCGACATGGTTGACAGCTCACACCGATGGCTACCTCTCTTGGCTTTACTTCTATGCTTGAAGCTTCCAACCTTTTTTCCCTTTTGCGGGCCGAGCCATCGGAATTTTCCACGCACGGTTCGCCTCGTTGCGCAACGAAGCTTCCCGGAAAACTATTGGAAAGTCTTGGGGGTTGAGCCTGGTAGCAGCGTGAAAGAAGTGAAGAAAGTTTATAGACAAAGAGCTAAAAAAGAACATCCCGATGTCAATAAAAGTCCAGATGCATTGAAACGTTGGCGTTTGTTGTCGGATGCCTATGGAAAGTTGATTGATCCGGTGTATCGTAAAGAATGGGAAGCTTCCCAGCAAGCGCAGGAAGCTCAAAAAGCTTCGCAACGAGTTCGCTACAGCGATTCCACCTACAGATCGGACGGAGGAAGACGTGAGTCATCCTCACGGTCGACCGGCTTCCAAGGGGAAGCACAAAAATGGGCTACAAGTGGTTGGGATTATTTCCGTGATCTTATGCAAAAAACTGAGAAGTTTCAGTCCAGATCTTCCAATGGAAATGCAAACACTTATGCTCTTCGAGAGTCTAAAGCTGCTGAAGAAGAACTTTACAAGGTGCAAGAAAAACTGAAGAAACTGCGGGAGGATGAAGCCAAATATTTGGAGCTTACTGAACAGTTCAAACGCAGTGGTCAGAAGAAAGAAGAATTAGAAGCTGGAAGAAGGACTGGGGGGTCAAAGAGACTCGGGTTTGGTATGCGAAACGGAATGCTGACATATCTTTCTATTTCATGTGCGTCATACGCAAATTCAAAACTCATCTCATGTCATTTCAAACTTCACACAATGGGATAAAACTTGCGTTTTTTGGCCCCATTTACTAAAAGCAAAACAACAACAAGCTATGCATGATCAGAAAAAAAACCAAACTAAGTAATAAAAACCATAAGTTATGATCAGAAACATCTTTCCGGGAAGCATGTTGGCCATGTATCTTCAAATTTTCATTTACTTTTCAATCTTTTCATTTGCAGTCTCAGTTTTAGTTTCCCACTGGACAATCCTATAACATTCTTCCCCCTTTCAGAACCTTGGAGCTGCGGAACGAAGTGGCCAGAACGCGGCAACGAGCACGTGTGGCGGCGGAACAGGTTGACTACTGGAGAAACATTGCGCAATGAGGTTGCGTTAAAAAAAATGCGACCGAAGCGCGGAGATTCACGAAAATTTGGTTAGTTGGTGAACTTGATGTTAAGTATAACTTGCATGTTGCTGGTTTGGTAGCTTGTTAAATACGAGTCCGAGATATTTTGAAAACTTCATAATTTCAACTTAAGACACCAACAAGAAAAGAATAGAAAAGATATCCCATCATATCCCATCATAAAATCGACTGATAAATCGCTGGAAAGCTTCTGCCAGGATGCTTTAAGCATACTCTTCTATGCAGACCTGCTAGCTCTTGGAGATATCCAGTCAGAGCCTTGGGTTTCTGCAGTTTCATGCCCCGTTGAAACGCTTTTGCACCGAGATTCCTGAGGCTCTTTCTGGACTCACCGACTGGCAGTCTTTTTCCAGAACCACCTGAGGAGAAGGAGTTACAGTCTTATTTTCAGGGTTCATTGCTTCATCTTTGAGGTGTTCTTTGACCTTTGTATACATTTGATAAACACTTTCAATTTGAATCCTCGTTGTGCCTGGGTACCATCCGTCTCAGGCCTCCATTTTCACCGACACCAGATACAGAAGAGCGTTCGTCCTTAAAGACGAACACCTTAGGCGAGTTCACGTGGGGAATCTTAGTTTTTTCGTCGAAAAACCTCAAACCTGGCATTTCCAAAAATCCATCGATCTAAGGATTGAGAAGGCTGAAGCAAAGGTGGGGGGGAAGTTGTCTAGGTGGTTATTTTTCAATCATTTTGGATTTTCGCCCTGAAACTCTCTGGAAGTGATCCAATTTGACAGGCAAATATTTTTTTAATGGGTGAAAGAAACCACCGAGTATAGTCGTTTTTTTTTTCTTCAGATTTTGGGTGTTCACGACTTCCAAATGGAAACGGACACAATGGATTTCCACTCGTGACTGCAGGAAACTTCTGGTGGCCAGAAGCCTATTTTTCTCCTTTTTGGTTGCAAAGGTCATGTAATATCTACTGTAGGAGGAAACATGTTGCATACAAAATTGTTTGTCATAGTCTTTGGTATGCAGAACTCAATATGATATTTGTTCAAGAAAAAGCTAAAGATAATCATTTGTATACAAATGTATACACTATTATACGTATTACAATTAGATTATATTATAATATATGATATATATGATATGTTTTATGTTTTAACAACTGTTACATTGCTGTTTCTTTTAAACACACGTGCACTAGTCGTTGATTTTTTCCGAGATCCACGGACGCCCACTCCGCCAGACGCGTCCACGGAGGCGTCGTCGGTGAGAATCATCGCTTGATTTTTTTTCTATGGAACAAATAATGTCCCATTTCATTTGTTATGTGTACAGGATTGTATAGGCATATATTATATTATGTATATTTGAATGTTCTAAAGATTCTAAAGTTTGTTATCTCCTTTTATATCCTGATAAACTGATGTTTTGTTTTCGTTTAAAAGCTGCCGCCGCCAGGGCTCCAAGGTCCAACCATACAAGGAGACGAAGCTGTTGGCTGAACATCCCCAAAACGAATTTCAACGGGATACCCCCCCGGTTAATTGTCTTTTGTTGATTTTTTTTTTGTCAGACTGTTTCCATTTGCGTTCTTTTTTTTTGGGTCAAAATTGGTACCTCCAGATTGTGTGCCATTAAAAACCTTCCCGCAGGAGATTGCCTCAACAGTTTCAGCCTTGGCTTGCAATGTTTTGTTTTTTCAGTAAAACAGCAATATGAAACCCTTGCAGTTTTCAAGTTTTCACCTTTCCCATTTTGAAGGTTCAAGAGATGAAACCCTTGCCTGATCGCACAACAAGCCACGACATCAAGAGCAGCTAAGAGCATAAGGCCTTTCAAAAATGGAGTCAATCTATCGTTTCCTCCTTTTACCGCCAAGTCTAGCTACTACACACCCTTGGTTTTTATTTGATGGTCCAAAACAACGCAACAATTGTAACCACCGAAATGTAAAGAAAGTGATACCGATTTGTATGGATTTGTTGGTTCCTAGTTGGACAAGCTACCAGTTCCGATTCCAACCTTCACAACCTTGACGATCTTAACATCCGTCGATCGTCATGGCGGTTTCCTTGCTAAACCTCGGAGAGAGTACGACGCAGACGATTGGAGCTTTTCTCGTTCGGATGAGCTCAGTTATCTCCACCCGATTTGAGTCGTGGATCTTTTTAACAGCCATGATAGCTTTGAGTTTTGGTCGGTGGTGAAAAATAGTTTGCAGAGTCCCTTTTTTTTGGGTTGAATTTCAATAGGTTTTGGGGGGTTGGAAGATTTTTTCCCGGCAGATTCTGCAAGGTCTTCTTTTCAACCAGAGCTTGCCATTGGGCCTTTGCTGGAACTTCAGTTGAAGTGACGTTCGAAAAAAGTTCGCGACATCCGGTGATGGTGGAAGAAAGACGTGGGGGATGAGGTCAATGCAATACACATTTGGTGGCTATCACCCAAAAACAGGACGGGATGATTTTTTTTTGCATGTTTTTTTTGCATTGTGAGTGTTGCTGCATGTGCAAACACGTGGCTGCCGTTAGGGCAATTGTGTTACCAGATCGTTGACCCTTCAGGAACATCTATTTCAAAGAGTTTGCAGCTGCTGCAAACAAGGCACTGTTGGTCGGTACTGCTTTCCACCGAACGGTCATGATATACAGTCCGTTTTCATGTGTGGTGTTTTCGATGTGTAGGGTGATGTGGATATGACTTTGATCATGAAGTATCACCCAGAGTCTGCTGCCAAGGGGTTTAAAGTTGGACTTCGAAGAAAATCGAGGCATCTGCAATCATCCCTGCTGTTTTACTAAGGACTGTATCTGAAACATTTGGAGATCAGTCGACAACAGAGTTTCAAATTGTGGAAGCCACTGCGGGGTTCTCAGGTTTCACCAGAGGATGCATGTAGTGAAGGGAGTTCTACCAATCATACGAATTGTAGATTAAGATGCCCCCATTTCAAGATTATCAACATGACAATTTACCCAAAAACAAAAAAAGGATACAACAATCAAGGGGAATAACGATTAATGGATAAGGGATGATCCGGATATATACTGTACCCTTTCCATTTCCTCTACAACATGGGAGAGGTTGACCCCCATACCAACATGAAGGTGTAAAAAACATACGTGCAACAAGAATGCACATCTAGATTTTGCTTTTTCGTTCCTACTTTTTTTCCTTGTAAATCCACCAAAGACCCTCTATAAAAACCAGACCCTCTGTTGACAGGTCTTGTTTGGGATCCTTTGTGGCAGTATAAAGGCAACACGTGTAGGTTTCCGATTTTGTAGAGAAGCTACTTCTGCTAATAAAAGGTTTTCCTTAGAGAACCCACCAAATACCCTCTACAAATCAAAACCCTGTCGTGAGAGAATCAGCTGCCAGTAGAAAATCAGAGACTAGGGTGCTTAAAACACATCTTCGAAAATCACACGAATAGATTACTAGAAAGTCAACAACCTGCATGAGACCAACAATCATAATCATCAACAAGTAGCCCTCTACAAAATGAATCAAAATGAAATAGTGCCTTAGATTGACGTTTAAATTTTCTAGATATGTGCCATGATCATCACCAAAACTGATGTCACAAAAAACATAAAAAAAACAAGTCGCAAGTTGGACTCCTTAATTTTCTCCCATAGCATATGGCTTATATTTACCTACATTAACCATTCATGTAGGGTAAATATACCATTCCCATGGATGCCATGTGTCTAGTGTTTTTTTTCCAACACATTTTTTTTGGTATTCGTTCTTTGTGCGTCTCTCACTTTACTTGCGGTAGCTCGCGGGCGGGCTTAGGTAAGACCAGCAGCCTCCGTGATGTTGATCGGAAATATGCTCCTGCACCTCAAAGGCAGTCGCTTTGCAGCAAGATGGCACACCTGGTGGGGTTGGCACACCTGGGGGGGATGGGTATTTTGTATCATCCAACATATCGGAACACAAATGCCAAAAGGAATGGGTTGTTAGTTGGATTTAAATGGGAGATTCAACTAACTTCTAAATGTTGAGTTTTATTGTGGTTCATTGACATCTATAAATCGTACCCCATGTTTTTTTGTCAAAAAAACATCAACCAATCTGTCAAGTAGTTCATGAGTCGTCCGGGATTGGCATGTTTTTCCTTTATTTTTTTTCCGTATCATGATCCAGAACGAGTTCAAGTGGTATCGGTATGATCTATAAAATTGGAAACTTTTTCATATGGATATTCCTGACTTGCAATCTAAGGTGGTATTTTCTCATGCTTCCTGTCGCGCCCCCAGCGTTTGGCAAGATGCGTTTGGCCATTGGCCGTTCGCCACAGTGAAAACCACAGGAGCGCGATTCGAGGATCAACCGTTGGTGCCTAAGCCGTCCTTGGGTTGGTGTTGTTTGACAAAATAGTGGCTCCAATAGTTGAACAACTTGGAAAAGGATTGGATACCCTCCGGGGAACTGACATATCCCATAGAAAGGCACTTTTGAAGATGATTTTCCTTTTCCCCAGGTAGGATATGTTAATTCCCTGGAGGGTATATTTTGATAGAAAAAAATGGATGTTGGAATTGGACACTTCCATTCTTGTATGTTGGGTTTCTTTTTTTTGGATGTTAGAAGTGATTGTGTTTCCAAATTTTTTGAGTTTCCAGGCTAAGTATCCTCAACTCAATGCTGGTTCTGTCCCTCTTGTGAGAATTTTCTCAGGCTCCATTTGGCCTGCTGATGGTCATGAGTACGCCAGTGATATCTGGAGCAGGCCGACAACAAACATTTTGTGGCTTGATGAGTCGCCAACCTGCTGGGAACTAACGATGGCATATCCCCTGGACAACGAACGAATGTCCCCTGAAAATCAATGGTTGGAAGACGTATTTCCTATTGAAATATATCGTCCCTTTTTTTGGGTATCCATGGTTAGTTTTCGGGGGTGTACCTTTTAAATGGGACATCTTAGTTCCCTGGAGGGTATTGAAATCTGCCAGTTGATCGGTGGTTAAAAAATCAACCCCTAAATTCAAACAGCAAAAAGTCCCTGAAAATAGACCGAAAATAGCTTTTAAAGGAAACTTCCATCATCTATCTTCCAAAGTTTCATCCAGTAAAGCAGGTGCGCGTCTTTTTTTCCTTAGTTTTTCTTTGTGGTACATATATAAAAGTCTATCATGGTCTATCCCTTAAAAAATCCCTAACAAACAAGGGCACCAAGAATCGCTTGATTGCTCCGCTCCCTTCCCTTCAAAAGGTGGCTCCAATGCGCGAATGCGTTTAGCATTACCAACCTCGGTCCGGGCCCAGCCCAGCCGAGCGATACGTTGATACGCTTGGAGGGTGAAGCACCGGTAAAGTCACCGAGGTTTTTCCATATTTTTCCCATGATTTACGACGGGGGTTTTAAGCTCCATCCCAGGTGGGTTGGCCTTGGGATTTCTGAACCACCAACAGTAGTTATAGGGCTGAAAAAAAAGTGTGATCAAATTTTTGTTGGCTGTTGATTATATATTTGGAACTGAGGACTTGAACACACTTTATGTCTTCCAATGGGTTGGGGGCCCAAATCATGTGAACGGATGTGTTCACAAGAATTCGTGTGGATTTCTTTGTGTTAGCGAACCCCACCGTTGTCAGATACGTTTCCTGTCGCAGGTCCTTTTGCATTTTGTGGGCTTTGTATGTTTCATTGGTCCGACCATCATGTTGGAACTCCCGGTTCGGCACCCAGCATCTTGATCCGCCTACACTTCGACACACAAAAACACATGTCGACAACTAAATGCTTCCAAAAAAAACGGAAACAAACATGACAAAATTATGAGCATCTTGAACAATCGGGCCATCTATATGCCAATTACATAATGAAAAATAGTTATAGTTTATGTATGGCCCCATCACAACAAGTGACCAAACCAGGGTTTTTACATTTTTTGGGATCCCGGGATCCCCATAATAAACCTTCATGAATTGCCAACTGTTACTGGGAGGAGAATCGTGCCACAGCGGTCATCGATCTCAGGTGGCGGTCATCGATCTCTTCAAGCCACCTCAACCTGGTCCAGGTCGGGGACGTGTCATAACAAGCAATCATCCTTGATTGGATGAGGTTTGTATATGGATGTAGGGTGGCTCCTATGGTAATGACACAATTACAGTAGAATGTGGGTGTTTCCAAAAATAGGGGGGAAAACACCCCCAAAATGGATGGTGAAAATAATTTTATGGGGAAAACCCTTTTTTAAATGGATGATGATTTGGGGGGTAGCCATAATTTTCGGAAACACCCATATGGATGTAGGGGTGGATGTAGGGGTGGCTCCTATGGTGAGGTGAAACATGGTCATGGATAGCAAAGATGTGACAGTCTCAGTGTTTTTTTTGTTGAAAGCAATTTGTTTGTGTTTGAAGGTTTAGCATGAAGTATCATTTTCGAAGATTTTCGATTGATTTTGAACAAGTCTTGAGAAAATGATGTTGAGGCTGTGGTACGGTATGACAGTCCTACGCATTGTCACTCTGGCTTTGATTGTAGTGCTGTGCTGCTTTCCAGTATCATCCCTCACCGGGTTGCATGGCTGGTGTTACAGCTGCCGTTCATGTCAGGTTTGTCCAATTTTAATGCTTCGAGCAGCACCCAATATGTTCGCAGATCAGGTGCAACCTTTCTGATTTTTATGCATTTTCACACTGCAAAATCCATCCATCCAAACCCGCCAAAAAAATTGTTTGAGGCCAAAAATCCCAACACGCTGCGGGCGAAGAAATGGTATGGTGAATATTGTGTCTCTCGACCTGGTGGTGGCAACTGGGTTGCTGGGTTACCCCTTCAACCATGGTTGACTCGAAGCATCCAACCTTTGTCCGTTGAGGTTGGTGAGCTCGGAGCATCCGTGATGTATTTCAATGCCATCTCAGTCACTGGGGCCTGGACTTAAATGGTGTGGATTAAAAAAACACCCTAAAGAGATAAGGCCGCAAAAAAAAAACACGTTGGAAATCTTCATTGTGGGTATTTTGGAAGGGTGTATAACATGCTGAAAGTATGAAATTACTGTAGATTTACAACTTGGATTGGATTAGGAAAGAGAAATGTGCTGCGCTGCGTAGTGTACTACAAGAGCTTAGGTTTTGCTGCTTCCTGGACAAGGTCCTTACAATCTTCTTGATATTGCCCACATCTCAGGACCACTCATTTCATCCATTTCCAATACAAGCCAACAGAAGTCATGTACTTGACTGAGCATGAGGCATATTTTTTCATTAAGGAACGAGCACTCCAAAGTTTAATCTTCACGACCGACTACACATTACAAAGTCAACAACATGTTTTTATTTGGACAGTTTCCATCAGGGCTTTTGTTTTTATTGTTTTTATTTCCTTTGCCGATTCTGCCAAGTTTCAGGAAAAGGTTAAGACACAGTAATTTTTGAGTGTACAATACTGTACATCATCTCTGCCCAGATGGTGGTGGGCGCCATGTTGCTGGAATCTTTGCGACTTCTGTTCGCCCTGGCCTTGAGTAAAACCTTTGAAAAAAAAACACCAAAAAAAGATCCATGGCAAAACAACGACATTGTTGCAACATCACTTTGCGTTTTTTTTTCTTCAAAAGTTACATTGGGTTTCTGGGTTTTGAGACACTCTGTATATCTTTGGCAATATTTTTCATAGTTCTCCCAACATGTGACTTGCACCATGATTTCCGATGAGTGTGGCATAGTATGGCCTTTTGGTCGCTGGTGGATCAAACTAAGTTTTATGGCATTTGGTCGCTGATGCTACTTCACGTTGCAACCTCGGTGCTCTCCAGTTAAAGTTAAAAGCCAACAAACATCTCTTTCTGATCGAAGCAACAATGCCGAGGCTTGGGATGATGTGGATTTCAAATATGAATGTGCCAGACCTGAGGAAACAAAAAAAGCCAAAAAGGTTGATATTGGTCATCACCTTTTTTTTGTTTCGAAACATTGATATGGCCTTAATGAATATATGGTAAAACGGCTGTTTTTTTGGTGGTTAGGTATGGCAAGATCAACCATGAGTCGCGGTCCAGTGATGAAGGGATTGAGGCCCCGCGGGTTTCCAGCTCCTTTTGCCGATATACCCAAATCATGCCGATTCCACCGGAGTCCCAGGCAGATTACTGGCAGCCAACTGGTATCTTGGATGGACGGAAAATTTGGTTTCATGCTGTTGGGATGAATTCTTTCGCTCAATTGCCATTTTAATTATGTGATTCAGAAATGATGAACCACCGAGGTTTTCCTACATGCTGTTCAAGCTGGACACTATGATCCAACAGTCTCGGCCTTAGCAATTTGGACATACATCTTCTGGCAGCTCATTGGGATTAGATGGGGGACACACAATTCACCTGCGCGTGAATGTCAGGAGTGGCATGTGACCAGTTCACCACTTCCCACATGGGCTGCTTAATTGCAAGAAGCCCTGAGTTTTGAACCCCTGAAAATTAACATGGAACCTCAAAATCATCAATTTCAAAAAGAAAATCATCTTCCAAACCTCCATTTTTGAGTTTCATGTTCATTTTCCAGGGTGTCATTTGGTTTGCTCTTGACTTGTTTAACAGCCATTAGTATCTTGACTTGTCCCAATGGTCGCAGATGGTGAATGGCGCATTGGGAGTTGCTCAAGGTCCAGTTGGAACCTAAGGTTTTTTGCAACCATCAAAAAATCCCATCCTATTGTCCTACAGAAAAGTGCCTTCAATCCTGTATAAATGGTGAAAGGAGGTGCCCATTGAAAAAAACATGTGTTTTTTTTTTTTGGCCATTAGCAACAGTACTAAGTTAACAAGAAAAAGGGGGGAGAAGGGAGTTGGAATGCACCGTTTATGTCTGGAACATGATCCGATAGGCTGTTACCTGAAGCTGCCTTCATTGAAAAAACCCATTTGAGGTGAGACAATTCATCATTCGACCGGAGATGTATGCGGATTTCAATGCGCGCCGCCCTCGGGCGCTTTTGGTGGATAGTTGGAGGATTTTTTTTGTTTTTTCGTTGGGGAAGAACACAAAAGTCAAACAGTGAGCCTCCTGAAAACGAACATATGCCCCTGAAAAAGGATGGGTGGAAGATGCATTTTCCTCGTAAAAATGGTTCCTTTTCAGGGGAGAAATCGTTCATTTTCGGGCGGTGGTTAATTAAGGTTTGATTTCTTGGACATGAGCTTGGAGGACTTGAGCCATTTCACTCAGGAGGGACCTGACGATTTTTTGTGATTCGATTGGGTGAACTTTCCAAGGATCTTTCGAGCTTCCAGAAACTTGCAAGGATTTGCTCTCTGTGCTCAAGGGCCTTCCAAGTTCATCCACTTTGTTTTTTCCCTTTGGGGTCATCTCCTCAGAATATTACTGATCAAAACTTTGCTGTTCAAAGTGACTTGTGATTTTCGAAGTGGTCCTTTTGTAGCTCATCTAAGATGCGGAAAAATCTGGGTCATCAAATGCTTCATCCAAAGCTACCTGAGACATAAGGATTTGTACAAGAAGGGTGTACGAAGGCCGTTCTTGTCCATCAGTTGCGTTTATACCTTACAAACATCTGGAGTTTGGTATCCAAGAGTTTGTGTTTTTGTAAACATGGAGAACATGTTTGCAAAGATTGAAATTCAAGAACTTGTAGGGGTTTGTTTCTAAGGATTCACAACTCACATTTGTTTTTTTTTCATTGCCTTTTGAGGTTGACTTTGATGAAGAAGTGCGCCGTTTGGAAGGTCCTAAGGCCATCATAAGAATTTTTCAGATAAAAATGTGGACCATGGATTGCATTAGCCGCTGTTGGCATTTTGCAGGCCAACACAGCTTTCCCAAATTGCAGTGAGCAAGATGAGGCGCTTCAACGGGATGAAAGGAATAAGACTTTTGGGTCACATCAAACATTCGTCGAAAAGCTGTTGTCCATGTTTTTGCCAAACAGGTTGCATTGGATGTCACCGACTTCGTACAGCTGACTTTTTGACAAAATTTTGATGACTTGTTGTGTTGCAGCAGATTGATGGGTTGGATGGTGGGATTGAAGTCGTCATTTTTTTTTGTCCTGTGAAGTCTTGTCGATGGGTTGATTGGAGGGCTGGAGTTTTTTTTTCTTGCCTCAAACGGTGCTGTTTTCAATTTTTGCTCAAGCTTGCCTAGCTGAAGAAAAGACCTCAAAGCATGATGAAAAGTCATGGTGCAGACAGTGAGATTGGAGGATGTGGCAACATGTCACAGTTCATTCTGGCGGAAAGGTTTTTCAAGGCGACCGGAAGTGGATTTGGAAGATGATTTTTCCATAGTCAATCTGGGTGTTCCAGTGCGGTGGCAAAGATCTGCTGCTTTTTTGGAGCCCAATTTGTTGAATTCAAAGGCCCTTAAGGCTGTCAAGTTGAGGTCGACGTCTCTTCAAGGATCATTTTTTGAGGATGGATTTCAAGCTTCTGCCAATCAGAGAGTCCGAAACGACGAAGCCTTGGAACGCGAAGAACGCCTCCAAAACGAAGCCGACAATGGCTCCCTGGAGAAAGAGGAATCGAAGATACCAGATCCAACACCAGATGAACGAGATGATGTGGATTCGTATAAATCAACTGAGGAGAAACTTCTGAGGCACTTACATGATGATGAAGAGAAGGTGGTGCAAATGGTAATTGCACAGAAAGCTGCGGCCAAAGAAGAGGCTCATGCTCAAGCAGAACGAGCAGAGCATGAACATGTTCCCAAGCCAGCACAACTTGTACACCATAGAAACCAGCAACTTCCCATGGATGAATTACGTTGCCGCAAACGGACAAGTCCATTGTCTTGTCAGGATTTGCAAGCTCAATGTGCTTGGAGTGGTGATGAAGATCATGGTATATGTCATCATAGTGAACCGGAAACATGGCCGGAAGGTTGGGATTTCCTATTTGGTATGGGTGAAGTCATTCTCTTAGAAACTGCTGTGATTTCAACAGCAATTCTCACAAGGCTCGGTGGAAGAGATTTGCTCCGGAATCTGGTGGAACGCCCTTCCTATTCTTTAAGAGCTTCAATGTGGTTTTACCCAACCTCTGCCATGTATTTCTTGACAGGTTGGTATTACTACACAAGGACTCAAGGATGGGATTCCTTTAGTACCTTCTATTTTTTGATTCAGATTGTTTCAACAGTAGGTGCCAGTGATATGAATCCAGTTCATCCCATGCCGAAGCTTTTTACGATTTTTCACGTTCTCATCGGCCTTGTGTTGATCGGTGGTGCCGTGGGAGATGAATTGGACCGAATTTTGGAAACGCGCATCGCACGGATGTCAGACGCAGTAAGCCGTGGTGCTGATTTTCAAGATCTACTTCCAATTTTGTGGCGAGTAGCTGCAGAAACCAGAGAAGCAGCTGGAAGCAGAGAGACTTTCCAAAGTTTGCTTTCAAAATTGGAAGATGTCATTCCTCAACAACCTAGAGAGCTGTCTATGACCGCTGAAGAGTTACGCTGGTTACGTGATTTTCGTGGTGGTGAAGTGGTATTGGCTGAGTTGACAGGGACGGGAGCTTTGATTCCATGGCCCGAACGAGGTGGTCGTTTATGGCTTGGCACTGGAAGACGTTTCAAGGCATTACATCCATTACTGCAATATGTCTTGAAGAATCCCAATGGAAGCATGCCATCCTACGACACGGAGCGGTTTATTTTTTGTAGATGTGATAGATGTGGGATGTGGTGGTGGCAGTCGGAAGGGTTGGTAGTTTGGTAGTTTTGTAGTGTTTTGTTGCGAGTTGTTCTAGCTTTGAGTTGGATGAGATATCAATGGAAATATCATGAGATCACACAACATGGCTCCTTTTTGGGTAGGGATTCCAATATTATGATTTGAATCATCTTCTTCATTTCGAAAGACTCGTGTCAGGAAGAAGAATCCTTGAATCATGTGTACCTATATCTAACTATATTCTAACTATAGATATTACACTCTCTTTGAATTTGGTATCCTTACAGGCATGACATGACCTTGGGCACAATTCTGCGAGGACACAATCATCGATTTGCTTGAGACTTGGCTCAACATAAGTCCGTGAAGATTGAAAGATATTGAAATGAACCTCAGACTTGACTTCAAAAACATACAGATACACAATGCATACATAATATTTATAGACTTGAGAAGTTTCGTCAATATACTACAATGTGTATTATATCTAGTATACCTTACACAATGTACAACAAAACATCCATGTCAGTCATCACGCTCTGAGGAAGATGATGCTGTGCAACTTGGCGGAAAAAAATCATCCCAGCCGAAAGTACCGGCAAAGATTTCCCTCATTTTTGTTGCTCCCAAGGTTGGATAGATACTACTCTGATTTGATTCTCAGAAGCGCCATGGATATCAGCACCTTGGTATATCGAAGTCGTCATCTGTTGGTTGATATTGCAGAGTTGGGGCCAAATGGAGTCAGTTGGAATGATTGAAGCACTTCATTTCATTGAAAAAACCTATTAAAAACAAAACATCAACTCATATCAGCTGGTAACCACATCAACCATGATCAACCCCTGTCTTATAAGCTATAGATTTTTTTCCTGTTAAACTGTTGAACTTTATTGCATCACAGAGGTGCGGTGATTATTTCCGGCACCGTCTTCTTTGGAATTGCGGACAATTGGCTTCGAGGAAGAGCAGCTTTTTCCATGTTTGATGGCTACTTGTCATGCAGAATGTCTGGTCTTGGTTCACTACCAATATGGCATGATTCATGATGCCCCCCCCCCCCGGGGTGATTTACCCGTGGATTCCCTATATTTTCTCTCAAAATCTCCACATCTTGAAGTCAACAATGATAGCAAAATTGCCATCTTCGTCCATGTCCTAACATGAAATCAATGTCCACCTTATCCCCCATCCCAGAGCTGCTAATGCAATAGATATGGCAACTTGACAGTTGATGTCAAAAAGAAAGATGTTTAAAAAAAAAGCCTGGAATGTGTATTTTTTTCATGTCTTTCCTTTTTACGAGCCGGTGTTTTTTTTTAACAAAACTTCCCCATACAGTAATTACCTGTCATCACCTGCGGACCTGCGTTTGGGTCAGATCACTAAAGGTCTATATTTTTCCGTCGCCGGCGCTTCCTCCGTGGGCATGTCCGGCACCTCAAATGACCCTCCTGGATGAGACGCGTCCTGAGACCTCGACCTGGAACAGTCACGTGGATTCCATCAGGTTTGGGAATGTCATCGCCATTACACCCATTGAGAAGGCCACAAATTGTTGGGGGGAAGATTGGGAGGGATTTTATCGATTTTTTTCCCTTGATGTTTGATGCCAATTTTCCAGAAGCTGTGTTTAGTTGCAATTGTGCATGTTGCTTTTTGCGCGCTTCACGTGGGGTGATTTCCATATGGCTTTCTGGCTAGCGCTTGCCCCACCAAAAAATGGTGGCATTTGCTGAAAATCTCAGGTAGCCTGTATGGGGCTCTTCTGCTATGGATGCTACAGTTTCTAAGCTGGATAGTGGAGAGATGGACAAGATCAAGGAATGGATGAAGATGCATGGGATCTGTGAAAAGTCTTGATTCCAACTGAGTTGCATGCAAAAAATGATTGAAACATAATTATATATGTCAAAAACACATGGAGAAAAAAGTTTGCAACCCTCAATTGCTGTCACAGGCTTTTATATGCCTTGGCATGTTTCACCTTAGATGTTTTACTTTGTTCAAACACCATTGGTCTTCTATGTATCTCATGAAACACTACAGTCTTCCCAAGGTTTCAATCGCTTCATGATGTTTTCATCGGAGGCGGGTGGGTCCCTTTCATTGAGCTGGTCTTGGAAACTGCAGGTTTGTTTCCCAAAGGAAATGTTTCAAAAGTTACCTCCAAATCCGCTGGAAATACTTAAATGGATGGAAATGGCAACATCTGCAAACAACCAATGATTCCAATGATCAATCGATCCTCAATGGATCAATTTGGCCCACGAATTTGAATCAATTTCCAGTCGGTCTACCCTGTCAGGTTTTCGCTTACAAGGCTGGGTCCACTTCGACACCATCTGAAATGTACCCGAAAACAGCTCTAGTAAATAACAGCAAGAAACTACCGTTTTTTTTGTCAATCACTACCTATCAACTGCAAAATCCTGAAATGGACATGATCAGATTATGGAAAAATGGCCTTCTTTGGATTTTTTATGGTCCCAACATCTCCCATCGGCCGGGTCAGATCGAGAACTCTCAGAACATCTTGGCAGTGTTGCCTCCAGGAGTCCCGGGGATACTGTTGATGGTTCAGAAATCCGGCGTTCACCACTTGAGGTTGGTAGTTCCTCCCATGATAAAAGCAGGGTTCTTTACATTCTTTCGGTGGTTGGGAATGGGATTTCTGAACCATCAGCAGTAGCAGGTGTTTTTGTTGTTGAAATGATAGCTGCTTGATACTTTTTTGAGAGGACGCCACAACCATAAAAGCATGTCATGTTAGTAAATCAGTGGTACAAAGGGGTGATACACATGTATTAGTATATAGTATGATACAGTATGATATAGAAATAATGTGTGTATATACGCGTATATGTATATAGTTATTTTCACCCCGAAACTTGTCACAGGAAAGTTTCCAAAAAAAGCGAGCATCATTTCTTGCACATAAGGGTTGAAACTTGAAATTTAGGTTGTGATGGCAAACCAGTAGGATTTGGGCAAAAGCTGCAGAGATTTCGCAAAGGAAGCTCCGGTGTGGTAGATTGCTGAGTTTTTTGGTTGTTTGTGTCTGCATCTATATAGTTGCAAAACATCATCATGCTGAAGGTTTGGACTTGTGATTCGTTTTGGTCGCAGCTTTGCATTTTACATACAAACTCAGAACCAACGAAAAAAGTCTGAACATTCACTGCTTGTTTCAAATTGGATTGACATGGTTTTCTTGGTTTGGTTTCGGAGACCTATGATATCCTATGATCTATGTCATGCATTGTTTTATGTAAACATGTGCTCGCAATGTCATAGGCGGAGGGCATGGGCGTTTGATCCTGAGCATTGTGCAAGTTGCCTTTCTTCCTAGGCTGATGCTATCCGCGCACCTGCACGCACTACAGAGGATGATGAGGACCTTTTTGGTAAAATTACACATTGAGTCTACACACATCCAAGTCCTTGGTTTTGCCTTTTTTAATTAAAGGGGCAAAGCAAGGCAAGTAGACAATTATGATTTTTTACCTCAGCAATTCATCAAAAATAAAATTTCATCCCACTCTTTTTGGGGAAGGGAAGTGCTTCACCCTGGTGGTTTATCACCGAGTCACCTACCACCACCGAGTCACCACTGTTGAGTTCTTCCAGGATGACCTACCCACTCCTCGGTCTTCTCAGTCTCCAGCTTCCAGGTGGGGTAAGTGATGTTATTTGTGTAACTGAGAAAATGGTGCAAAAGCGCATGAAAATAGATGAACATAGAAAATTTGAACAAGCCTTTAGAAAGACCTTACCAAATCCTCTCTTTGATTTCCCATAAGTTGCTTATAACGTGTTCGAAACCTTACCATCAGACAGATTCGATGTATTCCTGACCAGTGAGGCCACAGAATTTTTGAATACGAAGTGTAAGAAACTCTCAATGTGTTTTTGTTGAATGAAAGGTGTCACATATATCATATATCAGTAAATATAATGTAAATATGATATATAATATATATTTTAGGTCTAATCTCCAGTCACATCTTTTCCCCCTTCCACGACTGGGGAAAACCACGACTTTTATTTTCAGGGCACCGAGAAGGTCTACACAGAGTCGAGGATCTGGAATTCCAATAGCTCCAGCGGCTCCACCAGATCTGGTAACTTGGTGGTAGATGAAGTGAACACACAACCAACCCCCAACATGATGTAAAATGACTTGCAATTCGAATGTGGATGTTTCCGAAAATAGGTGATACCCCCAAATCATCCATTTTAATGGGGTTTTCCATTATAAACCATCCATTTTGGGGTACCCCTAATTTTGGAAACACCCATGTGTGTTTTTTTGGTTGGGATGGCAGCCATGAACTGAGGGTGATGAGCAGATGGCAGTATCTTGGACAAAATTGTTTGGAGAGATTTTTTGAGACATAGTGATTGGAGTTCTTTTTGACTTGCTGCTTATATTGTCTCATTTCAAGCGCGGCTTTTCGGAAGATGACTCGAAGTTGTGAGTCCCTAAGGTGGATTTGTGATGATCTCTGCCAAGTGTACATCAAATGTGAGGATGGAGTGCAAATGAACTTTAGTTCCCTGATACTTTTAGATGGCACAAAGTGGCCATGATGACAGCAAACGAGCTCCGAAAAACGATGCCATGCTTAGAATTTTTGGTGACATTTTCAAAGGCAACACAACAAATTTGAAGGAATTCACAACGCTTAGGTGTAGAGATGATTGTTATTCCCATGCCAGGTCTTTGGCATGGTGAAATGCCCCCAAGCCTTCAAGGAGAAGAGCTTTATTGAAGCACTTGCTGAGGCGGCAGGGCTTTTTTTGTTTTGCAGCAGATTGATATCACGTCCCCATTTTGTTTCAAAAGGGCTACAAACACATGTATATATATATATGCATATATCCTGAATCGGGAATCTGTTGCGTTTCTTGTTTTCAAAGGATAAATTATCCAGGTTTGGGTTAAATACATGATTCAGAATTCAGATACATATTCATTTTTTTTGGTTGAAGAGACAGTGTATAAACCCGGTCATAATGTCTATTAAAACCAAACTGGAAAGGATTCTGTAGGGAATTGTCGGCTGTGTTCCAGGAAGATGCCGCCGAGATTCTGGCAGTCTTTGGTCAACTCATCAATGAAGGAGGATACAAGGCGCGGAGTGACCTACGTCAGAAAGATGCAAGGAAAACACCTGGTTTTTTGAGATGTATGTGACAGGTGTTTGGATTTCCCCTTCTATATGTACTGGTAATACCTATGTGTGACGTCTCTAAACTCCATTCAGTTTCCCTTCCTACATTTCCAGAAGATTCGTGGAGTCCCTAATTTGGGTTACATGAATTGACTCAAGATCACCGGGGATTTGCAAAAAAAGTGCTCCTTTGAAAGTAGCTACAGTAGAGAAGCCTATATAGAAATGATGCCATTGAAAATCAGTCGGAAGGCTGGTTCTTTCTTTTTGTTGTTGTTGTTGTTGTTGTTGTTGTCGTTTGTGCAATTCTTTAATTTTATAATTCTTTCAAATCTGAAAGCGTTTTCGGCAGGAGAAAGAACGACCTGACCTTGGACCACACTACGAGGCTCAGGATTTTCCCATTTTTTTGCAGCTGCGAGACGGGCAGAAGTCCCACTGAGCCAGGTGCAAGTACGAGAGATTCGTGCCAGTCGTCCATTGATCGTTCTTCGCACCTGCAAGACTGAGAAGCTGCCAGAAGGCGGGATGACAGGGTGTGAGACGACACAACAGTGACGATGATTATGTCATAATATGTCATAATGTGCTTTCTTCTGTATTCTTATGTGGTTTTAGGGTATTTTTTGGTGCTTTTCACTTTGATGATCAATCCTTTGAAGCCTGGGGAGGATGAGTCAATTTAACTCCTATAGATTTCTACGCACACACCGAAAGTGAAGTCTTCCCAGGATGGATGAGCCTTCCGCAATTGGGTCTTCTACCAACGGAACTGACAGGTGGGGGTTTCGAGGAAGTGATGTTGGAATAGGATATGCCATAAGACAAGATGAAAAAAATCAGAATATTTCATCATCAGTATATTAATGAAGCCATTTTGATCAGTTTGTTTATGTGTTTCATTTAAGATCGAATCTTACTTTCCTACTTCTGAGTTCTTGTCAAAAACCCTCCGGCGTTGTAGTGGACTTTGGATTCTCCCGTTGAGGTTCTGAGAGCAAAAAATGCAAATGACAACACGCTGAAAAAGGCATGACAGGCCTGACAGCTGTACATAGGCAACCAACAAAAATAATGCTATGGCTCAAAATTCCTTGATCATGTTCAAATTGGTTTATGTACCTTTGCGCAAGAACCAACTCAATTTGACGCAAATGAGGTTGTTCAATGTTCTTTGAAAGCCTTAGTCTTGAGCCATGGCTACCAAGGTTTATAACTTGTACGATTCATGAGTGGATAAACTCAGGCAAAGTCCATTATCCTGAAGATCCACAGGAAAAAATCCCATGGAAAAACAGACGCATCAACTGTATTGACAGGTGTGTTTCACCAGCAGTTGATGTATAGTTTCGGATTTTTTGCCATGTTTTTTTTTGTCAGAGATCGTCTTATCCTTTTTCAGAATGGTTGGCATTTTCATTTATAAGTGGATGCTGTCATGGGTTCAGCACCTTGGAAAAATCTCCAAGCCAATGAAGTACCAGCGGATCCGTGGCAATGGTTCAATGGACAAAAAAAAAGCTTGTGCTGGATTTTTCGGACACTTGGGAAGGTGGCTGGATTTTGGTTAATGCTTCACATGTCAAAATGGAAGGCATTGGGTATGTTTGACCTGTTTTTATGGATTTATGTTCATCAACTTGATTGATTTCTGAGCGTCAAGTGCCATGGTGTTAAACCGTGGTGTCGTTGTGGTATTTACCACAACAAACAACCCATTGGTGTTTTCCAAACCTCCGAGGCTGAAGCTCTCACGGAATTTCGCAAGCTGAACTTCAAGGTTCCGGACGATTTATTTGTCGCCAAACTGAAGAGGTCGGAGATGGAGGTATGAAGCCACATAGATCCCATTGTAAGGGGTGAAAATATATCCATTTTGACTGTCTATGGGATCTATGGGATCTATGATCTGAAGGTGTAATCCCAATTGAAGGGGTTATCCAATAGATCAATGAGATGTTAAGGTCATACCACCCATGTTAAGGATTCCCTATTGAAAGGTGGTGTGACCCCACCTGTTTGACAAGGCCAATTACCTTGAAGTGGTGACTATTCTCACTGAGGCGAGGAGACGTTGGGAGTTTGTGGTGCCAAAGGATGGTTATCATTCATGAACTCCAATGATGGATACCAATTAAAATCAATTATAAATATCATTTTTTTTGGGATGTTATAATTTATTCATGAAATTTGTACAATTGGAAATATCTTCGGCCCTTCATTATGGTCTTTGGTGGCTGTAAACGAGGTGGTTTGCCACTAAAAGGAGCGACGTTTTGGAGTATTTGCAAGAACGAGATGGGTTTTATGCACCTGACATCCCACGCCATGTAAAACAAGATGGCTTTTGGTCCAACATCAAAAACCAGTCAATACAAGTCAGCCGCTTATCTTATATTATATTATTGTTCTCTCTCTCTCTCTCTCCATGTAGTATATTTACATATGAAAATATACTATTGTAACAGTAACATGTATATATACTGATTAGACAGTATACTCAAGTTACAATGGCCCACATCCAAGGGCTAGTATGGGCTAGTACAACAACAACCCCCTCAATGCAAGTTACCTGAACCGAAGCGTCAGGTGTTCAAACCTCCGAGTTTGAGCAGAATACACTGGGAACTTGATGAAAACTCGGCAGTCGAGGAGCAGATTTTCTCAGCCGTCGATGTCTTGCACACATTTTCCCCCAAACAAATCCAAACAATACAGCTAAAGAAACCTAAACATCACAGTTTTTAATGAAAAGAAACAATCATTTTTTCCAGCAAATTCCTTCATGACTCTTGCAGTGAACAATGCTTTAGAGAATGACAGGAACTTTCAATGCTCGACTACCTTGAAACAGAGCTCACCTTTCCTGAGTTTCAGCTTCTATTGCCGGAGAACTCAGGGGGTCGTTATTGGAATCGTTAAATCATTTATGTCAACACTTGGGCAGTTGGGATGTTTGTTTTCAAGAACTGTTCAAGTTTTATGTGTGCGATATTTACAATAGCAAACAACTAGTTGTATATACACTAGCATTTGTTGATTGTTTATTTAACACTATATTTTCTGTTTGATTTTATCACCGGGTCTAACTTAAAAGGCAACAAGGATTCTATCTTCCCACAGATATCATTTCAATTTCACAGAACCACACAGATTCTTGTTGTGGGGAGGGTCTTACCATACAGTACTAGTAGCTTCATGTTGGGATCCAAGTCCATTACGTCAACTCTTCATCTTTGGGCAATGCATTTTTCAGGCTCCGACTAGCCAATCTTCCAGCGGAGAAGGTGCGACCCCTCTGCCGATTGTTCTGAAAATGGGTAGTTCAATTCGGTCAGATGGGAGGCCAATTACCTCCCCCCCGTTTGGTTGGGAAGATTTGGTTTGCGAACCTTTAAACCTTTCTGAAGCCTTGCATTTCGATGCAGAAATCCGCAGGCACCACACCTTTCCTGCTTATCTGTGCACGCATGCTTGGATGCGTTCCTGGCCAAGGCAATGCTTGATATGTTTGTCGGTGATCATGAGAATGAAACTTCGTGATCATGTCAGCATCTTTGTCACCGATTCTTGTCATTGAATCACATCAGAATGTGATTGTAACTAGGCCCTTTGAGTTCTTCCAAAAAAATTGGGTTCCTTTAATAAAAGACCCTTGGGTTTGAACAGGTTTTTCTTCCGGCCGTGGAGTCCTCGTGCCTTGGATTTTGGCCACGATTGATCCAACCTTTGGGACTTCACGTGGAGACTCGTTGGTTGCCCAGGCAATCCAGGATAGCTCCTGAACCGAAGGACCTGGAGATATCTGCAGATCCGGAAGAAACAAGGAGAGATTTTTTGCAACAAAAAAACCGAAGGTGGTGTTGTTTTTATTGTGATGAACATCGATTTTTGTTGCGTCTAAGGTAGATAATATAGGTATATGCTATACATGTACATGTAGAATCTAATATCTACGGTAATAGATACATGCTTCTGGAAGATTCCAAAGTTTCACCGAATTTTTGGTTTCCCGGAAAATCGAGCCCAGGACGTCAACGGCAGCTGAAGGAGAAGTTGAGGTTGGGGCCTCCCAGACATGAAAGGAACAGTTTATAACAAAAGTTCTTATGACTTACCCTCCTGGGAACTAACGTATCCCCTTTGAAAGACCTTTTCAAGATGATCTTCCTTTGGTTTAGGTGGGATGTGTTAGTTTCCTGGAGGCTATTCCCTTACCATACACAAATTTGGAGTTGTTTTTTCTTTTGACAACTTTTGACATGTTTGACATTTGCTTTTTTTTTGGCCGAAACTTGTCTAATCCAAAGACCTTCGACCTTGAGATTCGATGTGTCATCGTTCAGAAATCTTACGTACGACAGGCGGAAAAAGAGGAGCTTCAACCTTCCTTTTGGCCCGGGAAACCCAGAGATTTTCTGAAGATTTTTGTTCCAACAAGTCCATTTGGCTGGCTGGATTTATGATTTTACATGTTTTTTTTTTTATTTTTTTTTTTGCATTGTAAAAAAGGAGTTAACAGCGTCAAATCTCGGGGGATTGATTCAATGTAAATTATGATAATAATGATGTGGTAAACAAATGTTGCATGGGTATTAAGTTGAATCAGTTGTTTCATATCTATAACTTGACATTTTTTTTTGTGGAGTTTTGATTGTTGTTGAATGAGGTTTGGATTTTGTGACCCTTATCATTTGGATATAGCTGCTACTGTTCGGGATCCTCAGTTGCCATGCCTCCAGTTCTTCGTTCGCGAGATGGGCGTGGCCGGGTCCGTTCAGCCCAGGTTGCTCCAAGATCATGGCCACAGAGTTACACAGATGAAGTGCCCTTCTCAGGGATTGATGAGGAGATTTTTTGTTGGTGATTTGGGTGTTGTAAGTTGATTTTTTTTGCGTTTTTGGGTTGCAATAGTTTCACATTGGAACTTTGGAATTTTACATGGATTTGTTGTTTGAATGTATCTACTATTTGATGTAAATGTAGTATCTATCATATATGTTATATATAATATATATGTATACAGATATTAGTTGATGATAATATGATGATACAAGGACAGGTTAGTTTCCTGGAGGGTAATCCTACAAGCTTTTGGCTTAAAACACCTTGTGCGTTGACTCCATACTTTGGCTTCGGCTTCTATCAAGGTATTGGATTGGTGAAAAGAGATTCACGACGCCAGTGTCGCTGGATCTCATGTACACATGCATTTTGCCGGGAATGAAGAACGTTCCTGGTACTTCACTCCACAAAAAGTGGAAACAAGAATCCATAAAATAACTGTCACTTGTTCCAACTTAACTCGCCAGACTTTGAATATGTGTGAATGTTTTGTTTTTTCCATGATTTTCCATGATGTATTTTTCATTGATTTTTCCATATTTTTCAAGCCACCAGGCTACTTACTCCACACTTTTTGTTTGCTGATCTTGGTACCAGCTCTGACTTTACAAAAAAAACGCAGTTTAGAAATAAGCATCGTGGCATCACAGCAAATGCTGTGAGTCGCAAACGGGTTCCACTTTTGAAAAATGACGAAATGCCAGCAAAAGACGTGTGCAACCATGAAATCGGTGTGCATTCAGGTCATAAGACGTTTGATTCACATCATGTCAAGGATGATTAACTCCTTCTCCACCATGTCCAGCAATAGCTAATGAGGAATGTCATCTTTTGGGTAAATGAATATGAATTAGCCAACTTGGCTCAAAGGCACTCTTCAGCAGATTCGTGAAGGCGACCCTTCACCATGCCATCTTCACATGAAAAAATTGCCATGTCGTTTGATACGACAAAAACCTATGAAGCAAACATAGATGATGAGATTCCCTTATCAGTCAGCAATTTTTTTCATCCTACCACTTGCATTGATAGATCGTCAATGGCAAGCAACCCAGCCCAACCAGTTGAAGAAGGCTGACAAAAAATCAGCAGTTTTACAACATGGGCTTTGGTTGTTTTAATGTCAGGGACCCCGTGTGATAGCCAGGGTGTGCCTGTGTTGCCAGGATTTACCCCAGAGTTTTTGAAGATGCTGATTGCAAAACGAGAGGAACAGGCCCGAAAAATAATGCCGTAAATGATCATGATCAAGGATGATCATGAATGATTTAAGTTCCATGCCGCATCACCAAAAAACGGTTGAACGGTTGTGGCAACAAGGCTGCGCTCTTGGAGACTTTGTGTGAAAGAAAGGAAGAACGAGTTACGCAGCTCCAAAGTCTTCTTCAGGACAGGGATTTTTTTAAGGTCCATAAAGCAGGGGTCAAGTAATTCATGTGAAGGTTTTGATTTGGAAATGTCTTGTTTTCAGATGCTGCGAGATGTTCGTGAAAAGGTGAGTCAAATGATGGTTAGCTGATGACTTCACTTGAGGATTTCCTGCACAAATTGCAGCTGGGCCGAAGGCTTAAGGCTTTGATGAAGTTGAAACATGGCGATTGGCTGTTGAAATCTGTTGAAACTTTTGACGTCCAGCAGTTGTTTGGTGGATTTTTATGGATAAATTTGGTGTCGCGGAAAGGATATACCAACTGTGAACGGCCTAAACTTGGGCTCAAGTTTATGTTTCCGCAGTTTTGAGTGGTAACATCTTTTTGTCGCTTTGGTCGGAAAATGTCTGAGCGGCCCGTAATCGATCAAGGTGATATCATTATGGAGGGTGCTCTTGTGAAGCAGTCGAAACATCTGATGCGATGGCGGAACCGTTGGGTTGTCCTTACACCAGAATTCCTTTGCAGCTTCAAATCTCAGGGCGATACAACTCCCACAGAATGTGTTCACTTGAAAGAGTGTCAGTGTATCAAGGGTGCTGAGCAGATCACGGGTAAGGAAAATTCATTCACCCTTATGTCTCTCGACCGGGCATTCCTGTTCATTGCATCGTCTGCAAGGGAACGAGAGAAGTGGCTCTCTGTGATTGGAAAGCAGCTTGTCCGTCCTAGCATGCTGATTGATGAGGACAGCGGCGACTATAACTAGTCCAGCCAATATGTTCAAATGATTTTATTTTCCACCAAAAGGCGTCAAACATTTGCCAATGTGTCGAGACCTGTTGCCAAAGTCGGGTTTCGGCCAGTGCAGAAGTGTTGCCAAAGGGGCTTAGCATTTAGCAGCTCCAGATTTAGTTGCTTTATTTCTGGCAGTTCGACAAGTCCTTGTTGTGACGAACTGTCAAAGGTTGTACATCAGCCAAAAAAGGGAGATTGACATAAAAAGTGCAGTAACTGCGTTTCGGTTTCCGAACTTTGCTCACCTCCTTACTCAAAAAGTGCTTTTACATCTGCCACTTTTTGAAAGCTTTACCAAGTCTGCAAGATTCAGCCCCCATTGAAAATTCTCCCATGAGGCCAAGATCTCTATAAAGCACAGCAGCAGGTAGCGAAAAAAAACAAAGATATGCGTTAATTACACCCCTGAAGATTAACAAATCGAACCTGAAAATGATGGTTTGGAAGATGATGGATTCCTTTTCCAGGGGTGTATTCTCAGGTTCCATGTTAATCTTCCGGGGTGTGATATTTTGAATGCCTCTTGTTGTTGTGTTTTTTTCTGTTGAGATTCTGGATTTGCAGGTGATCGATGTTCAGCAACATAAAATTCAGCAGCTTCAAAATGCACTAAAGGCCTGGAATTTCGAAAAATCAACGTGTTTTCTTGTGTTAGAATCGTTTTTGGAGGTTTTTTAAATTAAAAAATAACTCAGACTCGGCCTTTTAAATCGCTGGGTAGAAAAACGTGTGAACATTTGGCAGCAGTTTGCCAGGCTGCTGCTGTCATTGAAGCTGTCCAAATCTCAGCGATTCTATTGGCCGGTGTGAAGGTTCCCCGCCAGGGGACAGGGTTCGCCCCCCCTGCCAACATTGGGTATCTTACCAACCAATTGTTGGGTATCTTAGTTACACCCGAAAGAACATTAAAAGGAACCCCAAAAAGGATGGTTTGGTTCAGATGATTTTCCGAAATTCAAACAGTTCTTCGAGGCCTGCGATGCGAATGCTGCTCAAGCGGCAGCTGGCGCAAGGGCAGCGGCTCTACAAAGAAGTGCTCAGCAGACAATGACAACGTCCCCAGAATCGTGAAGGTGCGAGTGATCTGAGGACATTCTGAGGACATGAGAGTTTGATCAAAGGTACTGAATGATTCAACAGATTTCCATAGATTGTACATATGATATGTACATAAACGATTGTATATTTACGTATATTTATTTCAAAATATCATGCACGTACACCGTTTTGCAAGAGTTTTGAGGTTGGAAAATCGACTTCACAGTGTCACTTGTGTTTTTTTCCGTGTTTTTTCCGAATGAAACATTTTCATACATTTTGAAGAAAGGAATTCCTCGGGTATTCACCATGCATTCAGGGAAACTCAGAAAGATGGTGACATCCGTGGTTCTTGTAGACAACTGGATCACGATGTGAAGACCACTTTGTTTGTTTCGGTTCTTGAGGCCATTCATGTCTTGGTAGTAAGTGGTCGAACAAAAAAGGAGCTGGGGAAGATGTTACCCTACCTGAAACTAACAATTCGCACTCGAAAATGGATGGTTAGAAGATGATCCGGCTTCCTTTCGGGATGATTTTTTCTTCCTGGCAGGTGCTACTGCATATTAATTTCAGCCCGAAAGCCTGGGGAAATGATCCAATTTGACTTTAGCATATTTTTTCAGATGGGTGGGGGTGGTTCAACCACCAACTACAGTAACAAACAGCAATTTACTAGCCAGAACCTGGGACGTAATGTATATAACACCCTGTTCAATGATGGGGATACACTACAAATCTCAACTGTTTTTCTTCCAAACATCAACATCAATCACTTCATGACCCAACCAAAAATTCTAAGGGAAGTTTCGCCGTTTGGCAAACTTGTCGCCGGACGTTTGGTCCACATTTTCTGCTGCTGCTTTTCGAGGCGAGGGTTCAATGATGGGATTCCCTTTCCAGAAGCTGATTTTCAGGTTCCATGTTAAACTTCAGGGGTGTAAGTAACCATTTGAATGTTGTCAAGAAAAAACATTCGTTTTTTTTGTGTAAAGGAGATGTTCAATACGTAGATGTTGAATGGGTTCCGAATCGAATGTTATGTACAAAAACGGCAGTGCTCAACTCCAACACTGGTGTGTATGAGATGTTTTTCAGACCATTGTCCTGGACAGGTTCTGAACGAGGAGCGGAACGAATAGCAAGATTCTGTCATGTCTTCAGATTCTTGCTACACAGGCATCAAGTTGAAGGAACTTCGATGGCAAATTGATTGGGATGAATTGGGTTTGTTTTCACCAGGAGGCCTGCAAAATAACGTCATGATGGTCGTGGTCATGGAACACAAACGGGTACCACCGGCATAGTTTGCGCATGGTTAGACGCGTTTCCAAAAACTGAAGTAGACTTCCCATCATAAAAAGGATCGAATTATATAGATGGGGAGGTGAGGTATTTGGAATTGCTTTTCAGCTTTCAAGCCATTCCTAGGATTGTACATATGTGGTACATCTGTCCCCGAAGACTTTTGACCGGAAGTCTTAGGAAGGTTCATCAAAGATTTGGTGTTTGCATGTGATCATTGACAACACATTGACCACTGAGAAATTTCAACGAAAATCCAACAATTAATTTCAACGGAAGGGTTTATGCACCACAATACACCCAAATTGTGGATGCTGGTTTGGCACTTTTTCTATCCCTGCCATCCATCACTCTGCAGTTTTGAATCAACTCAATAATCATCTTGGAGAATCACAAATCAATTTGATATTCTATGAGTGTTTTTTTTCCAGGATGGTTTCGGATGGTTTGGAACATAATCGATGTAAGGTATGCTTAAAAAAAAATCAAAAAAACACCCCCCCCCTATTAAAAAGAAAAACTACAGTACACCCATGAAAACCAAAATGCCATTGGAACATCCCTCGTGTTCAAATGGTGGATTTTCCAAGTTCTAGATTTCACACCATGGATCCAAGTTTTTCCAAAAGATTAGGGAGTCGCTCCGGCAGTCATGGGATAATTTCCAATCTACTACCATGGCGGCAGTTGATCCAGTAAAGCATGGAGACTTTGAAGGGAAAGTGTTGGTCATGGGAGAAAATCTCAAAACACCTATGCCAGGAATGAAGAACTTCTATCAACTATTCACCATGTTTATACCTGGACCTTCGGGGTGCCAAATGGATAGGAATTCGGATACCTTCTTTTCGCAATTAACTAAGGGTTTAAACACCAGCCATTGGAGGGTGCTGGTATTCAGCCCAGGATCCCCACAGCTTCGCGGACTTGTGCAGAGATGCGGTTCCCGGTTCCGCAGAGGAAACCCGCAACGCGCATCGTTATGCGAAAAGGTGGGAAGGGACGTGTTGGCCAAAGGGAATTGACAGCCGAGTTCCAGGGTTGTCAATTGCACATGGCAATCAGGTTGGCCATTTGGCAGCGCTAAACTCGGGACCCTGTGCCATTGTGGTTCAAGCGTTGAGCCATAGTGTAATAGGATATCTACATGCCATCATGCGCTAGCAGTCAGCTTAACAGATCCGCTGTTTTCTTGGGATTTCAGCTCTGAAAAGATGCAGCTGAAACGCCTGCTTCAGATTAGTGAAGAGCCACGAAAACGCCGCTCAAGCCGCTAATGGCACGACACAACTTGGTAGTCTCCTTTTGGTCATATCTTGACATCTACCTCTAATGGATGTGACATAGTGACGCATTCATCCATCCAAAACAAACATCACATTATTCACAACATGAAAAACAACATATCTTCGTGTCCTTGGGTCCACCACACCGTTTCTCCGACAACGTACATTTTCCCATGTCCAGCCAAGGTGGGAGAATTTTTCACCAAAAAAAACCGTTGGCCCATCCGTTTTTTTCAGGTCTATCCGAAGAACATTTCGAAGCTTCAAATGTAGAAGTCCAAGGTCAAGAACCGACACCAGAATCTACAGGAGAAGTTGGAATGTTCAGAATTTGTTGTTGAAGTCTTTGAAGATGAACATCTGAACAATTTCAGAAGGAAAAACGGTATATTATCTTAATATACCTGGAGTCGCTCTGTTTTGTTGCGTCTCAGTTTTTTGTTTCACCTTTTTGCCCGAAGAAATGTATTGTTTCTTTTCCTCGGAAAAGATTCTCACCAGGAGGAGATGAAGCTGGAGATCGCGATCGAAAACCTAAGGACATGCTGAAAGACTCGATACAGAGTGATGATGTTTGTGCAAATTTTCAACTGTTCCGGATTTGAGAAACTGCAATTTAAGTTTTGAAACTAGATATTCAACATGAGAATCATAATCTTATTCAATGACCAGTTTCACTCTTTGAAATCAATAATGTCAGAAGATGTCACCCATCATCATTGCAATAAAATTCGCAGGGTGGCCGAAGAGGAAAAGGCGAGGGCAAATCATATCACATTTCGGGTAAACGGATACGTTGGTTATTAGCAAAGTCTCGCTAGCACTTGTTTCATGCAAGATTCTGCGAGTGTCCAAACTTTGAGTCTGGAACAATCATTGAGATCCTGGGATCAATGCCAGGTGGAGGAGGAAAACATGGCGGAGGTCAAAATGGATCGAACGGAAATTGGCACAATGGAGGAGGAGTTGCTGCTGAAATCGTCCGATATGATGAGCCAATAAGAGACTCTGTGGTGGCGGTTTCAAATATTTTGTATTTTCCATCCCCTATTTGGGGAAGATTCCCATAGATGGGTGGTTGAAACCACCAACCAACCGGGAGACCATGCAAGGATTGGGGGGGGGGGATCCCATCAAGGAAATGATGTAATTTGACATGCCAAAATGTTTGCAGGGTGAATATTGAATATGGTTGACAGTTATTTTCCCCCCAAAGAATCATGAAAATCAAAGATGTAAAAAAATAACTTGTGGTTTTATCCCACTGGTCCTTTGAACTACCCACTATTTTGGATAAACTATGGATAAGTAAGTATGTAATAGAATATGTCTTATTCTACGTTATCGTCCGGTCAACGCCGAGAGTTTACGCTGTTTCGATTCTTTGATGCCTTGAAGTTAGGAGGAAAAGGATCCCATTCCAACGGTGGTGGTGGTGTCTACCTGAGAGCTCTCAGCTTTGAGCATCCTTGGATTCAAGGATTTGGTCCAAACAAAAAAATGACAATTAGCACATGTCGGTATGAAGTGAATTCATATAAAGTTTCATTAAAGGTATGCATTTTGTTCAGAGGCCAAATTCGACCCTTGATCCTGGGAGAAGCTCCGCAGGCAGGGGATGGATGGAAATGCATGTGAAAGACAACTGACTGTGGATGGAAATGTGGCTTGAAAAAAATCCATTTGGGTCAAAATAAGATCCGGAAAAGGATGAAGTGCATAAGCTGACTTGAATTTAGAGACTTATAATATATAAGTTAAACCATGATATTCTCAACAGCTCATGTTTCAAATTTGAGAGCTTTCCATGATACTGAACCAAATGTCCCATTTCTTCCTGCAGGTACGACTAAAAGAAGCGAGCCATCTGAAAGGTTTCCCTCGACATGTTTCTTGGAACGAGGTTCGCCATCCATCGATCCGGATCCATGTTGCGATGCCATGACAGGTGCTGCTGAACATTGTATCCTTTGTTGGGAGGCACCATGGCTCATGATGGCTCCAATGGCCGATGTTGAAGACATTTGGTTGGTAGATTCCTGGTAGCAGCAGTTGCAAACACTGTGAGTAACTGAAAGGAGCAGCCAACCTATGTAAGCATTGGACGTTGCAGGCCAGGCTTCAGTAGAAAACATTTGAGAACATTGGTGCACTTCATTTGACCTTGGACAATGTCAATTTTATTGAAGTTGACTGGTGCAGGCATGCGGAGGTTTGTTGGGTTTGCACACTTCGACTACGGTTTCTGAACCAGGAGCTCATGACTTGTATGACCAGGTAATGTGTAAAACCCCAAGCAACATGTGGAATGGCGGCTTTTTTGGCTTTTTAAGTGACAGGACACAAGGTGTCCTTTGTGCAATGAGGAACTTGGAGAGGTTCCGAACGCTTAGACATTCACATTCAAACATTCATTCAATCGCATTCTACTTGAATCACATCCAACTTCAACCACATTCTACTTCCATCACATTTCTTTAGTCACATTATGAATCTTCATGTCGTTGGAAAACCGCGTGCCAATCTTCAGGTTTTGCTGACCAACGACACAACAGCTTCTGTGGACTCTATGGACTGCCAGCGGTTGAGATTGGTTCAATGGTAATCGACATGGAAAACTGAGAGGTTGAACTGAAATGAACTGAACATATATGAAACGTATATGTAAGAAAATGTAAGAAATTCAACCAGAGTTTGTATATTCTATACAACCAATCTTTAAGTCTATATATCATGTAATGCAATGCAATGTAATGTTTAGGAACTTGTTTGAAGGTTGGTTCACGAAAGTCTTTCATTTGGAAAGGATCTTGTTGGCCTCAACCACGAAGACCCTTGGATCTACTTTGCAGACGATATCATCCGTCAAGATCCTCAGAGCATCAAATAGTGTTCGATGTTTTTCACTATGAAACTCGCAATTCTTGAAGCTTACAGTCAACACTCAAGTGTTTCATAGTGTTTCACCAGTCAAAGATATAATATAGATTGTAAATTTTTAAGATGTTTTCATATTTGAACCGTCCATTTCCTTCCAACTCCAATGAACTTTTTTGAAATCATTTCAAAAACACACTTGATTGACCCCAACGGACCGGTGGAGTGCGGGGGACTGCCAATCTTCGGTGTTTCACCGTTTCACCCGTTTCACCGTCGTTCCATTTTCGAGGTCGAGCAGTCTTGCAGCTCTTGGGATATCGATGTCAAATTGAGCGTCCGGGACTTGGGTCTGAACGGCATCGGTGCCTGGATCAAAACATCCATAAATAAAACTCCCAGAATGTATCACACCTATTTTAACCATGTCATGTACTATGTCATGGTGAATTTTTGGACCCTCACAAAAAAAAATCAAAACCCATCTTTTATGAAGCAGTTTCTTGTTTTATACGTAGTTTTTGGGGTGATGTTTCTCAATTTTGCGACGTTCAAATTCAAGAGATCTATTCATCTCTTAGATCTGAGGCTGTGCTCAAAAAGATTCTGCTTTCACGACTCTCAGACAGTTGGAGGAGTCTGAATGTATACGTTGATGTTTCACCGTAGATCATGAAAGATCTACAATGATCAGTTTACAGTTGATTTTCATGGTTCATGTTGCAAGATGTTGTAAGTTGTACATTGTATGTTCATTATTGATTATTAATCTATACTATACATTGTATTAAGATTCAGATTTAAATCTCATCATCATTTTTCCTCTGATGGCAACCTTGTTGCTTTCTTCAATGTTGCAGGACCATTTGTGGTATTCTCATTGGCGACAGCTCTGCCGAGTGTGTTTGCATGACAGGCCAACTTCCATAGCGCCCAACCGTCAGTGCTGCATCTGATGTTTCACGACCCCGCGACCGGTAGGTCTGCATTTGTTTGTGAGCAGCGGGTCTGCGGCCTTAAAAAGGCTGTGAGACATTCAGAAATCTGGTTTGGCATTGGAACAGGTTTATTTGCACATTGGAAAAACAAAAATCACCAAATTCTCGACCTGATAGAGGTATACCAATCACAAATGGTACACATATTATTTTATGGCGCATCTATGTGTATGACTACCACCATGGTGAATCATCTTTGCTGTGAGTTCCGCCCACCATTTTTCAAGGTCTATGCTTCAAAGGATATCGATCGGCACTATCGGCACGGCGATCCAGCTGATCTGAAACTCGGCATTTTAAGGCTACACCACCGCTTGAGACTTGAACCTGAAAAAAGACCCCCACAAAACACGAGAGAAATATTAGGAGAAATAACAGGATAAACCAAAAATCAGGGAGAAAGGAAGTATGAAAATGATGAAACTCGGAAGTCCATATTTAAACACTTTAAACAAAAGCATTGAACATCCATGGACATTGCTGGAAACTTGCGGAAACTGACAGACAAACCTATTGAAATTCATGACACGTGAGATGCAGTTTCTTTGCTCAAGGTATTGGAGTCATTGGACCTCCATTAAGCTTGCAAGTACGGGATGTTGCATGTTGTTGCCAACTAATCCATGAATATTGCTGAGATCAGTTTGAAACAGAAACTATTCCGCATTATCATGCATCCTCATGGATCACGGATCATGGATTGTATGTTCGAATTTCAACTTCGTTGGAACAGGTTTGGATACACAAATAGCAGAGGAAATAAGATTTTGAATGATAAGGCTGCTAAGACTTTGATATTTGTTTGGGAAGCTCACAAAGTAGAGCGATGCAGTGGACATCTTCACGGCAGTTGGTGCCAATGCCATGATGCACCATTTTACAGCTTTGATTGCAATCATTTCGTATACGAAGGCTTCAGAAGATGCTATCTTGGCGTGGCATGATGAACAAAATTTGAAAGAAATCGCCAGCTCTCCACGAATATATCAGTTAGATGATTTCCTTACTGCTTCTGAATGCGAGATTTTGAGAGATCATGGTGCACCTGGTTTAGAGCCGTCCTTGACGATTGATAGGAGCTCTGGTAAGGTGGTTCCTGATCCAGTTCGAACAAACATGCAGATGTATGTTTCCATGAAAGACAGCTTGGAACATCCTTTCATTAAGATTCTAGTCCGTCGACTCTATAAGCTGGCACGGATGCCTTTGGGACATGGTGAGCGAATCCAGATTGGACGATATCGTATTGGTGAGAAATACGATTGTCATTTTGACTCGGAACTGCGACAAGGTGTGATTCGTTCTGCCACCATCATTGTATACTTGTCAGATGTTGAAGGTGGTGAGACTCTCTTCCCCATGGGTCAGGATTGCCATATATTAACCGACTGTTGCACAACAAATGCTACGAATTCTGTTGAGAATGTTATGAAACGTGTACATCCAAAGAAGGGACGTGCAATGTTATTTTTCTCACATGATTTGGATTCCAAATTGAATCCTAATGCAGTCCACTGCTCTTGTCCTGTGGCTTCTGGAGAGAAGTGGATTCTACAAGCGTGGTTTAGAAGCCAATTGTACGATGAATCCCCACATAATCCGATCACTGGTGATGAATTTGCTGAGCTCTAAAGAGGCGTTAAAAAAGTGAGAAGACTTCAACATTGTGATTGCCTACTGTGGTGAACTGTTTTTGTTGAGATTTGTAAAGAACACAAAAATTATGAAATTATAAAATTGACCTTAACTCCATACAGTAATGATGTACAAAATTTGTTCATGTTTAAATTACTTTATATTTATTTTACTCCTGAAAAATCCATGATTCAAGACAGCAAGTTGACATATCGCACAACTTGGCATCACGACTTGACCTGTCCCAAGGATGAACCAACGTGCTATGCCCACGGTGCCAGCGCATCCACAATGCCAGTTCTGTAAACAAAGGTGCGGTGCTGTCGAAACCACCTGGGGGGAAGAGATGGATACCCTGAAGATACGGACTCCACAGATAGCCATGCAATGCCACAGTTTTATCGTATCCGTATCCGTAAACCGTAAACGTTAAATTAAAATTTTTTGAAGCAAAATTGAAAGTTCAGGTTCTTCAACGAAGAGAGCTTACTCGCACATATGTACAGGAGGCCCGATTTTTCAAGGTGCTGCTTTTGGTAAGCATTTTTCCCATCCATCTTTATGCAGCGGGCGATGCTTTCTTGAAAAAATCCCAGGCACGTTGTATGCCAATTGTGCGACTCTTTGGGACAGAAGAATCAGTTTTACTTGAATTTGAAGTGCTTCAAACTCAGCTTTCAGCTGACTGACTGAGACCCTTTCTTTTGGTACCAGCATTGAATCTATCTTTGTTTGCAAAAGAATTTTTTGCAATGCTGCAAATGGAACTAAGGCTTATCTCGTCATTATCAAGAGAGACATTATGTTTGCGCACATAAGGACGTTCCATTTTTTTCGAATCTGCCTCTGAGTTGAGTGTGGGTGAAATTTCCATCAGTCCATCCTTGGCGCTCAGAGGACTGTGAACATGGCGGATATCGTCAAACAGCCTTTGCTGAAGAAAGGGAACGATGCTCAAAAAAACATGTGTTTTTGCATTTTTTTTGAAGCCATGTTACACAGTTCCGGAAAAAATCTTCACGAAAGATTCAGGCCTTAATTGAGCACTACCAGAAGGCCCACAATCAAACCTTCAAAGATGAAAAGGCTGGCCCACTGACTGATACATATTGCAGGTATACAATGGTATACAACAAATTGTTTGTGTGTCAATTTGCTGAGGGAAGAACAAAGCTCACCATGGGTTATATTGAAGAGGCGGCGGCTTTGGAAAAACCCACTTGAAACTTGAAACACTTCCCCCGTGAGACTCCCATCCAACGAAAAATGTCCACCGAGAGGAAGACCGAGAAGGCAACCGAAGACGAAAAGGCTCAGGCGGGGAAGGCACAATGAAACACTGAAAGATTTTGATCCACGACCCTAGTTGCAGGTCGTGGCTCTGCTGAAGATGGGGACCCTGTACAGTTTAGATGGCCGTAGGAACCTGAGCATTTCCCAGCGAAACGGAAGAACATGATACAGGTATGAATCATTGAAAAATAGAAGCATGATTTAAGAAATATAAGAAATATATGATTATACATTATAAGAAATACATTATATATATATATATTTGAAACTAATTTGAATTCCGAAGTGCCATGCAGGTATTTGGGGTTTTCCATGATACTTCCGGTGGGTTTCAACCCGCATCTGACATGGATTTTTGACGTATTTTTGTAAGGTCAAATGCAGAGCCAGTGGACTACAATGACCACAACGCTGAGGTGGCTGTTCAACCAAAAAATATCAAACAATCCTGGTTTGTCCTTTTTTTTTCCAGTTTTTTTTGTGGCACATTTCTTGAATTAATTACTTTTTGCTTGGAAATCTTGTCTTTGATGACTTTGATGTCCAGTTTTTTGGGCATATTGTTTGAAGTTACTGACTTTTGATTCAAAAAACAACATGTTGAAATAACTTGGGAGGCTGCCAGCAGCGAGGCGAGGCGATGTTGGTCGAAATCCAACCATTCCACGGATATCTATGTTAATATATGTACCTTAAGGTCAAAATAGATGGCACAGATACCAAAAGGTGGGTTAGGGTTAAGGGTGTTTTTATAAACCAAATATGTTGGGACTGTGCCATCTACTTTTTGAGATTACTGTATGCGGGTAGATCTAAATCTGAATCACNATCACATTCACTTTTTTTTGAATTCAGTAGCCATTTTGGTGTTCAAGCCCTGAAGTCAAGTCGCCATCATTCTGCTTGGATTTTTTAGCTTCCAACCATGGCAAGTTCCACCCCAAGAGTTTCTCGTGTTGTTCTCATGATCTTGGCACTTTACTGGATGGTGTTGCTTTGGTCACGACCACAATGGTCTTTTGCTGGAAAGCTGCCAAAAGTATCCATTTCACCTGTGGCATGGCAAGAGTTCAATCGTTTGAGCAGGAAGAACGGTTGCACAGCTCAAAATGCTGTAGGTGTCTTCTATGCCACACAGACAGGTAACACCGAAACTGTAGCATCCATGATTGGTGAAGCAACAGGTCTCGAAGCTTCAGATTATGATGGGGAAGATTTTGCAGACTTGGACGGTGTAATCGCAGGTTGTCCAACCTGGAACACTGGAGCAGATGAATATCGATCTGGTACAACTTGGGATGATTACTTGGAAACCATTAAAGAGTATGATCTTAGTGGCAAGGTTGTAGCTGTTTTTGGTTGTGGTGACTCTCAATCCTATGGTGATAATTTTTGTGATGGCATTGAAGAACTTCATAATGCCTTTCAAGCAGCAGGTGCCAAGATGGTGGGATATGTGGATGCATCTGGCTATACCTTTGAGGAATCTAAAAGTGTGAAGAATGGGAAGTTCATGGGCCTCCCCTTGGATGAAGACAATGAGGGCGATATGACTGATGGTAGAATCTCTGCATGGCTGGAGCAGTTGAAATCCGAAGGTATGCCTTTTTGATCCTTTACCTACCAGGTATCCTGTTGCAGGCAAACATGCTATTGCCAGTGGAGTGCAAAACGAAAAATCCCATGGCAAAACCGCGCAATCTCCAATTACAGTCGGTTGATTGGTTGCGTTTGAAGGCGACGATTTCAGAATGCAAATTTTAATTTTTGATACAAAGCAGCCCATGAAAATTGCTTTGTATGGATTTGTACATTGACAGCTTACACTTCGACTTGTATAGATTTGTATGTGATTTGTAGGTCCAGGTTCGCTGTCATGAATGATCGGAATTGGTCAAAACTAGACTTGGTCCAATCGAGACACTATAGTCAGAATGAGCAAAAAAGAAAAATCACCAACAGGGTGACTTGGCCCACTCCGTTTGGAAGGTTGATGTGATGTTTCAACAATTTTCAACGATAGAATGTGTGTGTTTCATTGTCGCTGTTTGGGGAGCAGGACCGTGGCGAGTATTACAATCGTTATCCCACCCGTGACATTGTGCCGGTGCGAACGGAAGGAGGTCTGGTTGGACTTGTTTTTGACACTCTCTTGCATTGCAAAAAGCTACCTTTCCCTGTCATGCTGCAGGATATCGGCGTGTAAACAAAGCAGAGGGTGAGAATCCTGAGGCGAAGTGGTGTAATCTTTTTACTCTTATCTACTTGTTCATGGGAATAGAATGAAAGGGAAAATCGCTTAAAACACCAAACTCAATGCACATCTTTCAACATCTTTCAACGCTGCATAGCGTCACACAGCAAACCAAAACACTCCCAGATGATACATCTCATTATACCTATTTTCAGGGTGAAGATGCTGGCGATGCTGGCGATGAAGTTGTGGACACGGCACCACCAGGACTGTGCTGGGAAACAACATCTATCAACAATGTGGGTGGCCATCTTGGTGGGTCCTCCCTGCAAGAAAACCATAGAAAACCCCTCCAACTTGAGGATGGAAAGCAACTTGAAAGAGACAGATTTGCTGCCAAGTTTGAGTTTCGCCACCGTCGATTTTTTTTTCGAAAAAAAAAAGCAGGAAAAACCTATGGGGAATCTGTCACCGAGGTTCGGTTGGGGCAAACTTGCAGAACAAAAACACAAAACTCACGGATTTTCCGTTTGATTCATGGTCATGAGATACAATTTTATGCAAGAAAGAGATGACTGGGTGAAATTTTGTGTGTGTGTGTGTTGTTTTTTGTGAAGATTTTGCATTGTAGCATTTTGCACTTCGGGATTTTGACCAACCAAGTTGCTGTATGTCAGGAGACGAAGTTGCTGCCGAAAATGGAACAGTTGAGCATAGATTGCCATGGCCTTGTCGAAGACAACTTGAAGATACTTGAAACATCATTTATATTGATTCCTTATCAAGGATACAAGAAAGCAGTGCAATATAAACGTTTTTTTGGCTTAGAAAAGACAGTGATATCACGTTTGATATCACCCGCAAAGGTTGGGAGAAAGGGCCCAAAAAATTCAGGGTGACTGATCTCAACATTATTTCAAATGAGTCCTGTGTAACACTGAAGTTGGAAAACAAGTAGATCCAAGGTGCTTTTGGAGCAGAAGGTCGCAACGGGGCCCATGAGCTCAATAGCATTGATGGAATCGGGAAGTTAATTGAAGTCAACCTCCAAAAGTTTCACATATAGTAGGGAATCCTTTTACATGGATCATCCCAAGGACCACTTTTGTGTGTTGGTCTTGAACTCTTGCAAGGTATTCGGCATTTGAATACTATTTACTATAGTAACACCTTTGGACAATTGATGGTAATTTGTTTCTCATTCTCCCAAATGTCATGCAATGCAGTCCCAAAACGGCCTTTTTTTCGAGTTTCCCGCCTGCGTTTGAGGCTCCCAGTTGCCTAAGTGCCTTGCATTCAGCCTTACAAGCTTTGGTCACGGAAAATGAAGCTGACATTGAAGGCGCAAAGCCGCAACCTTTGTGAAGTGGTGATATCTTTTTTTTTGCGATGATGTCGTTCGAACATTCTCACTTAAATACATAGTACTAATTTAATACATAATGAAAAACTTTCATCCATGATTTCATGTACAGTGCATCCAGCTGGCATCACCGCCGCTGTTACTAACCCAAGGGCGCCCTTTCGAGCTGTCAAAAAGGTACCGATCTTTTGCTCTGCTGCCTAGCAGAATTTGATGGTAAGCGGAGCTTGGCATTTGTGCTGAGCTGCTGCTGGTGGTTGCATCGCAGCCGCTCCTTTGGCGCTACTACTTCCCTGGTGGTTCCTTTGGTGGCCCCACTGGATTGCTTGGACCCGCTTTGGCCGGTCCCCAGCTACGTGATCTTGGAGCCCTACTACAAGATCTCGCACCACGATGGCTTCAGGCACATCGAGGTTGGATTGTGACAGGTACGGAGTACCCCAATATGCAGGGCAGACTGAGCTGTTTGAAGAGTATGTGGAGCGGGCTTGGGATCTCTACTTTGGCCGTGAGGGCCAGGAGTCTTTGCAAGCAACAACCCCGCTGCACCTTCGAGCCCAACTCAGCTCCACAGCATATGAGGCGGTGAGGAAGTTGGACCACAGCAAGCTTCGGACGACCACATCCGAAGGCAAGCCCACACAGGATGGCATGAAGCTCTTTCTCAAGACTCTGAAGGAGGCTATAGCACAAGAAGCCCCAGTCCGAGTGAACGAGCTCTTCCTGCAGTACTTCTACAGTCCTGAATTTTAATTTTTGATACAAAGCAGCCCTTGAAAATTGCTTTGTATGGATTTGTACATTGACAGCTTACACTTCGACTTGTATAGATTTGCATGTGATTTGTAGATTCGCTGTCATACATCGGAATGCTGGTATGGATTTCTGAATAATTTTAATTTGTCAAACTTGAACTTGTCCAATCGAGACACTTGTCAGATTGAGCAAAAAAAAGAATCAGCGTTGCTGCAGCTGTGGGTTCATGCCCACTCTGCTTGGATAGGCGATGTGATTTCAATGATAGTCATTGGGGAGTTGCTAAATCCGAATCAC